>OY757309.1:68426318-68764588 GCA_963583905.1 Stenurella melanura
TCACAGGAATGGCATTTCTTAACATGCTTCTACAAGGCTGTAATTTTTAGGGAATATTCTGTAAACTATTTAAAGGATGTAAATAATCTATGTATCAAGTCTGTATATGACACAAATAATGTTCATTGCTTCCATTATTACTACTAGTATTAACACTTACGCTTAGAAGTGAACACTACCTAGTGTCAGAGAGGAGGGTAGTGTTCCTTCTTAACACTAATACTATTATAACTTTCACTAATATTGAAAACTAGAACTTAATAAAATAAAGTAATTACAGACAACAGGAACACAGTAAAAAATTTCAAAATGCGTATAAAAATAATTAACTCAAACGATCTAGACTTCGTACTACGAAATTTTTACGTATAACCGTCACATATTATAATCTATCCCAATATTTAGAAATATAAAAAAATTCTCAAAAAAAGATTAAAGGTCACACCGCATATCAATTCTCAGTTTATTTGCAAAAAAAGCCATAAAGAACGTGTTCGATTTGTTTCATTTCCATCACAAAAAATTGTCATACTTACATATTTCCTAATAAATGAGGAACTTAGCCTATACCATTGAATATAATTGGTTGAAATTTGTAATCGCACTCCCATCAAGCGTCGCGGTCACTATACACTCGCCTGGCGGTACGCAACCGCCAAAATCGCCTGGGTCTTAACATACATTCTTAGAATAGTTTACGGAATATTCTCTCAAAATTGCAGCCTTATAGAAGCATGTTAAAAGTTGCTATCCCCATGAAAATTTACCATCGCCTGTCACGTACTTGCAACTCGTCAAATCGTCTACCATTTTGTTCTTACACTTATACATATGTAAATTGAAACATACTAAAATTGTAGCTTTGTAGAAGCACATTTATTTTACTATTTTTCTTTACATTTTCAAAATTTAGGAGATGACGCAACCGCGGGACGCCTGGCAGGTCCTTACTTTCCTAATTAACAGGTAAAACATTAATTTAAAAATTTTCAGCCTTGTGCTAAGCACGTTACTCAGACCCACCGGTAGCGCTGAGACTAGAATATGTGTTTTAAATGTAATGCAACAACTAACGGATCTATACACGCTGACATCGAGTCTGGAATTGACTAATTTGATAAGAATGAGCAAAATGAAAGAAAAATGGTAGTAAGAAATTCATGGTTATCTAAGCTTCCAAATTTTTTATGAGCAGTAAAAACTATGTAGAAAGAAATGCCAATTAAACTCCGTTCTCTTAAAGCCAGCATGTGGGTAATTGTTATTAAAAAAACTCGCTTTAGATTAATATTTGATTAACAAACTGTTACTTATTAAACATTTTGATACTAGCAGAAATATATACGGGTAAAAAGGCACCAAAGCAGGCTTATAAGCACATATGTATTAGAATTTAAATATTTTAGAAAATTCTATAATTTTCAAAGATTTTTAAATTGAGCAAAAGAGCTTAAAACATGTCGATATCCAAGAGTTATTTCTCAAATCTCCAAAATTTATAGAAGTCTACTTTTTAATTTACCTACCTTTAAACAGTTTGAAACAAATATTATACTATTAATATTTAGCAGGTATAACAGGCATTATTTATAAATATGTATATATTAGGGAACAATCCATATAATAATATCACTATATTTTACACATTTAGAATTAAAACTGTCTTTAGCCTCATACACAATGAAAAATAGAACCGTATATTTATATTTACAATAGATGCAGAATTTCGTGCTAAATAAATGTCTGGTCCATAAACTACAATAATTCATAATGCATGACAAGAACTTACTGATTTGGTAAGTCTTACGCACTTGAACCATATGCATAAAATTAAATGAAAGGATTATTTACTAGTGCTTAAAATATAAAACTAAAAATATCGATATGCGAGTATATTATTATGTAAATGGATTGGCAATTCTGCCTTAGACATAGACCCTATTAATAATGTGACTCCGACAAACTCGGTATGAATAGGGTAAAGAGTAGGAAAAATAATTAAAGAATTCAATTAAAAATCACTTTTATAAATAAATTGGTTTTACGAAGACAAATATACTATTCTATCTCTCTTTTCCCCGCTTACCTGTTTTGCCTACGTCCATTTTAGCCTCCCCTTCAAACCTTCTTCACTCTAGTCATTCGTGTTCTTGTAGTTTAAATCTTGATGATTTGCTATTTTATGAACTACAGAATAAGCCACTATTATCGAAGGAAGTTCCACCAAAGTGATCCTTAATTTATGATTCAAACTTGTTATTTGAGCAAAAAATCTTTCAGTTATTGCTCTGTACAGTTATACACAGCCAGCCAGCCCAGTTAATTAAATCCTATCATGTGCTGAATCTAGTGTGAGTGTCTACTTTGGTAAATCATTGTTTTGTTATGGGCAGCTTGGAAATTTATAGTTGGTAATTGATAATCCACTTGTTCCAATTCATATGTAACTTATAAACATTGAGAGCACTCATCAGGCGTTGTTTGTAGATTTCGGCAGAAAGAAGTTACATCAAAGCTGATTTAATACAATACTTCTAAAGTTGTTACTCAGCGGTTACTCCTATTACTAACAGGAAATTTCCATGTCAAGAACTTCGTGCATGTAATGGGGGAATACTAAGAAAACCAAGACCGCGAGTTGTATGGAGAGGAACTGGAGACAGTGGACCATAGTTTCTACGGGCAAACTCAAACAAAACCTGAAACTATCAACGCCCTGTAATCACGGAGTTATGTCACTTGATTAGTGGTACAAGAAGGCTGGAATGATAAGTGTAAATTACGACATAGAGACTACAGTAAGCTCAGGAGGGGGCGCAGTGTGCTCGGATTTTCCACAGAAAATTCCTACAACCATAAATATGTACTAGAAGAAATAGTACTTGTTCAATTCAAGAAAAAGGCGATTTAGTTAATTGTATACATACATCTTGATAACAGTCGTAGTGTAAATTGTAAAACAGAATAACAATGTTTTAAAAAAATCATATTTCAATTGATAATTCTTATCTCGGGAAGACTACTTTCCTGCTTAAGGTGGCCATTGCCTAGGAGACATCCGATAGGGAAATATTTATTATTTTTACCCATAACTTTTTTTTCTTAGTACGTATATTTAAAAAAACTATGGGAGTACCTAAGTATAACCATAACAAGACTATTACTATGAAATTTCACTCAATAATTTTAACTACGAAATAGGAAGATTAACAAAATTTTCAAATTTAAATCTAGCTATTTTGCAACCCAGTGAAATTATTATAATAAATATTTCCCTATCGGATGTCTCTTTCTAGGGAATGGCCGGCCACCTTAAAAATAATCTCGGTATTAGTTTTATGAGGAATTTGATCTCCCCTATTAGCAGTCTCCAGGGAGTTCTGAACTGTAATCAAATAATACTTGTGTGAAATGTTGTACAATGCTAATAGGAAAATATGGAAAAGTTCTTGAGTTACAAAATAAAACAAAATGGCGTCAACTGCACTTTTTAAAAAATATTTCTAAAGAACGCAAAACGTAAAAAATCGTAAAAGTGAAAATTAAAGAGTACAAAATTCTACATCAAAAATGTGCTTATAAAATATTTTACATATGTAACTATTTTCGCGCAAAATAAAAATCAAAATTTCAATTTTCCGTGCGCATCGCCACATAAATTTTAACTATTGATGAAATGGTCATAAAATAATTTAAATACTAACTATAAAGATAGGGTGTGTGTTGCGAGCGCCGCGCAGACGCGGTCTCGAGTGGCACGGAGAAACTCCGAATTTGAATTTTATACAAATTTTCACTTTCCCAAGTTTTGTACCTGCTCATTAAATGTTTCGATAGCTACAAAAGAATTCACTATATGCAATCGAAGGAACGGATATTTATCTTTCGTTCACTGTAGGTCAAAATTTAAAAAAATGTGAGTATTGAATAATGAAAATACATTTATAAAAATATTCCGATTTTAAGATACATGATTCCAAATTTTTGTTGGATGTGAATTATAGTGAAAAATGGACGCAGATAATTAAAAGTAAATGCTCCTGGATTTGATTTGCATATTCTTGAATGTGTCAAAGTTAAATTTTCGTCATTTTACAGTATCTTGATATAAATATTTTATAAACTATAAAATTCAGGAAAATTATAAAAAATATAGTCAACTCACTTTTCCTTTTGCAGTTTTGAAAAATTTTGACTACCATGATATCGAAATGTGACATATATAGATCCCAAAATCAACGAAACCTTCTACACTAACTTGTATATTTAGAGATATAGATAATGTAACAAAATAGGTTCCTAAATAAAAAAAAGGTTGCATTTGTTTTTCAATATAAAACACAAATGTTGCAGTTAAATTATGTATCACTATAACGGCTACCTAAGGTATTACTAGCCAGCCAATAATTTTTTTACAAAATGAGATATCGGTTTTAAATTCTGGGAAATCGTATCATTGGATTAGTTGCACATTTTAATGGCGCTAACTTCTGATTTTCATTTCAGATTTAACCGAAAGTAACATAAACTTTGTTATTTTTAACACCCTGTATATTATTATAAATTTAGATTGCCTAAGAAATTCTAGGTATGAAATATATCGCGCACCCTATATGTATATATTACAATTTTCGAGAAGATGGCGGACGAAAATGTTATATCGGTCATAAATCATTCCGCTTTCACATAAAACAAACCGTTATGGTTATTTAAGGTTTTTGGCGCACAAAATTTTACAGTCATAAAAATTTCATTTCCGGTTGAACCGGAAGTACTACGAGAATTGATTTTCAGATTCAAATTACTTCGATACTTTTAATGGAACAACCTGTATTCAGTGGCTGACTGACACTTGTTGGTGGCTGTGGTGCAGTGTTGTCAATAATATTAACCGTCATTATCCGCCGGCTGACATGAAAATGTCCAGTGTTCTTTGCCTAAATCTAATACTTTTTGAGATATCGGCAACTGAATGTTCACCTGCACTGTAAATATCACAAATCTGCTGAAAGTAGAAAAATATTGGAAGTGTTCCATGAAAAACAAAATATCTAGCAAAAGTTTAACACTAAAAGGTATAGGTAGGTATGACTTAATCATAACTTAAATGTTCAAAATGTCCACCGTTGACTTCTCGACAAGAATTAATCCTCTGTTGATATTTACAGTGCAATTGAACATTCATTGGCCGATATCTCAAAAACTACTAGGTTTAGACAAAGGAGACTAAAATAAAAAAATAACCAGAATGTCAGTAGAATGTAAATTTAAGGTTCAATACAGTGTGTTCCATTATAAGTATCGAAGTAACTTAAGTCTGAAGGTCACTTCTCGTAGAACTTCCGGTTCAACTGGAAATGAAATTTTTATGACTAACATTTTACTCGCAAAGAAACTTATATAACCATAATAGATTTGTTCCTAAATTCATTTGTTATATATGAAAATGGAATAATTTATGACCGATATAACATTTTCTATCACCTTTTTCAAGAAGACTGAGATAGTTATAGGGTGTGCTATACCTAGCATTTCTTAGGCAATTTAAATTTTGAATAATATGCAGTGTGTTTCATTAAAAACAATAAAGTTTATACTGTTTCCGGTTAAACGGAAATAAAAATCGGAAGTTAGAGCAATCAAAATGTACAACTTGTTCAACCGTATAACTTCACAGAAATTGAAATCGATATCCTTTCCCACTAGAAAGTTATAGGCTGGCTAGTAATGTCGTAGGCTCTCGGTATAGTAATGACATTTGCATTTTTGAGCATTACAGTTTTTTGTTTAATACAATTTGGTTACTTCTTCAAAAGTTGTCAAAGTTCTTGTGCCAGAACGCACGAAAAATGGCTACTTTCAGCATTAGTGCGTTGACTTGCCTAAGTTTAATTCTTACCTTATACGAAAATGCCTACATGTTACGATATTTTTTGTAAAGACATTTTTCATATATTGCGTTCTTCAATTTTCACCAGTTTCTGTAATTAGGTGTTTTCACTATATGCAAATTAGCTTTTTTGATATTATTAAAATGAAGTACTTAATGTATTAAAGCATTTCCCTGCATTTAAAGAGCAATGCATCGTCTAGTAAATTAATATTTCAACAAATAAATAACATAAAATTTGAATATTTGAGCAGTTACGCGAAACACGCCATTATTGGTGGTGACACTGGTGACGTCATCGATTACATCAAACAGTAATATCGCATGTACGTAGTATATAAACATGGCATTTTAAATACTTTTTGTACGTTTTTACATGTGATTTAATTCGAAATGGCTAATACAGAATTCGTAAGATACTTCAGGAAATTTACCGGAAGTGGATGTGTTAATGATCGCGAAATTTATGAAGTAAAATGAACATTTCAACATAGAAGTGAGGGGCTCTAAAACTGCAACATAAGTACTAAACTTTTTTATTCTCTTTGTGTTTTTCTATTATTATTTTAATGTAGTCTATTCCTATATTAAGATTATTATATATAGTTGCTTAATATAAATCCATACAAGGTTGATATTATATAGATATAACCTATAATTGTTGCTCATAAACTTGTAATGTAAACAGGGTTAGGTAGATAGTTATTCATTGTTGTAGACTAATACTTATGCATGATAGTGAAGTTTTAAACTTACTTTACATACTCAACTTACTTTGAAACGATCCTCACAGCAGAAAAATATTGATGCTATTGTAGGTGGATTGCGTTATTTTGCGTTGTTTTTTTTTAATACTGTCACGAAAACCTTTTCAGGTGCGTTCTTGGATGTATTTTTGCATCCTGGCACAAAACACCATTTACTTTCCATTATAAAACGTCAAGATTTTGCAAAACAACGTGTATTTATGATGCACAACCCATGTTTGTTTACCAACAATGTAACCTTTGACGTCATCAGTGCGGGATACGGTGGTGTACGGTTTTTCGCGGTAAAATTTAAATTCAAATTTAAAAGGGCTTACTTTAAGGAATACATCGATTGTTTGGGAAAATTCATTTTTTTTAACCATATTTAAATATTATTTTCGCAGTCAAAGAGATTTTAAAATTTGTGAAAACACCGAATGCGGACTTTGACACCATTTTGTGTTACACTCCGCCCAAGTGGCCATCACAACTTTTTAAAATACTTTTCTAGTACTAAAAATCTATAAAAAAAGGATAAAAAGATCTGATAAGTATTAATTTTCGCAGCTACTATCGCTATTTTTTCGGGGGCAACTGAGCTGTATTTCCTTATTATTAATAGAAAAAGTCTAAGAGCCCCATTATATAGTATCTCATCTTGCGAAATCAAAGTACGAATTGATTGACTTAACAACGAAATTCATACCATATCTTTTAGATTTAAGGTGAAATATTTTTCACTGTGTAGAGGTGTAAAATATCACGCAATTCTTTCATTTTATTGTCGATAAAAAACATCATTAGCAGATGTCAGTGGAGATCCGGATTGTATCCTAAGTTTTTCCTTTGCAAAAATAAATGAATTTCTCGAAAGTTTGGCCTGTCAGACTCATTCCTCTGCCAGCACTCACACATTAGGTCAAAAATTTCTTTTGGACAATTGATTGGTGCGCTCAGCAAAATCTGTAAAAAAAAACGAACAGATTAGTGCGAGTGACATATTAAATCTCATCGGTTTAATAAATACAGACCAGCGATTTTTATTATCATTTAAAAAAAGCGTTGGATAATGGACTGTGTAATTGAATTTTATGGCTGATTCAACTAGATTAGTTTTTAATGCACGACGCTAGGGCAAAAAATAATAAAGAAGAAATTCAATTTGCAACAGCCACGAATATATATGACAACAGTTGTGTTTTTAATATGATCAAAAATAGAATAATTGTAATTAAATTCGGGTTAAATGTTAATAAAAAGGGAACATGTTTTAACTTTTCACGATTTGTGTGATAGATACTAATGCATTTGAATTACTTCATAGTAATTAGTTTAAATTAAATTATAGCTCACATTATTCGTTAACCAGAGATATTTATGAGGGTTAGAGGTAATAAATAAGTACACACTTTAATTTTCCAATAAAAATTGGAAATATAGGAGGAGAAATGTAGGATCAGGGAAGCTTTGCATAGATTTTACTTTTTTCTTAGTCTTTATGGAACCGGTGTTTCTACCTCAGGATCAATGGCAACGTACTATAATTACAGATTTTTAAAAAGCGAGGATCAGCTTCACAATTCTCAGATTGATATAAATTTTATTTACGTCTAAAATTGCTATTAAATATTGCTGTTCATCTTTATTAGTTGGTCTATACGGAGTTGGAATACGGAGGTACCGTATTCTTCCTTATTCATGTATTTAATTTATTTTAATCACGTTATTTATATTAACGTCCTGACGAAGTTTAGCCATGGCTATTTCACTACTCAACTACGATGCATATGCCCTGACAATAGACAACAACAACTGTTCCATTGCCATATGCGTCAGCTCAAACTCGAACTCAGGAGATATAACATCGACTACCTGCGTTGTGCTGCTTCACTCACTGTGACCGTCTAGGTAATCCATTAAAAATGTCACTGTGCATCTATACCCTAGCGCCGAATTGAACTCGGGACCTCGTGGTCTCAAACTGAACCCAATAATCACTGAGTCACTGAGCCAGTGAATAATTAATAAGACACACGAAAAAAAGAGATCTACTTCTGGAAAACCCCTATGCACTTCGACGGGCTGAATATGAATCTGGCGTTAGGTTAGCTCCATCAACCACCTATAATGCCAAAATAACATAAAAAATTCAATTTTAGGTTATTTTAGTGATTTACTGTAAATTGGTGGGTGGTGGAGTTAAATGGATTTCGGGTTCGTGTTCAGCGAGTCGAGATACATAAGGGTGACCCAATGGAGCCCCACAAACAGGCCACTTTTCTGTGTGTGCCTACGTTATTTAACACCGTCATATATTAGATAAATGATTAAAAATTAAATAAAACAATATCTTTTCCGTTTATCTCGCACTAACTAAAAACGTAACAATGAATTTAATTTTCAGATATGAGCAATTATTGTAATTTGTGATAGGTTTCATATACCTAATCATTTTGCACTGCGAATTTCTTTGCTATTTATTTGCCTTAAAAAAGCAGATAAGTGAATGAATATTTTTCAAAAATAATGTTTAGAATAGATAATGTAAACAATCTTGGAAGATTCGTAATGCGTGTTTCCTTAAGCCGAAGTTCTGATGCTAAACTTACTAAAAATTATTTTTCAGGTTTCTCTTTGTCAAAGTATTAATAGGTTCAAAATTGTAATGTAAGCTCCTCCCCATATCGTATCGCTCCTTTATAACCTCCTCTCCTTTAAACGCAATGAAAGAAATATTAAACCCACACATTAAAAGTGAAATCCGTACATGGGCTCCGCGTCATACAGAATAATTTGTCTATCAACTCGGAAAATCGCCAATAAATGCTCTACATAGCCTGGATAAAGACGTTGAAAAGACATTTGCGGCAAAGAAATTGACTATGTGTACATTCATAGATATAGAGAGAGCGCTTGATAACACGCCTTAATCACATAGCAGCTACAAAAGCAATGTTCACTTAAGAATGTCCAATCGAAATCCATGACCAAACCTCAGGCAGAAATCTATGCCATAGATTTACGTGCTCAGGAATGCCCAAGAAAAGGCTAAATGCCAAAAATCTATGTACTTTCCGATCGCTAGGCAGCGTTAAAGGTGGAAGACCTTTCCACCTTTTGTTCTGAAATTGTCTAAGAAGGACAGTTTCCGAAGCAACTGTTGATTACCTTGATATGGGTACCAGGGCATGAGGGAAGATAAAGAGACGCATTAGCTGACACCTTCGCTTATCTAAGGGACCCATAATGAAAGAGATTCTAAAATAAACAAAGATACAAAGAAAGAAAGCGAAAAAGTTATTCGATAAAGAATGCCACAAAGCTTCCCGAACTCGAATAGTCTGAAATAAGGTTGATGGCAGGCCATTGTCCCATGGGATATTATCCTACGGTTATGAACAAGGCAGAAAACCGTAAATTGAGATATTATGGTATTGCAACAGAACCTACGGAACATATTATTTGCGAGTGCAAGATGTTAGAATGCATTAGGCTACCGTGCATAGAAATGACGTATTAAGCGCCTGAAGGCATAGGAAAATTATCGCTCAGGAAAATTATAAGCTTTATAAGAAGCTTGGGAGTCCTGGACAACGATTAACTGTAGGGTAATTCACAAAGGATTTTTAGATTCAGGTAAGGAAGGGTAGAAAGAGACAAAGGGCCCATCAAACAACGTACAAGCTCTTCCTCACACGGTTTTCCTATAACTTAACTGACAACTAAACTTAATATATAATTTTCAACTGTTTAATATAAAATAAGTTATCTTTTGGTCCATCTTAACGTCGAGTTTTTTATATTGCGTGACTCTTTGCTTAAATCAAACAATTTAATAAAATACTAATAACTCCTGAAATATTGATAAAACGTTATAATATGAGTAAGTAAATGTTCTAATAATAATTTTACGTTAATTCAATATCAGTTGGTTACCCCATCGCGTGTAATGTCGAAATTCTCGGTTTTAACCCTGATTTATTAGGATGATGACTAAGACGTCATTATTAGAACATTGTCTGAATACATTTATAAAACAATCGACTAACCAAATATACCGTAGTGATTTTAGATGTACGTTGAAGTGAAGTCATGTTCTATGATTTAAAATTAGTATACAGGGTATTTCTATGTTAAGCTAGCAAAACCAATTTACATTTTGATCTAATAATAGTAAAAAATGTATTGGGTTTATTAATATAAAAGAGAGTTTAGTGAAGTTTGTGAGTATTTTGCAATGGCATAATTTTATAATTTGTAATTCGTGGATTTTTGTCATGAATCGCTACGCATTCAACTCATAACAATCAATTTTGGTCTGACTCTTCCACAAAGAATACAATGAATTTAAAATATGCAAAATTTTCTTGGAAAATAAACTATGAGTAGCACATGTCATCATCCTGCCGCGGTATTGCGCGCGCAACCGGTGTTGATCAGCAGCATCGTCGCGTGGAAATTATGTACGATTTTCATTTTTCATTCAATTCATGGTTTCATGTTTACAAAGGTGAAGTGAAGGTTTTTTTAGCATAAGTAAAAGTTTTTAGAGTTTAATGTTTTTTATAACAATTTCAAAAATACCAGAATGGAAAAAATGTCAGCTCCGATGATGAGTAAATTTAACAGAAAAAGAAAATGAAAATACTGAAGACGACGATTAAAACTGAAAAAAGAAAACTTTTAACTTTTCAATTTTTTATTTATTTTTGGATTTTCACTCAATATTGTATAAAATATGTTAATAATTAAAAGCTTACTTAAATAACTTTTTTAAATGGCAAAATTCCGATTTACTCAAATACTATTCGACCCGAAAAGGGAGTCATAGTTCATCACGTCTCTGTTTATGTGTAGTCACAGAGCTCCTCAAAATGCATCTAAACAACGCTGCTACGTCATGGGGTATATCTCCTTTAGTCACTTGAGGTATTTAAGGTCCATAGGAAATATATTTCATATTTTCGGACGTACAATTACATCTAGAACCCTAAGTCAGGAATATCCTAATATAGTCATTGAGAAAAAATTATACAGTTTTTATTTAGGGAACTTCTGCTCATGATCTGAGGGTGCAATACACAAATTTATTCATATTTTTTTAATATTAGGTAGACAAAGGGTAAGGATTTGATGCTTCTGAGGATAACCACATAGAAATTTAACATCATGCCACAAATACACAAAGGGTACGAAACAACGGGCAATTGCCAATATAAATAGAGACCGCAAGGGTCAATATTAGAGTCATTGTTTTCTTATCTACGTAAATGATTCCTTTCAGTTGTTTGTAGAAAATTGTATTATTAACTTGCTTTAATCCAATGTAAGATTTGGTTCCTGAACAAATGCAAAATATCCTAATATAAGTCATCAATAAACTTATGAAAATTCAGGTATTTACATTAATCAAAATGTACAATGTTACAATAAAGAGGAGGACAGGACACAAAGAACAGTTAATTCTTCAGGGAAAACCAGATGACAACAAGCGAGAATGACATGAACCGAAACGTTGGGCTGATATGAACATAGAACTAATGGGAAAGAGTCTTGGGTGCGTCTTCAAATGATAGGAAGAGCCGACATCGAGGAATCAAAATGCAACGTCGCTATGGTCGCCACAAGCCAGTATACCTGTGGTAACTTCTCTGACACCTCTTGCTGAAAACTCTTCAAGCCAAAAGAATTGATATAGGCCTGTAGAATTAGCTCATGGGAAGAGTAGTTTTGGATGAAATTCCTTACAGGTAACCATATATATTCGATGTAATTATTGATAACGAACATATCTGTGAATTTCCTCCCATTTTAAAGTGGGGGAACATTTTTTAAATAACGCTTTTTTGCGTAAAAATCACGAAAAATCAGGTTTTTTAAGCGTAGCTCTAAGCCGACTGACAACAGCCATATTTGATGTTTTAAGTTTCGTAGGTGATATATAGGCAGTTAATTTGCCGCCCGAATCATTTAAATCGGTTAATAATTTCTTTAAATAATCGAAAGAAACTGTAGAGAAAATCGAAAATTTCAATAATTTTTTATTTCGTGAAAAATTTTCCTAAATCCTCAAAACTTGGTGAAAATATGTCTTCTGTAACCCTGAAGCTACCATAAAATTTTCATCAAAACATATTTATTACTTTTCGAGAAAATGCTTATAAAAAAGTCTCAGATGTCTAATTCAATCTGACCCAGTTACCGTCATCAAAAATGACTAATCCGGAGTTCATTTTTTTCGTTGTGACATCTAGTTCACGAATATATTGTCAGCATAACGATTTTTTAATATTTATATAAACAAAATGGCGCTGAAAAAGTACAACTTTTTCGGACAGCGTTTTTTGTGAATATCTTAATAACAAATTAACATATCGTCATAAAACTGTCATATTCTGGTAGCTGGTATTTTTACACGAATTTTAAAAAAAATTGAATGTTGTAAGATGTTTAGAAGCCGAGATAATTTTTTTAGTTGTTAATGACGCCATTTGTTTATTTATTAACATAACTATTTGACATTTACATAGTAACTAGTTGAAGACTTGAATTTTGTAATTCAGTGAACTGCCACGTATAATGTTATATCTTAAGGGACTTAATGTCAATTTTTGTACACCACAGTTTGACATTCCTGTTTTAGTGAAAATTTGTGGTTAGCTCAGTACGAAACATGTGGCGTGCACGTATTGATAGTGTTCGTACTTTTTATTACTATTTCAACTAAGTAGATTTGATGGATATGATTGCGAAGATGGTACGAATTCAGCTAAATGTTCGCGGAGAAAGCGCTCCACGGCTGGTCGTACGTTTAAAATCGAGCGGAATACAAAAATCGTAGTGTCGGAAAAAGATTTCTTTTTGAGCGATGATAACAATTAATTATGATTAATATGCAATAAATTAATGGCTAACGGGAAATACAGAACGAAAATTATGAAGGAAATTGTTGACATGTTAATGGTAAATACAGCCATCAAGGAGGCCGAATTTCAAACGGAGAAAACAGTTTTTATTGTTGGTAATGACACAGACCTGTTAGTTTTAATGACACAGTTGCAAGCCAGTACGAGGCAATATATGAATTTGTATTTCCAAAAAAAATACGTATAAAGGTAAATCAAAGCTGTGGCAAAAAAATTGGTATAATATTAACAGTTTCATTTACCCCAATTTGCGAGAGTACGTTGGCTTCTTAATATTTTCACGGGATGCGATATTACCTAATCTTTTTTCAATCAGGGCAAAAATAAAATTTTTGAGATCGATGAAAAAGGCTGACTGATTTATCGCAAACGTTTTATCTATCGCCCCCTTATATATTGCAATTATTTAAACGTGGGGAAGAGCTGATTATACAGATGTACAGCAGTAAGGGAGATGTAAAGTTTGCTTCGAAGTTGTCTGCAAAATATGGAATCACTTTTAATTTGCAAGAATTGCGATATCATCAGTACGCGCGCTGTGCTGTAAAAAAAAATCGACGTACGAAGGTTTACCATCTACTAGCGGTGCAGCACAACAACACATCCTACGAGTTTATTACCAACTTCAAGTGTGGATAGGCAAGAACTCCTTAAATGTCTTTGATTTTGGTTGGCAAAGAACCACAGATGGTTTGAATCCTATCCAAACGTTGGAACCCCTGTATCCAGAAAACATTTTAGACAAAATAATGTGTTCCTGCGAAGGTGGCTATGCCGGAAATCGCTGTGGGTGCCGCCAACACGGCTTAAAATGCTCGAGATTGTGTGCCTCCTGTCACCGTAAAACGTGCGAGAACAGTGAGACCCTTGTTGCACTCGAGAAACTGTTAGAATCTGATGAACCGGATATAATACAAGATTGTAGCAATGAGTACAATTGTATCGAAAATATAACCGAGAATTTTGATGACCGAGATAATTATAGCGAAATCGATAGGGAATCAATTATCAAGAAACGCAAGTTAAATGATAAAGGATAATATGAAGAAAAATTTTTCGTAAGTAAATGGTTATAAATTTTTTTATATAATCTGAAATTTTTGATGTTACTGAAGGCATTACTGAATAAATAACAACTTTTGTGTCAATATACTATTATTATTTAATAATTTATTTCGCATCACAAATAACGGAGGAACATCGATTTTTTTTTTGCCGTTGGAATTTGAAGTCGTTTGACCGAAAACGTTAACGTGGCCAGCTGAGGGCGGGACACGAAGACTCATTCAGACTGTGGTGTACAAAAATTGACATTACGTCCCTTAAAACATAACATCATACATGGCAGTTCACTGAATCACAAAATTCAAGTCTTCAACTAGTTACTAGGTAAATTTGAAATGTTTACGTTAATAAATAAACAAATGGCGTAATTAACTACTAAAAAAATTATCTCGGCTTATAAACATCTTACAATAATCATTTTTTTTCTAATTCGTGTAGAAATACCAGCTACCAGAATATGAAGGTTTTATGCCGATATGTTAATTTGTTATTAAGACATTCGCAAAGTACGCCGCCGGAAAAAGTCGTACTTTATCAAACTCCATTTTGTTTATGAAAATATTAAAGAATCGTTATGCCAACAATGTATTAGTAAACTAAACGTCACAACGAAAAAAATGAGCTCTGGATGAGTCATTTTTGATGACGGGAACTGGGTCAGATTGAATTAAACATTTGAGGCCTTTCTTAAAAACAAATGCATTTTATCGAAAAGCTATAAATATTTTTTGATGAAAATTTTATGGTAGTTTTAGGGTTACATGATACATGTATCTACCAAATTTTCAGGATTTAGGAAAATTTTTCACGAAATTAAAAATTATTGAAATTTTCGAATTTTTCGACAGTTTTTTTCGATTATTTAAAAAAAAATTATTAACAGATATAAATTGTTCGGGAGGCAAATTAACTGTCTTTATCTCACCTACGAAACGTATAACATCAATTACGGCTATTGTCAATCGGCTTAGAGCTACGCTTAAAAAACCCGATTCTTCGTGATTTTTGCGCAAAAAAACGTTAATTAAAAAATGTTCCTCCACTTTAAAATGGGAGGAAATTCACAGTTATGTTCCTTATCAATAAATACCTCGACTAAACCATGTGGTTACCTGTAAGGAATTTCATCCAGCGGTTTTTCTAATTCTACTGGCCTAATACGCCGTGCTTTTGCAGTCCCTAAGCGTAAAGAACATTGGGATCAAGTCAGCTTTTACCGTTTTGCTCTACGCGAAGTTTCTGTCCTCGCTATTCCGAGTAATAGTGCAAGTATCAGTTTTTTTGTTACATTAAAAAAATACACAGTTTAGATCTTAGTTAATATATTACAAAAAAATTGTATCTAAACATGACGAGATGTTATTACTACTCACACGAATTGAAATCCCAAAGTTACGGATAGGGGTAAAACAGTTTTAAAACTAATTTTACTTTCATGCTGATATGAGCATACTCTCTGTTTGCTTTAAAATATTTTAAAGCAACACAAATTTGTTTAGGATTTGTACACACCCTGTGCACACTTTACACCCAGGTGATGTGTACGTAGGCGATCTTGATTAAGGAATAATTTAAAGTTAAAATTGCGAAACCCCAAGATATGGCGTATAGTATGCCTGTTACATTCAAACGCTCCAAAGTATTGATAGTACAGGCAATGAAGGCAAAATGTTGTAAAAACCTAGCAAAAATTAATAAAAGAATCATCTGTGGGATTTAAGTAGTTAATAACCTGTAGAATGGAATGATGCATTCTTTGCACTTCCAAGTTCCGGGATAATTCAAAAAAATTTGGAAAAACTTTTTGATTTTCGGTTTTTGCTCTAACGGCTAAAATTATGCAAATACAGAAACAAGTTTTCAACAAAATTAGTAGCTCGCCTCTTTCTCTACAAAATAGGTCTTTACAAATTTTTGTTTCACTTAAGCCGTTTAGAAGATAAATCCAGTTTTCCACTTACTTATAGTTTTGAGCCGCTCCAAAATGCTCGGAAAATGAGAATTCTCTGGGAGTTTCGTACGACCGGATATATCGATCGATAATTATTATCATTCAGAGCCGCTAAAAAAATGAAAACAACCTAAAATGTAGAGAAAAGTCTCAGCTTTAATGTGGAACTAATCACAAAATTCATAAAAATTTTTAACATAGAGAAAAAGTGTTAGAAGATGGCTTAGTAAACTTTATACAGTTGATTTATTCACATCTTTGAGTTTTATGCATCCTGCCTATTTCTCCCGTAACAATGGGTGCTCTTTCACTGCATGGATTCGATTCCATGTACTTTAATCTATATTTCGTGGAAATTTCATTGCAGAATATTAAGAAGCAAATAAGTTGTATATGTTTTACTGCATAATTGTGCATTTTCTGAACGTATATGAATAATGTAGACAAATTCAAAAAGTACTGCGCACATTTAAAAAACTCTAAAGTCATTCGAAAGAATATGTTTTATTGTACTTACAATCCAAATATTAAGACTGTGCTATTATTATTACTTGAGATATAGCGAATTGTACTCCAAAAGTTAGAGGTTGATCGATGAGAAATATACCCTCTACTTTGATTGCAAGGCATATTTTTCCAACAAAAGTAATTGCAATAAAATGTTAATTGGATTAATATACGCTGTACTTAAACTGCCGTTAAACGGTAGCCTACTAAAATGCCGTTAATAGATGTGACGTCATTGAAATGACCAGCGTTGACGCCGTTGACGGCTTGTGCTTAAATTGCCGTCAAACGGTTGCGTACTAAAATGCCGTGAATCGATTTGACGCCGTTTTCGAATTGCTATTGCTTTGGAATGTTATTTTCGTCGCGTTTGCTTTACTATTGTAGAACAATTTGTGCTAAATGCTACAAGTTAATTTCAAATAGGGTGTGAATCTGGATATTATTGGTGTAGACTGACGTGAGTGTTTCAGTTACTTTTCTGATTGTTAAGTTATACCTAGTGATACATTTATAGATTAGGCGACAGGTGAAGCTTATTTGCTGAAGCAAATAAAGCGGTTGAGGATCTTGGTGAAAATACGTACACAACATTTTGGAAACGAGATGCACGTACTATTGCAAGAGGTAAAATTGTGAGACCACCAATAGAAAGCTCTTTGATATAATGTAACTTATATGTGCATGTAATCACGGCGGAAAAAAGTTTAAGAGCAGTGGGAAAAAATTCGGCAATCTTATACATTTAAAGAAGATTGTCCAGTACACGTAAGATTCAAGGCATCGTCTAATGGAAAAACACTCGAAGTAACGTCGATTCAAACCAAGCACAATTATGTCACTTCAAAGGTAAGTTCGCAGAGTAGTTGAGATAAGGAATTTCGAACTCTTGCTCGAACATTATTATGAAAATAACGAACTTACCTTTAAAGTGACATGATTGAGCTTGGTTTGAATCGACGTTACTTCGAGTGCTTTTCCATCAGACGATTCCGTACATGTGCTGGACAATCTTCTTTAAATGTATAAGATTGTCAATTTTTTTTCCCACTGCTCTTAAACTTTTTTCCATCGTGATTACATGCATATAGAAGTTGATATTATATCAAAGAGCTTTCTATTGGTCTCACAATTTTACTGCTTGCAATAGTACATGCATCTCGTTTCCAAAATATTGTGTACGTATTTTCACCAAGATTCTCAACCGCTTTCGTTGCTTCAGCAAATGAGCTTAACCTGTCGCCAACTTTCAGCATTCCCGGCATTACCGCCATGTATTTCAATACCTAGTCTGTAAATGTATCACTAGGTATAACTTAACAATCAAAAAAAGTAACTGAAACACTCACCTCAGTCTACACCAATAACATAAAGATTCACACCTTATTTGAAATCAACTTGTAGCATTTAGCACAAATTGTTACTACAATAATAATACAAACACGATGAAAATAACGTTCCAAACCAACAACAATTCGAACACGGTGTCAAATCGATTAACGGCATTTTAGTACGCGACCATTTGACGGCAGTTTAAGCACAAGCCGTCAACGCTGTTCATTTCAATGACGTCACATCTATTAACGGCATTTTAGTAGGCTACCGTTTAACGGGAGTTTAAGTACAGCGATTAATATATCATTATATAGGAATATATAAGCAAAATGAATTATCAGTCTAGCGGCAAAAATATGAATAAATCTGTACAAAGTTCACTAAGCCATCTTCTGACACTTTCTCTCTTTGATAAAATATTTTATGAATTTTGTGATTAGTTCCACATTAAAGATGAGACTTTTCTCTACATTTCACGTTATTTTCATTTTTTAGGGGCTCTGAATAATAAGAATTATCGATCGATGAGTCCGGTCGTACGAAACTCCTGGAGAATTCTCATTTTTCGCGAATTTCGAAGCGGCTTAAAACTATAAGTGGAAAACTCGATTTATCTTCTAAACGGCTTAAGTAAGACAAACATTTGTAAAGACCTTTTTTGTAGAGAAAAACACGAGCTACTTTTGTTGGGAACTTCTTTCTCTATTTTCATTATTTTGGCCGCTAGAGCAAAAAACTGAAAATCAAAAAGTTTTCCCAAATTTTTTTGAATTTTCCCGGAACTTAGAAGTGGAAAGAATGCATCATCTCATTCTCCAGGTTATTACCTACTTAAATCCCAGAGATGATCCTTTTAATAATTTTTGTTACCCTAAATTTTTTATTTGCCTGTACTATGAGTATATCAAAAATATATTTTACTATCGTTCATTTTCTCAAAGATATTGGCCTCTCGTTATCTTCATGGGATTGTTTAATTATTTATTCATGAAGTGTAAACTTGCATGCTAATAGAATAATTAACAACAGATCTGGAATAATTAATTAATAATTATCGACCCTATTTTCTCAGTTAATACATTTATTTATTCAATCATTAAATTAATTACTCTGTTTATCTTTTCTTTATTATTATTAATTAACCAAACAATTGTCATATAGGTGTCAAATAGGAGCAATAATTGACTATCCGAAAACCAAGTGTGGGCTTAAATCCGCCCATTGTTGACATTCTCACGAGAAGGGCAACTTCATCTGACTTGTCCTATGCCTAAAGCGGATGAGTGAACACTATACAAGGTTAAGTGATCTGGATTAGTAAGGGTGGCCATGAATAGAAGGCAAATTGGAGAAGTCAATGCATGCAAACTGTATAATCCGGAGCTCAACAGAATAAGGGTTGTGGAAGTAATTCTGCCAAAATGTACGGCATTGTATAATTTGATAGATACTTTGTAAAAATATATCAATAGGCCAGCAAAAGAGATCTGATATTTACAATACGTAATGCATGATGCATAGCACTTTGTTTAATAAACTAGACATCTGGAATAAATCTAGATATGAATTAAACACGATTGTGATAAAAAACAAGTATCTACCAAGAAGAATTTTAAATCGATATTTCGATTACTGATGTTTAGTCAGAAACGTATTATTTATTGCTCTTCGCAATATAAATACGAAATAGAGAAGTATACTGAATTTGATCTGCGTGTTTTTAAAATTCACATAACTGTATTAATGTCTGCCTCTTCCATATTGTGCGAATATGCATACATCAGCATACTTGGCTAGCTTGGTATCTAGAAATTTCTAAAAATCGAAAGAGTATAGTATTGTATTGTTAAGCTGTACGACCAGTTGCCAGGCACCAACGTCAATGCAACTCAGTGTTGGCAGCTTGTTATTCACTCGCACTTATAGCGATATTTTCGAGAGAAACGTGTAAATAACTTTTTTATTCGAATGTGTCAAAAAATTACGTTTATCGGTTAGAAAACAAAAGCGAAAGGTAGAACTTCTGTATATCTACTTCCAGTAATAGGCATGAAAAGACTTTTCCGACCTAGGCCGGAAAAGTGACATACCTACAAGAAGATTAAGCGTTTTTAGTTACCTACTTTTTAAAATGCTGCCCCTTCTTTTCTACTATAAAATGGTAATGCACATGCAAATATATTTCAATTCAGGCAATTTTAATCGAATAAAATAAGAGATTTCTAAGTTTTAATTGAATAAGAAACCTAGGATTATTAAACGTTGTTAATTAATTATTATAATGACTAGTAAGAATAATACCTACATGTTGTAAAACGAATAGAAATAACTGCGTATCATTACGGCAAACTAATTGTCAGTCATTTGACACTGCTGATTCTTTTCAAAAGATATTGGGCTTAAACTGAAATCAAAATTATGATTCCCTAACGTACAAAATAGAAACTATCGAACGTTGTTGTACAAAAAGATCAATACTTTCTGAAGTCGCACGCATATTTGATCCACTCGGGTTGGTAGCTCCGCTTACTCTCTTTGCCAAACACTTGATCCAGGTTCTCCGGATACAAGGTTTGTCCTGGGATGAGGTACCCTCCGCTGAGATTTGTTCCCGTTGGTCACAATACAAGCGTGAAGTACCATGTCTCGCTCAACTACAGTTACCTCGCCGCATTATAACGGTCAATTATCAATCATGTGATCTACATGGTTTCTGTGATGCTTCTATGACTGGTTATGCATGCGTGGTATATTTTAGAGTAACACAAAATGATAACTCTGTACGCATTTTTTTGGTATGCGCTAAATCCAGGGTTTCTCCGCTTAAGCGCATCACGATTCCGCGTCTTGAGTTATGTGCTGCACTGTTACTTTCGAATTTAGTTTGTGCATGAAACCTATGTCAACATTGCTTTTAATAAAATTTACGCTTGGTCCGATTCCACTGTGGCATTAACCTGGATTAAAACTTCTCCACATCAATGGAAGACGTTCATTGCAAATCGTGTCACACAAATTCAGGAAAAATTATCCCCAGAAAATTGGTGTCATATTGATGGTATCGATAATCCTGCTGATTGCACCTCGCGTGGCCTTCTTCCCTGTGACCTCTTGAGATGTTCCGCATGGTGGGCGGGTCCCAAGTGGCTAAGTTCTCTCTCCTGAACTTTGGCCTAACAGTTCCTCTTCTACTTCATCTTCCGAGGTAGATTTAGAAGCCAATACAATCTCTCCCGTTGTCATTGAACAACATGATTTCATAATGAATCCATTATTGCATTTCTCTTCTCTGCGAAAGACACAAGGAAATGTAGCTTATTTAATTCGATTCACCGATCAAGATCAATTTTGTTCAAGGTCCTTTGGTAAATTTGGAGCTACATAACGCACTACTTATCTTTATAAAACATATTCAAAAACTAGTTTTTGCTAATGAAATAAAACAAATTTCTTCAAATAGCCCTTGTGCTAAGCCTATACGCAAACTTGCCCCTTTCTTAGATCAAGATGGTATTCTAAGGGTGGGCGGAAGGCTCCGGCACTCCCATGAATTCTTTGAGCGAAAACGTCCCATTTTGTTACCACGAGATCACCGACTAACCACGCTTCTTATTAATCATTATCATAAGTATCTGCATCCTGGCGCGACCGCTCTTCAGGCTTTATTAGCTGAACAATTCTGGATTTTGTCGGCCAGACGCACAATTAGTCACTGCATTTCCCATTGCTATCGTTGTTCACGACATAATCCAAAATCTTATACACCTCTTATGAGTGATTTGCCTACTCCTAGGGTCTCTGAAGTTAAACGGTTCCTTCACACTGGGGTAGATTTCGCTGCACCGTTTAGTATTACTTTTGGCAGACGCAGGGGTGGTAAAACTCAAAAGGCTTATCTATGTTTATTTGTATGTCTCGCCACTAAGGCTCTTCATCTTGAACTTGTTTCAGAGTCGTTTATAGCAGCATTACGGCGCTTTGTTGCACGTCGAGGTCAATGCTCCCATCTATATAGTGACAATGGAACTAATTTCGTTGGCGCTAATCGTCAATTGATTGAATTGACACAAAATGCCTCTGGAGTCATTCAAATCAAGTGGCACTTCAATCCCCATTCTTCACCTCACTTTGGTGGTTTGTGGGAGGCAGGGGTAAAATCAGTCAAATATCACATTTCTCGAGTTGTTGGTGATCAAGTGCTGACCTACGAGGAACTTAATACTGTTTTTCACCAAATCGAAGCGGTTTTAAATTCACGACCAATATGTCAGCACAGTAGTGATCCAAATGATCTTCAGGCATTAACGCCAGGTCATTTTTTAACGTTATCCTCACTAACAGCTCCTCCCGACGAGGAATTAATCTCCGTACCCATAAATCGTTTGTCGCGATGGCAATTGTTGCCACAAATTTAGCAAGGTTTTTGGAAGCGCTGGCATAACGAGTACCTTCATACTCTTTATCATCGATCCAAATGGACAAATTCTACGAAACCTTCCGATATTGGTACCATTGTGGTAATTAAACAGGACAACGTTCCTCCGCTAACGTGACATCTTGGTCGTATTGTCGAATTGCATTCTGGTCCTGATGGGCAGATCCGTATTGCTACTGTACGAACGGCTAATGGTGTCCTTAAGAGACCTCTAGTAAAATTATGTCCCTTATCAACTCCTCAGTAATTTTATGTTATTGTTAACTTAGCTCTAGTTTCATAATTTTTTAATATATTTCATGTACTCATAAATAAATTTTCACGCTGGAATAGCAAACTTTTTATTGCAAATGCTTCGTCATTTGAATGGGCGGTATGTTCAGACAACACAGCTGTGCGTTTTTTGTTTTGTTTCTCCGTAAGTAAGTTTTTTATTTTCTCATAGCAACAATAATTATTATTGAAATGATAGGTATTCAAATACTTCTGCATAATTATAAAATAAATAATTCAACATATATCAAATGCCGCTTGTCAAAGACATTAATAGTGCTTCATTAAAAATAAAAAACCTACAATCCCGCTTGTGAACTATACTTGGACGTTGCTGGAGATGATTGGGCCCAACGAAGAAGAACAGCATCAGTAAAATTCTTCAGTTCCACAAAAGGTAGTTTATTTTCTTTATTTTTATTTGCCACTTAATCAATCTATTTTTTTGTCAGTGCATAAGCTGACTGGTCCTTTGCCGATATTATAAATCCGCGTTGATATACAATACCTATATGGAAAATATTACGGTTTTCGATAGCGGCGATTTCGTGCTTTTCTGCAAATCTCCATATTTCAGCATTTGTACATATTAGGTATCTAATTTAACTTTTGATATTCTGAAAAGACATTGAGAGCATTACTACATTGACCAATGTCCCGCCCCGCCCATACATTAAATATTTATGGTCCGGGATATTAGCGATCGAAATGTAATACAGCAGTGAATGATTCAATCATTAAAACATTTAACAATTTATATTTAACCAGAGATCGGTCGCTCCACGCTGGCAAGTTAAGTGACTGTGATTTTCTAATTAGGCAATTACATCGTTTCTCCTTCCATTTACCTACCTAAATAGTATGTAGTTTGATATGTGTTTATTAGTTCAGGTAAATTTTTAACGAGTCACCAGTTAGTTATATTTGGCCGAATTGCAACTGATTACGGTTCAAAATTTGATAAATAGCACCGATCATATTGCGACTACACCAGCTAACGTTGAGTAAGTCTTTTATGCTTTTGTATTATTTTCTGTTTATTTTTGAATGTCTATATTTTAAGCTACAGGATAGCTTACTCCGAAATAGGACAACAACGCTTAAAAATAATGCTTTTAAACTAGGTTGAATCAAAGAAAAAGATATGTGGTCTATCGAATGACTCTGACTAAGATAATCTGATCGTATTTCTGATACACAGCAATCAGAATGATTGGATAAGCTATTGCACGTTTAGTCCTGTTGTAGCTGATCATTAAAAAAAGTACCCAAGCCTTATTTGGTATTTGGAAATAACTTCTCCCTGATATTGTAATGAAAGGAAATGCTGAAGGCAGAGACACCGGTTTTCTTGATCGCATCTGCGACTGATAATGTTAATGAATGAAATAATCTAGGTACTTTAAACTTTGTAAAAATATGTTTATTTAAGAAATATGATGTCATGTATATATGACACAGGGTCCAACATAACTTAAAATATTAGCATACCGAAAGTATATTTAAGATGTGCCAATTACATAGGCATTAAATTATTCAATCATCTACCTGCTTCTTTAAATAACGGTAAATAACAAATGGTCTTAAAAGATCGCAAATAAATAATAATTTGGCTCCTTCTTCTTTTACTTACTCTGTATATATCATTCAAAATACTATGTCTATGGTTAACATTGAAAAATTAATATAACAAGTTATAATAATTAGCTCAAAAATGAGCATAAAAGAGTCGAACTGTCTAGCTTAGGTGCTTGGTCGTTAGGTGCTTTGGCATTTTTTAGTTGATACATACTCGTTTAATATTAAATATATTACAAAATCATTTATTCATATTGAACTTTATCAATTATTGAATAAATTAATGCATTTACGGTCTCGTACTTAAAGTTGCATGAAAAATTTTCATATCCTAGAATACTAAAAACAATAAACACACAAAGTATATTTCTTGTATTCACGCATGTACACATAATCCGGTTTTTGATTTTAAGGTAAATACAATCTCCTGTAAGTTAACTATAAATCCGAACTTGTAAAAGTAAATATTTGTCAGAAGTCATTACCTTATGTTCCAAATGCAAACATACATCTAATATTAAAAGAATACTCACATGTTTGCCGTCGTTCTGGTAGAAGTGAGTGACATTTTCTATAACTTTATCATCGTTCAATTCCTCGAAAGGCTGTTCTCGAGCGAATGTCAAGATTTCCCACAGTAAGACAGCAAACGACCATACGTCACTCTTGCTCGAATACTTGCCCTAGATTTCATAAAATATTATTTTTATGTTATTACGGATATGCATGTGATTTTTATAAATACATCGAGAAAAAGGAAGTCCACTAAAGTAGTTATCTACTAACAAATAATAAACTACATATTTGAATATAATGTGTTTATTAAACATTAATAGGACTGAAAAAATATAAATTTTGTTGTCTGATGTACAGTAGCATCAACCTCTCAAAGGTTTCGGAATTTACAAATTAAATTAATATAAACACTTGTTTTTTAAATTTATATTAAGCTTAGTAAAAAATCAGAAAAGCTGCGAGACTGGCTCAGTTCAGCAATTATTTGACTCAAACCCCCGGAATTAAGGATTAATGCAAATAGGCCTTCAACTGATTTCAGTGGTGGCTTGGGCTCAATGAAGAAAGAATTAGGCGATGGTAGGCCTAATAATAGAACACCGTCCTCTGAAAAACTGGAGGTTGAAACCATCACACATATACAATTGCACGTCAAGGCATAGCTATCTCGAAAAGTATAGTGACCTATGTACCATACTACTTTGTAAAAAAAATAAATCCCTAATTCTTTGAAGTATTCTGGAACATTTGATCCTACATTCTTTTTTTAATTGAAAAGTATAACATTGTATTGGATTCTGTGTAAGCATATTAGAGTGGCTCTGTAAAAACAATCTAAATTACAAACTCCTATCCTAATAACATTACTTCTACAAATATTATTTTATTTAGTACAGGAGAAATTACTTTTCATTACATAGAAATACGTAACTGACTAAAACTTTGCACTTACATAGGCAATAATATAATACATATTCGCATCATTTTGGCATTTTACTCCTATAATCGAGAGTACAGGGTCAACTGACGTCATTTCTATTGCAAAGCGTTCAGAAAGACATTCAGAAAAAACAGTATCTTTAATTTTTTGGCGCAAATGTTTAGTTTCAATAATTGGACAATTTTAATAACCAATTAAATTAATTGAAAAATTTGTTATCATACACAATATGACATAAAATTAGACGAAATTGGTTGCTGATCACGAATCCGAAATCTAATTTGGGAAATTCAAAATGGCGGACCGGAAATCGGGCCATTCTCCAAAAAAAAATGAGAACGGATATTTATTTTTGGTCTTGAAACTCTGTACGAAATTTAAAATGACCAACCGGAAGAAGTCAATTTCTCCAGAAACCCGTATTCTTTTCTTATTTGGGCTGAAAGCGGGAATTCGGGGGGGCTTTCGTTATCGCTGATAACGAATCTGATGTTCAATTAGGGAAAATTCAAAAGGCACACCGAAAGTAGTATATTTTTCAGTAAATACTCGTATTCTTCATATTTTCAGCCCAATAAAGTAAAAAGTAAAAGGTTTTTCGGAGACATTGACTATTCTTCCGGACCGCTATTTTGAATTTCGGAAATTGGACCTCTAATTCGTGATGCGACCGTAAAAACCCCCCGAGTACTAATCTTCAGCCCAAAAACGAAAAGAATACTAGTTTTTCCTGAGAAATTAACTCTACTTCCGGTCCGCCAGTTTGAATTTACCAAATTAGACCCCGAATTCGTAATCGGCGAACTTGAAAACCCCCGAGTACAGATTTTCAAGGCCAAGATATATATTCTCATTTTTTCTGGAAAATGGCCCGATTTCCGGTCCGTCATTTCCCAAATTGGTTCGGGATCAGCGACCCCAAAAACCCCCAAGTAACCATTTTCATCTAGTTTTAGGGCATATTGTGTATGATAACAAATGTTTCAATTAATTTAATTAAATTGGCCGTTAAAATTGGCCAATTATTGGACAATAAATGAAACCAAACATTTACGCAATAAATAAAAGGTTCCGTTTTTTCTAAATGTCTTTCCGAACCCTCTACAGAGAAAATGAAGGCAATTGACCCTGCACTATCAATTTTAGAAATTTTCAGGCTTTTCATGCTAAAACAATGCGACTAATATTTAAAAAAAACATATGTATGAATCAACGACCTGCCGGGTGTAGGGGATGGAAAAAATAGGGGCAGCACCTCATTTTTGTACAGTTATAAATAAACAACTCTTTAAAATGCAAATACTTTCCACTTTATTCTTCTTGTTTTTCTATGATAAGACCGAGATAGATTTATTTGAATAGATGCCTGATGTTTGAAACATTAATATATCAGAAGAAAAGTATAGTTATTTGAAAACTCGAAAAAATCTCTTACAAAAATACGACCTTTTGTATGTTAACAAGGTATCTTTTTTTAAGATAAAAACATTGCTACATGTCAAGAAACATGTAATTATATCATATTAATTAAATACGAAATAATAAAAAGGAGGAGGAAATATTTTACAGATTTTAAAATACAAAAATGTATGTCTAGTTATTTAAAACTCTAAAAAACAAATAAAACAAATAAATATTTAAATATTTTTGTTAGCTTTTAGAACCATATATCTTAAATTTAAATGGAGGCCATGTAAGACTCTACTAACATAACTTTAGTGATATAATTTGACATTTTCGTATACATAGAATAATATTGCATTTTCAAAATTGTCTTTATTGATTTCTAAATTGATTTTAAAAAAAAATTCGGCACAATTTTATAACTTACAATTAAATATACTAATAATAACTGATAGTCATTGACTGGATACTGATTTTATTGAAGGTGTCTGTAATTAGAAATAGAAAACTTAGCTATTTAATAAAAAAATTCCTGCATTCTCCCTTTTCCTATTTTTCTCTTATATTAAAAATTAATGGAGCTGCGATCGTTTGAAAAGTACATTCAATTTATCAATACTGTATGGTAAAAACATGTTATTTTTAAATGTTAAAAATGCGACCTACACATTTTCCTAAAAGATCTAAATTAACAATTAACATGTATTATTATAGGATTTACAGTTAAGAAAATCTTGGAAAAATGGTTTGGCTTAAGAATACCCTAACAACCAAGTAAAGATCATCGTCTAAATGCATTCATTGAGTGAGCAGTATAATATGATTTAGCTAATCCTCTTATAATTTATATTCACCGACTGGGTTTTAAAGTATTAAATCATTTTATATTACAATTCAGTAATAAAACTATCTGTTAGGTTGGATTCGGTTTTTATTTTTTTCATATTAAAAATTGTACTCGAATCTTTTCACAAGTTTCATGTTTATTTTGACAATTTTTTATTGATACTGACAGCTTGCTGTCAATTATCAAATTCTCAGTTCTGTATTACGATTAATACATTTATGAAGGACGAGTCGTGAAACCATGGATTATGATCTTTAGTCAAACCGATTTTGGTTCAAACTTTGGCCAATACAACGTGTCTAAAATATTAGAAATACTATTTTGCTTAAAAATGTAAAAAATATTTCTTTATTTACTATGCATTATTTAAACTACGTCATACTATTTAATAGCCATAATATGCCCAATTTTTACCAAAAAAACAAACTAATTAAAGATAATTCCAAAAGATTTAAAAAAACTATACGCAACATTTCCTGAAATAATCAATACGTTCGGAGATATTCAACTACAAGTACGATATTTTACTTTCGATTAAAAATAAATTTACAAAAATAATTCTATCTTGGACGATTTTGATAATAGAAAACCAAAGTAACTAACACCATTTTATTAGCTGCAACAAAGCATTCTTTATATTTTTTTCCAAAAATTAACATTTAAGGAAATAATAAGAAATGTGCAAAACCACATCCCCATCTCCACTTCCTCTACCCCTACTTGCTTGCATCCCGCAGGTAAGTGATTCACTTAAACAATTTTTTTCGTAAAGTATACGTAATTACCTGTTCTACCGCAAAATATTGGCCAGCCACATGATAATGTATTATTAGATCGAGTTTCTAACTTTGTTCTAGTTGTAATGTAAACGAAACTGAACTTATGTAACCTTTTTAAGATAAATCATCAGACTTTCCTTATATACTATATTTTATGGATTTTACTAAAATATTCCTTTCCACTAAGTTATCAAAGGATCTCAGAGGAGCTCTAAAACATTTATATAGACTTTCCATATAATCATTTCAGGTATATTTAGGAAAATAGGGTATTACTGAGATTTCGACGATTTACACGTAGCAGGTTTATATACTCACTAAAAGAACAGTCTCCCACGCCATCCATCTCACGGGTAAAGGTCGCGACCCCGCTATTTGGAAATAATCTGAGCTGTACATCTGCCGATATGAACCAAGATCGGAGACCTTTATTTCGTACCTGCGACCCACCAGGCAATTCCTGAAAGCAAAATTTGTTGTTTGCATTTATTTTGTATATTCAATTTAATACTATAAAAGTACATAAATAATAGTTATTTTCATAACGAAGCCAGGAAATAAGTATTCCTCGAATGAATGCATCACATGTATCATAGAACAAGCGGTGACGAGTTCTGTAAATCACATGAATTCTAGAAATACTTTTCCCTGCCGTGTTGTGAACAATACTTTTCCCATGAATTTATTAAGTATCATTTTTTTTAATCAACATAACGCCCTCGACCGCATATATTTTAGCTCCCGAATTTGCCTTATACACATTTTAGAAAATAAAATTCTTTTCCAAGATTCTTTCATAAATTTTGTAAAAAAAAACTCAAGCTGGCATTTGAGGTAAATTATTGTCGTAATGGTGGGAATTTACCAACTAAATATGAACCAATTCCAAGCCGGTGTAGCTAACCCATGCTTATCCGGCAACGATCATTGAAGAAATTCTAATTTTTTTATTGTCTACTAAACTTATCGATAGATGTATTTTACTGTTTTTAAAACGTATGTGTTTCCTTAACTATAAAATGACCTTTCCAGGAAGTTATGGCTCTAAATAAAAGTGCCCAGCCTTAACTATAGAGGAAATTAACATCTTCCGCGTCGAGATTCTTCTACCACATCTCAGGTGAATTGTGAAATTGGTTGTAAGAATTGCAATTTGAAGCATGTTGGGCAAACGAAATATCCAAGTATAACAAGGTTTAAAGGACACATGACCCATCTCAAATATGGGCGAACTGAAAAACTCAGTGTTGTCCAACATGATTTTGATAGTGATCATAGAATAGATATCAGTTACTTTAGGTTAACTAGAAATACAACAAATAATAGAGAGCTAGCATGCTTCTTAAAACTTAGAAATTGTATGAAGTAAAAGAGTATAAATAGTGACGAAGAACCCATCCCAAATAGTCAGCTTTATTGATTATTATGTCACGGCTTGTTGAACCGTGACAGAGTCTTAAGTAGTGATGGCAGTTCTGACTGAATTCGTTCTATAATGACAATATTTTCGTATATGTACAGGCTTGTTCTTAGTTTCAGTTTAGTTTTAATTGTCTCCAGACGATGCTGACGTGGTTAGCGAAATGCATGTCGCGATGAGCGTGGCTAGTTAGTACGGCAGGTTTGTTTGAAATGTGTCAGACTGTTTTACTTACCTGTTCGAATTAGATCTTGACTCAAAATTTTGGAAAAAATTCTCTATGATTTATAGACTAATAAATTGTCAAAACTCACAATTGTATTTTTTTGTATCAAATTCGTTAAATCCACATGGAAAATGTCAGTGGCGTATCACTTCTTTGGTACAAAATATCAGAGGACATGTTTGCAGGGGCGCCACTGGTGTAGTTATAAAATAACGTTTCTAACTAAAATATGTGATTTTATATCCTATTGATACAAACCAAAATTGAAAATAATATTTTAAGCACTTTCTGAGACATCAAAAATAGCGATTTAAGAAAATAGAATTTAACAGCCTGTAGCAAAAAATTTAAGCCGTTGGGGACACATGTTCATATGAAATTTACTTCATTAAATGACCTATGAAATCAGACTCTGAAATATTAGGAACACTCTGTATAAATCGCCGTATCAACTCGAAAATATTATTTGATTTGATCTCCTTTTTAACACAATTTGAATAGAGAAATTAACTTGAAAATGAGCTTAGTCCAAAGTCACTAACTCTTTCTGCTCCCCCTCCAGACGCAAGAGCGTTATTAGCTCTAACTCTCGTCCTGCTCATCTCACTGCCATGATTTTTTTTTCGAATTAAAGAGAGACAGAAAGAAGTACATCCATGTGAAAAACAAATTATTTAATCGTTTCTTCGTGCAAAAAAATGCAAAATCATTCGTCGGGTGTAGCTTCGCAATTTTTTTTTAAACTAAAAAACTGTTTTCACCTGTGGAAGTTAATGGAATTATACATTCAATAAGCAAAGACCCAGAGAGAATCCATTTTGAGAGAACGTTGGCCCACTTTGGCCGACTTGAGGGGTATTCCCCTAGGCAGCATCACCACCTTCTTCATAAGATTAGGATGGTTGGAGGCCTAGGTGGAATCTTGTATCCCTCGGGAGGATGTACAAGGGGCACAATGGGGCCTAGGTGCTGCGGTCATTCTTTGTGACTGCCCTCCTACAAACTACAATTACAACAAGCAAAGACCCCTCGATTTATTGAGATTTTGAACGAAGTTACGTAGATCCGAAAATTTGTATCGTCTCCCTCTCTTCCTCCCTCCCTAATTCCCCCACCAACTTCTCACCCTAACCAGAATTAAGCTCTGCCCTTTTCCTAGATCCACCAAAAGTTTCAGGGTCCTATCATCCTTCTTTCCTGGAGAAATCATCGGTTTAAAACTTGAAACCACCTGTAAAAAATTTTTCCCAGAATTTTTCAATTAAAAGTCGAAATCTAATTAATATTTTTGGATAAACCTTGCCTCAGATCACGTATTTTCAAATTTTCCTTAATTTTGAAATAAGCTTTTTTTCATACAGGCATTATTTTCCGAATTATCGCCGAGAAAGTAGTTCTTGCACACTTTGTGTGTAAGTATCTTCCCCCCCCCCTTGAGTATGAGACTTGTGATTTTCAGAGAATAATTGCATGATACCAACTTAAAGAATGTCCAAAAATTTTTTTCAAATTTCACTGTTCGCTTGCGCCCCTTTTTCCTGCCACTTCCACTCTACTGATATAGTGGAGTAAAAAATAAGGCAAAAGATGCTTCTTTCTCGATTTATTTTATTTGCGTTAGAACAAACTGAGACATGTCTCATTTGATTAGATAGGTCATTGTTCATTAGAAATCACAAAATACGACCTTTTCTTGTGGCACGAAATTTTTTATTTTCAAAAAATCTTGCTTTCTTATACAGGGTGTTCCACTTAAAACTCCCAACGCCGATTACTCGAAAACTAAGACAGGTATTAAATTTCTGTAAATGGCAAATAATTGGTGAGGTCAAGTGCTATATTTCGACTGATAATTGATGCCGACGCCTTTAACGGTTTAGGCGTCGCGACGACCGGAACAGAATTTTCGATGGCAGGAGTTTTGAAAATAGAAGATACCAATAGCATATTTAATTTTGAGCTTTTTTAATTATTAAAAATTTTTTGTTTTTTTCGTTCGTTTCGGAGTTATTTAACATTGAAAGTTTAAATACCTTTTATTAAAATTTGCCTATTTAATAAATTATCTGCATCTAATAGGCTTTGACTATTCTGTTAACCTAATTTTTAACTGTCAAAACAGTTGTCAAATGCTTAAACATTATTAAGTTTTGATTTTGGTGTTTGTTTTTTTGTATTTTTTAAAGTTTGATTCACTTTTTTGAAAAAAATGGTTCAATACACGAAACAAGAAAAGCTAGACATGGTGTTGGTTTACGGTGAGTGTAAGCGAAATGCGTGGCAAGCGAAGAATGTTTACGCACGGCGTTATCCTGATAGAAGAAAGCCAGATCATAAAACAATTTTGAATTTATGCAAAAATTTAATGAATTTTGGTGCATTTGAAAAGCCAAAACGGGAACGGTCAAAAACAGTAACAAATGATTTTAACGTTGCATTGGTTCTCCAGCAGATTAATGATAATCCGAGGATGTCTCTGAGAGAAATTAAGAGAAATACTAATATTTCAATTAGTTCTACCAGAAGAATTCTTAAACAAAATAAATACCATCCTTACAAAACGAAACTTGTACATAAGTTAGAGCCAGGTGACCCTCAAAGGCGCATGAATTTTTTGGCAAGATTTGATTATTTATTTGGCCGTGATGAAAATATCTTTAAAAGAATTCTTTGGAGCGATGAAAGTAAATTTCACAACAATGGAGTTGTGAATAGACATAATTGCCGTTATTGGACACAAAACAATCCTCGATGGATTACTGAAAGAGGTAATCAGCGCGTTTTTGGAGTAAATGTATGGTGTGGTATACTGAACGGTTATTTAATAGGACCCCACTTATACGAAGGCACTTTAAATGGTGATCGTTACCGAAATTTTCTTCAAAGAATATTGCCTCGACTATTAGAAGATGTGCCGATTGAAACTAGGCGGAACATTATTTTTCAACAAGATGGGGCCCCACCTCACAATGCGCAAATTGTATCAAACTATTTAAATGAACTCTACCCCAATCGTTGGTTTGGGACATACGGTCCACTACAATGGCCAGCACGGTCACCGGATTTGACTCCTCTTGATTTTTTCTTTGGGGTCACTTGAAAGACGCTGTTTACGTAGAGCCTGTTGAGGATATGGCAGATCTCCAAAATAAAATCATTGCGTCTTGTGCTGCTCTAAATAGAAGAACTCTGCTAAGAACTACAGATTTTGAGTTAAGACGCCGGTATGACTGTTGTGTTCGGGCAAGTGGAGAAAATTTTGAACAGCTGTTATAAAATATTATATTTAATTTAGATTTTAGATTAAAAATTGACTATGTTTAAAACATTTATATTTTTTGGTTTAAATATTTCAGTGATATTGTTGTATTTGTTGTTCTATTTATGCAAATAAAAATGTTATTCATTAGCTGTCGTCTAATTTGTTCGTTAAATTCAGGTTACCAGAATAGTCAAAGCCTATTTGATACAGACAATTTATTAAATTGGTAAATTTTAATAAAAGGTATTTAAACTTTCAATGTTAAATAACTCCGAAACGAACGAAAAAAACAAAAAAATTTTAATAATTAAAAAAGCTCAAAATGAAATATACTATTGGTATCTTCTATTTTCAAAACTCCTGCCATCGAAAATTCTGTTCCGGTCGTCGCGACGCCTAAACCGTTAAAGGCGTCGGCATCAATTATCAGTCGAAATATAGCACTTGACCTCACCAATTATTTGCCATTTACAGAAATTTAATACCTGTCTTAGTTTTCGAGTAATCGGCGTTGGGAGTTTTAAGTGGAACACCCTGTCTATCTACTCTAATATCTAGCTAAGTAATTGAGCTATCGACATGATTTTTGTTTTGTTTTGAAACACAGACTGCGGCGCTCCTTTCAACAAAATAGGGTTGGTATTTTTTGTTCTAAATTTGCTCAAAACTTAGATAACCTTGGAGGTTTAGAAATTGAGCAGGTGAATTTTCACCAATCGAGAAACTTTTTTGTTTTTGGAAATTTTATATAACACGCTATGAATAAAATCTAGCCAAAGGATCAAAAAAGTTTTTGATGGCATGATCGTTATTGTGACTTTTATAGTTTAGGCTGTATGATTTCTTATAATGCGAGCGCGCATTTAAAAATTCAGTACTTTCGCTAACACGGCGCGGCAGGTGATCATATCGGATGACGCGATATAATATGCACGAACGAAATGGTCTTTACGTAGCACTTGTACGACTGTACGTATATGGTCATTATTTTATTGCGAACTGTGCATGTTTTTATCGTTTTAAAATATTTAAAATGAACCAAGAAATGGATTTATCAAACATTTTAGCATACGAATGTCTGTTCTTTGTTCCACGAAGATGCTTCAATGCGCAAAACAACAAAGTCTGAACCTTCAAGAAAGATAAAGTCTTTTACTAGCCCTTTATTAGTCTGCCCATCGGTAAATTCAAATATTATTGATGGTATGGTACTAACTCAAGAGTTGAAGTCATCTACATTTCAACCTTTAACGATTTGGGACATCTGCTATTAACAAAAATTTTAAGTAAAGGAAGAAAGTATAGTTTAGTGGTTTTTGATACATACACTACTCAATCACTTAAGAATGTAGAGATATGGAAACATGGTGACTCAAATTTTGTTGATTTTAAAGTGACTGGTATGCGAGAAGTTCCTAATTTCAACTTCTTAAGTCGTCCTCGAATAACAGATCGCTATTAGTTTATTTAACCAACTACTTGCTTCAAAATAGTTCCAATTTATTAAATAATCATGAAAAACTAGGAATAGCTGGAAGATTCTAAAATCCAAAATAAGCGTTTCAAATTACCTGTAATAGAGATCCTGAAAACTAAACAGCAGTCAAGAGGAAGCAGACACTCGGATCATTCTTCACGTGTTGTCATCAAAGAGCAGCTCTATTCTGGTTAAATCGGTACACTGATGAGCTACTATTACTTGTACACTCCTATAATAGTATCATTTCAAAATTGGAATAATGTGTTTTGTTTATGGAGTTGGGACACAGCAAAAATAGACGCTTCGTTGCCATCCACAATATAGCTTAAAAATTCGGTCCTCTAATAAGCAAATAGCTATTGGCCATCCATTGCTGAAGTGATTGTGATACTAGCGCATTTTATAAAATAGGTAAAAAAAGCGCTTTTGATGAATTACAAAAAAATATTGTGGATCTCTCAGAACTAGAAAAGATTCCAACATTATCGGAAGCTGAAGCTATGGAACTTTCTAGGAAATATATTTTTTTGCTGTCTAAATATAAGGATTTGAAGCATTAAAAACTTAAATGAATTAAAATTTCTTTTAACAACGACCTCAAAAAAGCCTGCTTATGAACTAAATTCCGACGACAGCGGATGATTTTATGCTACACCTAAAAAGATATATTTTAGCACTTAAAAAAGGTTATTAATATTTTCTTTTTTAGGTGTATTGATCAATTAAAAATATGGTACTTCAGTCATCTACCGGAACCTCTATAAGAAAATCCCACAACGTTTGGGCGGGTATTAAAATATGATGTTTGGATACCACAGTTAACTATTAAAGACCCAGTGCCAACAGACCTGAGAAAGCTTCTATCCATAAAATGTTGAGACAAAAATTGCAATAGTTGTAAATGTGTTTGCTTGAAAAGGGGTTTAAAATGTTTAAAATAATGTAAATGCAAATTATGCAGTAATAGTTTAAGTTTAAGTGATGATATATCAGATTCAGAAAATGAGGGAGCCTAATACATGTTTCTGTTTTTTTTACTTCTTTTTATGCTTCTCAGACACCTAAGCATTGCAGATCAATGCTAATAAAACTAGGCAATAATCATAGACAAATTAAAGGTGCAGAACGATGACCCACTAATAATTATGGAACCATGCGCGTAAACTTAGACATTGACCTCTAATCTAAAAAATCGTATCAGAAAAATTGTTGAGAATATTCAAGGATTTTTTTCTAAAAACATTTTTGGTCTTTTGGCTACGTTCTCTTCGCAGCATGTTATATAAAATTTCCAAAAATATAAAAGTTTCTCGATTAGTGAAAATTGGCCTGCGTAGTTTCTAAACTTCCAAGGTCGTCAGCGTTTTTAGCATATTAACAAAAAAGTTACCAACAGTACTATAGTTCGAAAATAGCGCTTATGTATGTTCTTTAAAACAAAAAATAATTACGGCGATAACTTATTTCGTTTTTGAGATATGCGAGTAGATATATAAAATAGACTTTTAACTTTTTGACTTTTAACAAAGTAAAAATTTTATGGTTTTTGTAAATAAAAGGTATGGTTATCACTAAAAATGTCGTATTTTGCGTTTCTATGTGTTGATCTTGTTCTAAGCTCATAAAAAAAACACAACACAATTTTACCTATTATTTACTCCGTTAATATAGAATATAAAAATGTCCCTCAGACTAATTTACACGTAAAGTATTATATTTCACGATGTTATCTCTTAGCGGTTAAGTTTTACTCTAGTTAGAACAGAAGTAGCGTAATTGAAAGCCAATTAAATGCACGAACAAATGTTGCCAGAATCATTATAAGTTAGAGAGAAATTTCAAATCAGACATTATGACCACCCAAATTTCCAAAGGCACATTATTCTTCACATTCGAATTTTTCAAATTTAATATCCACTACAGAGAAATTCCTTTTATATTTCCACGAAGAAAATTCCTCGTACATCTCACGTGCACTCCACCACTTATAACAAACGCACCCCATCTTGTACTTATTTAAAACGTCTGTTGTGTTTCATGTCACGTCTCCAAAATTGTATTTGCGACTTACTCACGGCACGAACTAATTAAATTTGCTGGAAAATTAGCCCATTTCGTTTTCCTTCAAACGTCTTGACAGTCTGCCGCATTGTTTATGTTCATAAATATGTAGTAATTTAACCCTTAATAAATAGGCTGAGATTGAGCGTAATATTCAAATTTATTGGGGTTCATATTTTATAATGCCTACTAATATTTTATGATCGATAACAGCTTAATTACACTATTAAAATATTCTGGTCCTATTGTACTCTGTTCTCGGATAATTTAGAGTCATTGTTCTCAAAATTTTTTCTCGCCAAATTTGAAGCGTACATTCGACTAAAATATTTTATTAATTAACCTCATTAAAATGTTCATCGACTTTTTTCCGTTTATACTGTCTGTGCTACATATTGGTCTGTTCTTAGTTACCGTTCAATTCCTAATAAACGGTTAATGTTATTGCACAATTTGCTTGTTATGTGTTCTATTCTCGCTCAGCGAGCCAATATTCGGTTTCCTTTTTTCCGTTTATACTGTCTGTGCTACATATTGGTCTGTTCTTAGTTACCGTTCAATTCCTAATAAACGGTTAATGTTATTGCACAATTTGCTTGTTATGTGTTCTATTCTCGCTCAGCGAGCCAATATTCGGTTTCGATGATAACAGTAAATTTTAATTGAGTAATTATGCAATGAATCTATTTGAATTTTAGCTTTATGAAAAGAGAATATTCTAATGAAACATATTCCTTATAGGACTTTGCAAACAGCAGAAAAACTATCTATGTGAACTAAATAGAAAAAGTACCTATAAAATTATTGATTTCCAATATTTGCATTCTTTCTATAACCTGATTTCTGGTTATGCTAGCGATTAAAATAATAAAATGAATTTGTCTATTTCTTATTTGACAATTCTAATTGCAACACTGGTATCCACGTAGTTCACTACGGCCATGCAGAGGAAACTAGTATCTACATAGCCCCTTACGATCATGAAGATTAACAATGAGAACAAAGGTCTAAACTAAATTTATTTACACGTCTTTTCTTTGGATTTTTCATTCCATTCTAATGGATCACATTTTCATGAAATCTATCATTCTGTTTCTTGGAAATGCTTAGCGTTTTTGTCCTTATTCTGGAGCTAATCAGACAGACATAAAGTCAGTCATAAGAGGTTTCATGCAAAAACCAAGACAATTTCTTTGTTCCTTGGCATTAAATGTTTGACATTGACTGATGGAAAAAATAGATTTTCACATAGCTATTGCCTAACTAGTAACCAAGCCTATATACTCTATGCATGTTTATACGTAAATTATTCTTTGCTTGCTTATAGTTGTAATGAAACATATTCTTTATAGAATTTTGCAACAGCAGAAAAAACTATCAATGAGAACAAAAAGAAAAACTATTTGTAAAAATATTAATGAAATCTTTGCAGCTATGCTAGCAATTAAAATCTTAAAATTAATTTGCCTCTTTCTTATTCTACTTCAAAAATGGTACCAATTTTAAATTGATAATTATTAAGTTCTAATTAAAATTGTCATATGTATCCGTTTGTTGATTCAGAAGTATTGAAAAACTCTACAGGTTGCAATTTTTAACGGACATACTTTAATTTTTTACAGGATAAGCCGCTGAAATGTGCTCCCGCACTTATAAAACAGAATTATACTTCCAAAGTTACTGACCTCTGATTTTTTTTTTGCGGCGTCTCGACTCTGCAGACTCCATCGTTATTGGCAACATTTGACAAACAAAATGAAACTACCAATAATATCTGACGATGGCTTTTATAGAATTTGAATATCTCTGCATTACCACGAGAATTGGGTAGAAAGTGTTATGTGAATCACCCTGTAGGTTACGGAAATGGGCCCGTTCAGCATTTTTTTATGTTAGGAATCGAAATTAGAACAATGGTTAAGACAATTTTCAAATTTTGAAGTTTTTATTCGAACGTTTAAGCCTTTAAATAAATTGCCAAAGTTGGATCGCTCGAAAACGGGGCGGAGCTTCGCGTGACGTCACTTTGCATATGCTGATGGGTGACAGTCAAGATTTAATAAGCGTGTGGCGCGTGTTATTGTGTATCTGTATGGAAACGGTGTTTGATTGATAAATTATATTGTTGGAAACAAACACCTTTTTTCTTCAAACGTCAGATTAACTCATGTCAGGATATTAAAGTTTGACGGATTATAATGGATTATTGACTACTATAGCAAACTCAAACACTTTCATAGCAGTGTTCATGGAAAATGACGTCACGAGTCGGCGAAGCGCTTTCTACTGAAACCCAATCTTTAACATTAAATATCTAAGGATTGGATATACTTATGAAGCTGAAATTTTAACAGCTTATCTAGATGATCCAATACTATTGAATACCATAAAAAATTACGAAAAAATAATTATCGGTAACAAGCCCATAAGCTAATATATTTTTTAAATAAATCTACATACGTCATAATGTGATAAAAAACTCAATTAATTAATTTTACAAAACACTGAAACACTTATAGTATTATTTACCGTGTACTGTAGATATACGTCGTCTCAATTACCACATATTATTTTCTTTCACTCTGATGCACCACAACAAACTGAATGAAACTTGGACTCACTGTAGTTAAAAAAGCAGTATATATTTCAATAAAATATGGTAAGTGTGCCAGAAGGGATACTTACCCTTAAGGAGGTACAAATTATTGTTTTATGTTTTCTATTAAGGTTGTACTAGCCATGGATGGCTCCTAATTGTTGAGTAAGTCACTTTGCGGCATAGAATATGTGTATCTAAGTCCAAGACAATTGATAAATAAAAGTGGAGGAAAAAGTAAGACACTTTAGGGGTAAAACAGCCATTTCAATCACGTTATCAGTCACCCTATAACATTAGGACACCATTCCACTTTCATAAAAGCGGGGGTACTTTCCAGTGTAGTTCAGTTTTGTAATGATTCATCGAGTTTTTTTTTAATGATTATAAATAATTATTTAACACCGTTTTTATAATTACAATTTTGAAAAAGATTTTAGAGCAGGAGTATCTGTGATCTCTTGTTGAGATCTGGACTTTGATCTGTCGGAGGACACTTTGTTAACGTAGCTATAGAGCTTATAACCCAAAAAGGATTCCAACACAGCTGCATTCCCATTCCTTGGTATGTTAACACCAAGTCATCAGTCACAAATCCTCTTTAGAAAGGAATAGGCTACACTAATTAAAATTAAAATAAGCTAACCATTATACTCTTCGCTGATTTACTGTACTTTTTATAAACTTGTTGCACATTCTATAGAATAGCCTTCGCAGTTATTTGTAAATATTACTTTTAGACAATTTTTCTTGAATTATGAAACTGTTCGGACTTTTCATTCTTAAGTTATCGTGCATAGAAAAATCGTGGCGGACGGACGGACGGACGGACAGACGGACGGACAGACAGACAGACAGACAGACAGACAGACAGACAGACAGACAGATAGACAGACATACAGACATACAGACAGACAGACGAACAGACAGACGGACGAGCATTTTGAAAGTTGTTCAGAAATTAATCACAGCGATATGAGAATTTTTTTTATGCGAGCGATATTTCCGATTTTAGAATTGTATCGATCAAATTCAATACACTATTCGTTTTGTATTTGCGAAGACTATAAGAGAACAATCATTTTTTTTTTGTTTAACTGGTGCCATCTAAAAAACAAAACTAAATAATTTATTCTCAGTTTTTTACCATGTTGTTTTTAATGAACCCAAAAACAATCTCTCCTATGGTACTACAGTTCGACTTCGAGCCTTGACCTCCTCCAGTTTAGCCTTCCATGCTGTTCTTTCTGCTGCCGTTCTTCTCTAAACTCGTGTCCTTAGGAAATTTTTTTGCATCTTCTGCCACTCCATCTTCTCCTCACTTCCTGGGCCTGCCCTTTCTCCTGGTTCCCTGCAATTTTCATTTAAGGATTCTTTTTGAGATTTTGTGGTCATTCGTCCTTACGACAGTTCGGCACTTTATCTTATTCGCCACACCCCGTTGTTGTTGACTGCACCTAGGATCCTTCTCAGTATTTTCCTTTCAAAAGCATCGATGGTATTTGCTGCTTTTTGTGTTATGGTCCATGTCTCACAGCCATAGGTTATAATTGGTAGTATAATTGTTGAGTATGGTCTCATTTTTGTCGTTCTGTGGATATCTTTTGAACGGAGAATTGTTATCATGGCACCATATGCCATGTTTCCCAGGGTGATCCCCCTTCTTATTTCCGCATCTTCGCTACCATATTTTAACAGGGATACCCCTAGGTATTTAAACTCTGTGACCACTTCTAAATTATCCTCTTCTATTATGATGTTTTCTGCATTTGCGTTACTTCCTGTTTGCGTCATTATTTTCGTTTTATTGGTGTTGACATGCAGGCCTACCGTCTTAGTTTTGCTTTTGACGTCTATCTAAGCTTCCTCCACCACTGCGTATGATCTGCCCTGTATGTTAATGTCATCTGCATATGCTGCTATTTGGATGGATTTGTTTATTAGCAGATTTGTTGGGGTAAAAGTTGTCAGTTGCCTTATAACATATTCTAAGCATACATTAAATAGTGCAGGGGCTAGCCCGTCACCCTGTTTCAGTCCCCGCGCTAGCTCGAACGAATTCGCCAGTTGCTTCTGAATTCGTACCGATGCTGTGGTATCTGCCACTGTTGCTTTGGCTAGGTTCACCAATTTAATTAGTAGTCCAAAGTTTGTCAAAATTTCATACAGTTTGTTTCTATAAATATTATCATATGCTTGGCGATAGTCCACAAAGATTTGGTGTATGTCAACGTCATACTCCCAAGCCCTTTCCAGGATTTGCTTAACCGCAAGCAATTGGTCACTCGTGCTTCTCCCTTGTCTAAATCCAGCTTGATATTCACCTATTAGAGTTACCGAAAATTCTGCTAGTCTTTAGTTTAGTATATATTATGTGAATACGCAGTGTACAGCAGTGAAATCCCCCTATTATTCCTGCAGTCTAGCTTGTCACCCTTTTTGCATATTGAGCAAATTATACTCTCTTTCCAGTCGTTGGGTATTTCCTCTTCTGTTCATATTGTCAGCATGAGTTTGTGGAGATTTTTTTCGTCTCCTGCTCTATATAGTTCAACTGGGATGTCGCCACATTCTGGTGCCTTGTTCCTCTTCATCTGTTTTATAGCCGTTTCTACCTCTGCCAGTGACGGAGGTTGGGTTGCAGCATTTTGATGTCTCGCTTGTGATGGGTCTGGATTATCATTCCCGTTTTCCGTTATGCTTTCTGGTTGATCCTTCAGCAGTTCCTAAAAGTGTGTTTTCCAGGTTTCCTTGATGCTTTCCATGTCGCTGGTCAGCTCTCCGTTGCCTTTTCTGTGTAGCGAAGCTCTTGCCTTATATTCCTCTCTGAGCTGTCTTATGAACTTATATGCCTTTCTAGGGTCTTCTTTCCTGAAACTTTCTTCCATTTCTATCAATCGGTCGTTTTCATACTTCCTTGTTTTTGTTCTACTTGTTTTATCTGCTAGGCGTCTTGTTTCCTCAAAACGCTCCTTTTCGTCACTTGTTCGCCTTCGCATATAGAGCTTGCGCAGCTCATTTTTCTTATTTATTGCCTCCTTACAGTCGGTATCAAACCATTCCTCTTTAAGAGTGAGCTTCTGATATGCGAGCATTTGTTTGGCCACTTTCTTGATTGTGGTTTTGACTTTATTCCATCGATACACTATCGATTGCTCGTTGGTGATGTTCTTTAATGCTTTTGAACCCAGAAACAATACCGATTTAAAAACAAATATTCAATAATGTTTAGAAAACATTTATTGATCCCAAACTGCATAAAAAATTGACTTATATTGAACTATTTCTCCTAACGCGGAAGACATAAAAACAAAAGGACACAAAATATTTTCCTAAAACTACACTACTTTACGTAAAAACGCCCTATGGTGACGTGACACAAAAAATAATTATTATTGAAAGTTCACCAAAATTTCCCCAAAAGTATACAAAATAATTTCTATATAAGGCAAGTAACCTTTATACTTAATAAATTCATTGTAGAAGGTATTAAAATCTTATTTACGAAAAAGCAATAATAAAACACCATTAGACTAACTAGAAAAAACTTACCTCGCTGCGAGGTCCTTGTGTACGTATTTCAGCGACTCCAAGTACTTCATTCCTGAAGCTATTTGTGTAGCCATATAAATAAGGCATCCGTAACTGAAATGGAATATCAGAGAACAATTTAAACAAAGTGATGCTAATTGCAATTTTACTAGTGCTTAAGATATTTTAGTGGATTAACTCGTTTCGGATCTTATTATGTTTTAGCGGCGGCATGCGGGCATGGCTTTGAATCTTTCAAGAATCTTAAGCTAAGTAATGAGATAGATAGAAACTTTGGACTGATGTTTGTTTTAGCGTGAGATTAAAGTCATTTGGTACCACAATTCTAAACACAGTGTCAGCATTTGTATTCTAAACTTTATTGTTCAAGCCATGTTTTGTATTTCATGCTTTTAACTTAACCATTCCATAGGTTCACAAGGTGTGAACTGCAGAATTGGGGAAATTATCATACGCTAATAAGTAAGAAAAGCGAATACACCTTCATTACAGATACAGTTGAGAGGATATTTAGTATTTGATATTAATTTTTAAGCACGACTAATAAAGAAAATCGAAAGTGGACTAGAATATTGAATTGTAAAAATATAATAAATAACTAAATAAGTGAATAAGTGACTTCGATGAAGAAAATTTGATGCTGAGGTTTAGCTCTTACAGTTAACCTTCAATATAATCATAAAATGGACAGTAGCAACTAATTCTAAGGGGAATCTACTGAAATTGGTCTTCACAAGCCGTCGTCGTAAAGATAATTGAATTATCTTAGAGTACTATACATATTGTGAGATTGGTACCCCGAGAGCTAGGTGAAACACTCAGGTAAAGTGCTTCGAAGTAGTGTTTGAATTATTTTTAGGGTTTAAGGCACTGTGCTTCAATTATTTCTAAAAGAGGGTATTTGATATTTCAAATTTCAATTACTTTGTACAGGTACTTGGCGCTTTAAATCTCTTTCAGACTACTACAATTATTTTTAAAGTGTATATAGATGTAGTTATTATATTAGAAAAATTTGCCGCACCGATAAAGTTTATTACTTACAAATTTTTTATTTTATTATTAATTAACAATGTACTCATAGCATGGCATGACAAATGTATGACTCAGAACTACTCAATACCCATATTTCTAAAATTGAATTACGATTTTCTTTAATGGCCTTATTTATATTAACGTCCTGGCGGAGTTCAGCTATTGCTGTTCTATCACTCAACCAAGACATTTACACACAGACGTCTTCCCAACAATCATTCCCTGCGATATTGACATCTACAGCAGCTGATGGGTGAGCAGTATACCCTCAAAAAGATTCTCGGAAAAGCAACCTATGTTACCTTGAAGTTTCGACAGATTGAAACCTTTTGGAGTCGATTTGTTATTTTATTGCCTACAAAAAAACTTATTAAACTTTTTAGATTCTGATGGCAGGCAATTTGTTAATAACAAATAAGTTGCAACTACTCAATACCCATATTTCTAAAACTGAATTACAATTTTCTTTAATGGCCTTGTTTATATTAACGTCCTGGCGGAGTTCAGCTATTGCTGTTCTACCACTCAACCAAGACATTTACACACAGACGTCTTCCCAACAATCATTCCCTGCGATATTGCCATCTACAGCAGCTGATGGGTGAGCAGTATACCCTCAAAAAGATTCTCGGAAAAGCAACCTATGTTACCTTGAAGTTTCGACAGAATGAAACCTTTTGGAGTCGATTTGTTATTTTATTGTCAACAAAAAAACTTATTAAACTTTTTTGATTCTGATGGCAGGTAATTTGTTATTAACAAATAAGTTGCAACATAAAAATGAAAGAATAAATCGATTTCCAAACATCCTTTAGGTTAACTGGGCCAAAGTAAACACTTTTTGTCGCTTGACATTTTTTTCCAAAACGAGCCATTTTTTACCTACAGGCGATTAAACGTCGAAAAATGGCCAACTTTAATAATTTATTTCTCAGCTAAAGCGTCTTAAACTTATTTGGAAAATGATCGTCAAGACTTATATTCTAAGACCATATTTTTTTTATATAGTTCACCTTTTTTGGTACTCGTGGTATTTGAAACCAAAGTTGTATGAAATATTTCATTTTTGCATGACGGAATGAAATATGAAGGTGACAGTAAATCCATCCGCAAATCTTTTTTAATCACTTGAATGCACTTTTTAACACTTTGTATCTCTCGTCACTTTTTTGAAAATGCTCCTTTTTTAAACTACGGAAATTTCAAATTCAAAAAATGAAAAATAATTTGCGTTTTTAATGTTTTTTCGCTTTCCGAAACTTTTCAAACGGTTCATAGAAAATGATTATCAAAATGTATGATTTGTAACATTCTTCATACTTGTGAATGTCAATTCGTCTGTGGCTGTATAATATAATGTGGCACGCGGGAGATAACTGAGTTAGTGTTTTCAAAATGTACTTATGCTGAATAAACTTCGACTTCTACGCATTTCTCTCTCTTCTCTATAGTACAGGCAATGAAGGATACATTTTGTAAAGACTAATAAAAGGATCATCTCTGGACATTTTATGTTATTTTTATTTTTTTTAGGGGCTCTGAATAGTAAGAATTATTGATCGATGAGTCCGGTCGTACGAAACTCCCGGACATCTCTCATTTCTCGCGTATTTCGAAGCGGCTCCAAACTATAAGTGGAAAACTGGATTTATCTTCTAAACGGCTTGAGGAAGCCAAAAATTTGTAAATGCCTTTTTTGTAGAAAAAGAGACGAGCTACAACTTTTGTTGAAAACTCTTTTCTCTATTTTTATTATTTTATCCGCTAAAGCAAAAAAACCGAAAATCAAAAAGTTTTCCAAATTTTTAAAATTTTTCTCAGAACTTGAAAGTGCAAAAAATGCATCATTTCATCCTTCAGGTTATTACCTACTTAAATCCCGGAGATGATCCTTTTATTAATTTTTGTTACCCTAAATGGCCAATTTGCCTGTACTACTAAGAATAATATTGTCTTCAATAATTATGAAAATTGAGATAAGAGATAGTATCCATAAACACACTGTATACTGCAATAAAATAATATTATCCCACCTTAAGGTGCTAGCAGTGGGCGCTAGTGGCGTCGCAGTCTCCGCAACGTGATCCTGCAAAAATTGGCACAAGTCCCCCATTGGCGCGTACTCCCTGACAGCACATATGGGCTCCGAGTCTAGACAAGCACCCAGGAGGCGTGAAATGTTACCATCTCTCAACTTGGAGAGTGCCTTCACTTCCTTATTAAATTCCTCTCTGAAGGAATCCACTCGCAAAGTGTGCACTACAACAAATTTACACTCACTGTAAATGTCGTTCGGGGTAGCTAACACTTCACACAGATGCACGTCACCGAAGTGGCCCTCGCCCAGTTTTTCGATTATACGTAATTTTTCACGGGGGAATTTATTAACCGGGCGATCCTCTTCGAAGACATCATCCTCGTCCGGCTCCGGACTCAGCGGGAGCATAAAGTGGTTGTTGAATTTGGACCTGAAATGAAAAGGGTGCTTGTTAGGCAGTGGCTGAAATGAGGTACGTGATGGGCAATAATAAGACTGATAAGGTTAATTTTATTACTTGACTTATTAAGTTATTTTAATTCAGTGTTCGCAATGAGTCTCTTCATAGATATATGTTATAACATCATTTCATGAAATAAACACATTAGTCAATTGATTAATTCTGAACTCAGGTCCAGTTTCAGTGGATCAAAACATATGCGCTAGCGTAGTATACAGGCCAATCCACAATTTTACTTCCCTCGCATACCGAAGGGAAGTATTGTATTGAGAAAAAATCACCCTCCGAGATTTTTTCGGATTTTCACGTTTCGGCTCATGTATTACGAAAATATAGGTTTTCAATTCCGTCAGTCTGTCTGTCTGTCTGTCTGTTGGTGCATTAACTAAAAAACTTCTAGACGGAGAACAGCCAAATTTCGTAGGTAGCTAACGCTAATGTCAGCGAAGAAATTGTAAAACTTTCAATGGAAAATATACAGGGTGGACCGTTTAAAAGGAATAAATAATGAAGAAAACATGTTTCTGCTTCATGACATTCTAAACCTAGTTCAGAAAAAAAATTATTGTTTTTTACCATTTTTGAAAAAATTTTCACTACTGGAATACATGGAAAAATATTTTTTGCTCAAATTTACAATTTAAACATTTCATGGCATTCTAAACCTGTTTTAAAAAAATTTTAATAATTTTTTTTACCACTACTACAGAATAGATGGACACATTTTTTTTCTCAAATTTAAAATTTCCACGTTTCATGACATTCTAAACCTATTTAAAAAAAAATCGAAAATATTTTTGAAAAAATTTGTAGTTCTTTTTCTTACCACTACTGTTGAATAGATGGAAACATTGTTTACCTTCAAAATTAAAATTTACACGTTTCATGGCATTCTAAGCCTATAAAAAAAACTTAAATTTTTTGGAAAAACTCTAATTTTATTTTTACCACTACTACAAAATTGATGGAAAAAACTGTTTTCGCCCAAATTTAAAACTTCTGCGTTTCATTACATTCTAAGCCTATTCCAAAAACATTTGAAAATAAACAAAAATAAAAAAAGTTGCAAATTTTTGCCCTCTACAAAATACAAAATAGATAACGGAAAAAATTTGTTTTTGCTCCAATTTAAAATATCCACGTTTCATGACATTCTAAACCTATTTCAAGAAAACAATTTTACCACTACAGTAAAACAGATGATGAAGATTTTTTTTACCACTAGAATACATGAAGAAAAAATTTTTTGCTCAAATTTAAAATTTCCACGTTTCATAACATTCTAACCTATTAAAAAAAAATTAAATATGTTAACAACTGCTATACTTCCACTTCATTACGTGAATGTGGAACTGAAAATGTGACAGATGGCAATAATATTTGGCATATGCACTTACGAGTGCACCTATTATAGTTTTATTAAAAAATGTACAGGGTGGTCATCCGAATAAATAATTCAACCACAGTAGGCATTTGTAAAGGTATTTGCGCAAGCCGTCCATATTTGGCACCTGTTATTTAATATTGAATTTTTGCTGTCGGATGACCACTCTGTATATTTTTTTGACCGAAAGTTATCAGGTTTTCCTTGTAATAATATTGATAACTATATTACGATTATTATTCAATGTCATTTCGTAATTAATAATTTTTTAGAGTGACTGCCATGCACAAATAAAGAGGGAAGTTGTGTGTAAATACCTTGCCGATTTTTTTTGTGCGTTCATGTGATATTAATCTTCGAGGCAGCTGGAATATTCGGTGTAAGGGATGCACTTTCGGGACAATATGCAATCCCGGAATTTTGGGACGGATTGAAAATGCATTTGGTTACTTTACTCGAATAAGGCTCATTCATTTTTACGTAGTGCCACTGAGATTAAGTACATGACCAATATTTTTTATTTTTATTAAATCAAATAGGTAGATATAATAATGCAGAGTGTCGAGATTAATCCCAAGATTGATCGCAATGCAGAACTCCTTAAGTACTCTGAGCTCTATTAAATGAAAAACAAACATATATTTATTTAAGGAATAAATGTAATCATACCGGGTGTAAATGAGGTTACTTTCAAGCTGCCATTTTCTTCATTTTTTAACGGATTGAGATAAAACTCTAAAAAAAATCAAGTTTATACGACTTCCGTTATTGTTCATTCGGTTTAATTCAGTCTGCCCAGGCAGAGTTGATACATTTTCCGATTTTTAATGTAACAGTAATTGCAAAGGAAAACGTGAACGGATATTGTGCTTGATGCATTGTTAGGTTCGTATTGAAAAATTACATTTAGCTATAGTATGAAAGAGATATACTTCCAATTGAAAATTTCGAGTAATGTCGAAAAAAATTATATTATCAATGTTAGAGATAAAAAACTAAAAAATGCAATACACGTTTATCTTCAATTATTAATAAGTATTCAAATAACTTTAGGTGGGTCAAAGTACAGTAGATTAAAAATAAAAATTCACTGTAAAAATTTCGAAATGAGATAATGATATTAACACATGTAGAATGGCCTCTAGATTCCAAAAAAGATACACAAGATGTCCCATTCAAAAATCAAAAGTTATGGTCACTTCGGGTGAAACTGGAAGTTGTAGAAACTCGGGAGAGGTGTCCCTTCGGAAATATATGACGTGCCAAATTGTATTTTGATCCGTTAAGAAACTAGAAATGGGCGGCCGGAATGAGATCTTGTTAACACCCGGTATACAAAAATATATAATATTAAAATACAAACAAATAAAAAGCAACCCTTTGGCAAGAAAACAAAACTATGTTGAATTAAACATTTTAAAACAAAAATAATTCGTAATACTAAAATTCTAAAAAAAGTTACTTCGTCAACATTTTTACAGTGAAGAAAGAAAAAGAAGTTCGCCAAAAATTGTGTAACTCAGCCGTGACCTGATGCTGGCATAAACTCCACTAACAGGAGAGATTGCTCTTTCCACGCTTCTTAGCGGAATAGTAACTAAATATTCATATGCCAATTGGCAGTTGTAGCTGAAATCCACTTCTTCACTGTATATATTCTTTTACAAAAAAGTAAATTAAAAGTTAAGCAAAATAAAAGTTTGTATAAAGAGTAAGCATTAGACCATCATTCGTTATTTTAATATGCGTTAATGTCTAGATAGGTGAGTACAATATTTAGATACAATAATTAACAAGGCAGTTCTGTTAAGTTTTAATGATTAATAACTTTTTTACACTGATCGATTTTGTTAAAAATCTTAACTTAAATTCTCTCTTAAGTTGTCATGATCACAAAAACGCGGAGAACAGACAGACTAACAGACCAACATTGTCTTTAGAATTTTTTTCCTTATGAGCGATATTTACGATTTTAGAAATGTTCTGTTCAAATGCTCCTAGTTCTTGTATTTATGAAGAGTATAATAGTGACTTAACGAAAACTCCTAAATTGTCAAAAGCGTTATTTTTATTCAAGAAAAACTGTAGTGGCAATCCCGAAAATATCAGACCAGTTTATATAATTTCTATATTTGCAAAAATGCCCTGTGCTGGCAAACTCTTACCTTTGCGTTTTGTTGCGGCTAATCTGTTAATTTAAATGTAGCTTTACCTTAATAAAATACCAACTCTTTGATGCCACCCAGCTCTCCGACTATTATAGATTATATATTATATATTGTGACTGATAACTGCGCATTTTAAGGAAAAGATAAAACTCGTACTCGTAGTAAAATATCCCCAAAATTATTCAGTATCGAAATATACGATGTCCCGGCGCCTTCGCCATATTTTTAAAGAATTATTCAGTTGCAAAAAGCCCTGTGCTGGCAAACTCTTACCTTTGCCTTTTGTTGCGGCTAATCTGTTAATTTAAATAAAGCTTTACCTTAAGAAAATACCCACCCTTTGATACTACCCAGCTCTCCGACTATAATATATTATATTGAAACATTCTTTATAGGATTTTGCAAACAAATAATATATTATATATTGTTACTGATAATTGCACATTATAAGGAAAAGAAAAAACTCGTACTCGTAGTTAAATCTCCAAAATTATTCAGTTTGGAAATATGCGATGTCCCGGCGCATTCGCCATACTTTTAACGAATTATTCAGTTGCAGTATTTCAATACACGTTTTGAATATTGTGTACAAGTGACCATAATGTTATTTTTAATACCATCTCTGAAACATAAAACATATTAAACAAACGCACTTATGCATACAATAATACATTTAACTTTCAACATATTCACAGATACATAACTGCTAATGTTTCTTCGAAAAAATAGAAAAATTTTATGAAATGTCATATAATAAAATATTGTACAAGATTTTTTTCTCCATTTGATTTATGCTTTAACGCTAAACAGAATATTGCTAGCTTATAAAATGCTCTTCTGTAAAATAGAGTGTTTCGAAAGAAATTATCAAATATCTTTCCATCTGTGAAATATGCAGTAAGGAAAATGAAGAAAGCCAAAAACTTTATTAACTAAGTAGCGTCAGAAAACCCATAGAAAATACACTCGCCTGTAAAACGGAGTGTCTAGAGAAATTATGAAATAAATTTTGACCTGTGAAATATCATCATCAATCAGTCCAATTGCATCCACTGCTGAACATAGGCCTCCTGTAGGCCATTTTATTGTTTTCTATCATGTGCTACGTTCATCAAGTTTGTCTATATTCTTATGTCATCCACCTTGTCTTGTATGTCGAAAAGTGTCTTGCCACAGTCTCCACTCCAAAATTTTTTTCGTCCATCGCTCGTCTCTCATTCTTACAATGTGCCCAGCCCAGTTCCATTTCAACATCGGTTACTCGAGACATTTGGCAGAGCTTTATATTTGAGACTCTATCCCTAAGGGAAAGACCCAAGATTGATCTTTCCATAGCCCTTTGTTCAACACGTATTTTGTTAACAGTCTTCTTTTTTAGTGTGCGCGTTTCTGCTCCATAAGTAAGCACGAGAAATACACATTGATTAAACACCTTCTTCTTTAAACAAGTTGGAATGTTCGAATTTAGCATGTTGCTATGCGATTTCCAAACGCTCTCCAAGTTAAACCAATTCTGCGCCCTAGCGCACAGGTTTGGTTGTCTCTTCCTATGCGAATCTCGTGGCCTAGATATTTATATGAGCTTACTTGTTCTATGTGGTTATCGCTCAGGGATATTTGTTCGCTTATTACCAAAGTAATGAATTGGGTTTTGCTGGTATTAATCTTTAGACCCACTGCTTCAGTGGAACTGTCTAATCTCCTTAGTACCTCTTTTGCTTTGTCAATACGGTCGGCTATTATGACAATGTCGTCCGCGAATCTTAGATGGTTTAGTCTCTCGTCGTTGATGTTTACGCCTATATCTTCGAGATCGATTTTCTTGAATATGTATTCTAAAAGCGTCGTAAAATGTTTTGGGGATGTAAAACCACCATGTCTCACACCTCTTTCTATGCGAAAGTGTTCGGTATAGTCATGTATTTTTACGCAGTCCTTTGCATTCTCGTACAGGTTTTTAATTACGTTTATACGACATATCTCTGTAGTCAACACGGCATCCTGTTAGAGCATAAAGCATATTTTGTCGGTTTATCATGTCGAAAGCTTTTTCGTAATCGACGAATACTGGAACCAGGGGCTGTCTATACTCCATAAATTTCTCGATAGGAGTTTAACCACTTGGAGGTGATTATTTGTTCCGAATCCGGATCTAAAACCTGTTTTTGCATATGGTTGGTAATCATCTAATTTGTTGGTTTTTCTTTTTGTGATTATTCGCATAAACAGTTTGTGTATATGAGATAGCAAACTGACTGATCGGACGCTAGTTTTTTAGGTTTGTTATGTCTCATTTTTTATGCAAAATTATTATTACAGCTCGGTCCCATTGGAAGGGTGCTGTTTGGCTTATTAAGCATGCGTTGTAAAAGTTGCAGATCGTTTGGTGTAAAGGAACTCCTCCATGCTTTACTGCTTCTATCTCAATATCGCCATCGGCAGCTGTTTTATTGTTTTTCATTTCACGCAGAGCAGCTCTAAATTCGTCAAGAGTTATGTCTGGAATATCCCCGGATCCCTGGTTTTTGACTTTTGGGATAGCTGTCTTTGGGTGTAGGATCACTGTAGAGTGCTTGATAGAAAGACCTCACGATATTCAATATTGAAGTTTTCTCACCTCTCTGGTTTTTAACTCGGTTATGTTTTTTCTGCCTTCTGAAAACGTTTTCCTAAGTGATTTTAGACCGTCGTTTTCTTCTATAACTCTTGTTACCTCCCTTGTATTAAATGCAATTACATCTTTTCTTATTTTCTGTAAAACATACGGTATGCAAAATCAGTAAGGTCAAAAAACATCATTAAATAATACTATTGGAAAACCGGACAGGCAATATGCTCGACTATAAAATACAGTGTCGAGAGAAATTAGCAAATTTAAAAGTGATTTATTTATTATTTGTTTGCTTGTAGTAATGAAACATATTCTTTATAGGATTTTGCAAACAGTGGAAAGAAAAGCTATCTATGAGAACTAAAGGAAAAACTATATATATAAAAATATTAATGAAATCTTTGCATTCTTTCGATAACCTGACTTCTGGTTATGCTAACAAGTAAAAATTCTTATTTGCCTTTCTCATTTTAACAATAGCATCCAACCTAGTCCCCTACGGCTAAGCAGGCTAAACTAGTATCTACATGATCCCCTGCGATATGTAAATTCAGTTAAAAATGATGGGTCCACAATAAGGACGAAAAACGTTTCAAAGGCTAAGCATTTCCAAGAAACTGAATGAGATTTTATGAAAATGTAATTCATTAGAATGAAAAAATTTTTAAAGACAAGGTACGTAAATAAATTAATTTCAGGCCTTTGTTCTCATTTTTAACTGAATTTACATATCGTAGGGGATCATGTAGATACTAGTTTAGCCTGCTTAGCCGTAGGGGACTAGGTTGGATGCTAGTGTTAAAATGAGAATGGCAAATAAGAATTTTTACTTGTTAGCATAACCAGAAGTCAGGTTATCGAAAGAATGCAAAGATTTCATTAATATTTTACTTCCACATCCACGTAGTGGATTGGAAGTATAGTAATCGCAAAAAAATTTTCAAAAATTTTTATTCGCGAAATAGGTTTAGAATGTCATGAAACGTCGAGATTTTAAATTTGAGCGAAAAAAAAAAAATTCTGTCTGTCGGTCTGTCTGTCTGTCTGTCTGTAACTTTTTTTTTGCTCGGACGTTTTCTCCGGAACGGTTTAAGATATTGACTTGAAATTTTGTACACGTATATATTATAACGAGATCTGAAACTGGATTGTTTTTTGAGGATATCCGGTGGGAGTTAAATAGGGGTAAATAGGGGTAAATAGGGGAAAATAAGTAAAGCAAGCTGGTAAGACTACAGAAACTTGAAATTCGGTGTATGTACTAGAAGCCAAAGCGTCAGATTATTTTGTAATATTTTTCCACCCCCACCACCCCTACTCCAATATGAAAAGGGTTGATAAAATAAAATTGAGATATTCATTTAAAATTTGGTACATGTATGAATTATAACGACATCTGGAAATTGATTATACTTTGAGATGATTCCGTTGAAGGGTTGGGGGTTATTTATGGGTAAATAGGGGGAAATAAGTAAAGCAAGCTGGTAAGACTACAGAAACTCAAAATTCGGTGTATGTACTAGAAGCCGAGTTCTCAGATTATTTATAATATTTCTCAACCCCCGCCACCCCTACTTCATTATTAAAAGGGTTGATAAAATAAAATTGAGATATTCATTTGAAATTTGGTACACGTATGAATTATAACGACATCTGGAAATAGATTATACTTTGAGATGATTCCGTTGAAGGGTTGGGGGTTATTTATGGGTAAATAGGGGTAAATAAGTAAAGCAAGCTGGTATGAGTACAGAAAATTGAAATTCGGTGTATGTACTAGAAGCCAGGGCCTCAGATTTTTAAATAATATATTCAGCCCCCCACCACCCCTACTCCATTATTCAAGGGGTTGATCAAATAAAATTGAGATATTCACATGAAATTTAGTACGCATATATATTATAACGGCATCTGGAACTAGATTATATTTTGAGATGATTTCGTTGAAGGGTTGGGGGTTAAATAGGGACATATAAGGGAAAATAAGTAAAGCAATCTGGTAAAAGTACAGAAATTTGGGATTTGGTGTATGTACTAAAAGCGGAGGTCTCAGGTTTTTTTATTAGTATTTTCCATCCCCCCACCACCCCCACTCCCTTATCAAAAGAGTTGATAAAATTAAACTTAAATTTTCACTTGAAATTTGGTACATTTATGTATTATAACTATATCTGAAACTAGATTATATTTTGACATGATTGCATTGAAGGAGTGGGGGTAAGTAGAGGGAACAGGGAAAAACAAGTAAAGCAAGCTGGTAAGAGTACTGCAACTTGAAACTCGGTGTATGTCCTAGAAGCCAAGGCCTCAGATTTTTTAATAATATTTCTCAACCCTTCCACTACCCTTACTACATTATTAAAGGGGTTGATAAAATAAAATTGAGATATTCACTTGTAATTTGGTAGACGTATGTATTATAACGACATCTGGAACTATATTATATTTTGGGATGATTCCGTAGGAGGGTTGGGGTTAATAGGAGTAACTAGGGGAAAATAAGTAAATCAAGCTGGTAAGAGAACAAAAATTTGGGATTCGGTGTATATACTAGAAACCAAGGCCTCAGATTTCTTTCTAATATTTTTCAAACTCCACCACCTCCGCTTCATTATTAATGGGATTGATAACATAAAATTGAGATATTCACTTGAAAGTTAGTACACTTATGTATTGTAGTGACATCTGATTGAGATGACTTCATTGAAGGGGTGGGAGGTGGTAGGTTGTGAATAGTGGAAAATAAGTAGGGTAAACTAGAAACTTCATTTTTAACGTATATGGTAGAAACCAACTCCTCAAACTTTTCTATGATATCTGCCCCAAATTTTATTAAAATTCTATGACCAATAATTTCCACATACTAGACTGCACATATAGTCAAAATGTTTCCTTTAAAGTGACTTGGATGAAAAATCTGGATGTGAAAGTAGTGATTACTTGGGCAGCGGTTTTTATATATAGTTTTTCCTGTAGTTCTCATAGATAGCTTTTCTTTCCACTGTTTGCAAAATCCTATAAAGAATATGTTTCAAATTAGCAAATATCTATTAAACCGTAAAATATACAGTGTGGGAAATATAGAGAGCAAAAAACTGAAAACTGAATTAAATGAACAGTGTCAGAAAAAGTCACAGGCAATATGCGCGCCTGTAAAATAAACAGTATCGAGAGGAATTTGATATATCTGTTCATCTGCAAAATATACACCGTGGAAAATAAGCAAAACTAAAAAATACTATTAAATAACAGAAATCTACAGATATATCGTTATAAACATATTCTTATTTCCCATCCAGGAAAACTTAAATAATTGCTGTTCATTTTTATGCACATTAAAGGTCGTAGTTGGATGAGCATGTGTATACCTTTGCATCGAAATGTCTGTATTTTTCAGAAGATACCTCCTAAATAATACTAAATCTCGCCAAATATTACCTTCGAAATATTCATTTTTTCTTAGAAACAGTGTTTTTTTTTAACCGTTATATTAAGTTATGTAATATGAAATTATATTATAGAGTAACTAGATTCATGACTGCAAGGGATGCGTACTGGCAAACGCTTACCTTTGCCTTTTGTTGGGGCTAATCTGTTAATTTAAATGCAGCTTTGCCTGAAAAAAATATCCACCTTTTGATGTCACCCAGCACTGCGACTATTATATAGTATATATTGTTATTGATAACTGCACATTTTAAGGGAAAGAAAAAATCGTATTCGTAGTTAAATGTCTAAAATTATTCAGTATTGAAATGTACAATGTCCCAGCGCCTTCGCCATATTTTAAAATAATTCGTTGGTTGCAGTATTTCAACATACGTTTTGAATATTGCGTACAATTCTTTGGGACTTCCTGCCACATGTATGTTTTCTTTCTAAGCGGTGCTATGGGAATCTACAAAATATATCACAATTAACCAGTATATTACTGGTAAAAAACCTCTACGCCTGTGACGTTTACGTCAAAGGATCAGTTAAAGGTTATTTTTTTTTTTTTTATAAATAAACAACACAAATAAGTATAAAAACTTGAAATTAAATATTTCGCCGACGTTTCGGAAATCAGATCTGTTTCCTTTTTCAAGGCTTTTTTGAAAAATCTTTTTTGCTGTGTATGACAAATACACAGCTCAAAGAATGTTTGTTATATTCAATATCCATAGATACTTACTATTTACATAGAACTGTTGATATAGTTAACAGTTTTTTAGTTTCTATACAATGTTAAGTTTGTGAAGTTCTTCTTTTAACATTGGCAGCTAAGTTGTACAGACATCTACGGAACAATTCGACACGCAATTATCCTCATTCAATAATATTATCGCGGATTCTTTAATTAATAATATTATTGAATGAGGATAATTGCGTGTCGAATTGTTCCGTAGATGTCTGTACAACTTGGCTGCCAATGTTAAAAGAAGAACTTCACAAACTTAACATTGTATAGAAACTAAAAAACTGTTAACTATATCAACAGTTCTATGTAAATAGTAAGTATCTATGGATATTGAATATAACAAACATTCTTAGAGCTGTGTATTTGTCATACACAGCAAAAAAGATTTTTCAAAAAAGCCTTGAAAAAGGAAACAGATTTGATTTCCGAAACGTCGGCGAAATATTTAATTTCAAGTTTTTATACTTATTTGTGTTGTTTATTTATAAAAAAAAAAAACCAACCTTTAACTGATCCTTTGACGTAAACGTCACAGGCGTAGAGGTTTTTTACCAGTAATATACTGGTTAATTGTGATATATTTTGTAGATTCCCATAGCACCGCTTAGAAAGAAAACATACATGTGGCAGGAAGTCCCAAAGAATTGAAGAAGGAAAAAAAATTAAGATAATGCCACAAATAACATTTAGACAATATTGCGTACAAGTGATCATATTGTTATTTTTAATATAAACTATGAAACAAAACAAATTAAACAAAAGCACTAATACACATAATAATACATTAAACTTTCAAAATATGCACAGACATATAATTGCTCTGTATCTTCCAAAAAAGAGAAACGTTTTATGAAATGGCATATAATACAAGTATTGTACAAAATTTTTCTCTCCATTTAATTTATTCTTTAACAACCAAGAGACTATTATTAGTCTAAAAACTTGTTGTATTTGTTTTTGTATCAATTTAGATAGCAAATATTCTTACAGTGTTTAGGAGACAACGGAAAATAAGGTCGTCCACTTTTGGTATGCATCAACAAATTTTCTGGAAAATAAAGCTACATCTGCAATAAATTCTTTAATTATTTAAGTGGTTTCTTTTCGGGATGCTATTACTTACTCCTAAGATAAGCTATATCTTAATAGTAGTTTTCCTTAGGAAACTAAAAGGTTTCGTGATGAATTTTAAATTGCACTTAAGTGGATAGATATGTATTTTAAAATCCGCTACATGAATATTAAGGGAAAGGAAATGACGATGGAAATGAAGTCACACGAATTTTGCTACTACATGGCGAGAACGAAGCGTAGGTAAGGGCAATCATATTTCTAACAACGAAAGTAAAATTGGAAGATCACTTAAAAATTGATATTTAAATATTAACTACTTTAGTATACCGACATAATTTATATTTATTACGGATATCTGCAATTGTATCATTAAAAACACAGAATTAGCCGCTTAGTTAGGAAAAGTGATATCATTGCTGTTAATTTCTATGTACATTTATATCGATTTGTCGGTTTTTTTCAGATATTACTTCATAAATAATATTAAATATCGCCAAATATCGCCTTCGAAATATTCATGTTTTCTTAGAAAAAAAATATTTTTTTTTTCAGAAACCGTTGTCTTAAATTATATAGTATGAAATTTTATTATAATAAGGACTTATGAGTGGAATTTTTTTTCCGATTTTCAGTCTACAGGAAAGGTGGAAAATGCAAAATTTAAAAATATGTGTTGCATCCAGAGGCCAAACACAGATTTTTGTTAAATTATCTGAAATATGCCCATATAATATGTAATAATCTCAAAATTATTGTGCTATTAACATTTATAAATGTTCACAGTACCTACCAGACAGTTTATTGTTATACTTAATTCTTGTATACCTGCCTTTCTGTACCCCGGCTTCGATTATTATGGTCATTAGCAGTGTTATATCATCTCTTATCATTTTTAGTAACGACTAAATTGATTGATAAATTGATATTTGGTTTTAAATTTTATAAAATAAGTTACAGCTCTTGAGGTTTAGCAATTTTTAGATTTACTCTCCAACTAACAATGTTATACCTAATACAGACGAAGAGGAACCGCCCCACTATTAGACAAAGATACGTCGCATTATTCACAATAAGGAGCTCCTTCACCTTATAGAATGTGCGATTTCTTCGCCCTGTTTTAGGTTTTTAGATACCTCCCAAGGTGATACTTGTGGTCGGACTAGTTTTAAAGCTATTTGCTCTCTCCAAATATTCTGTCGATCACCTTTTTAAACTACTCAAACAGAAATGAGAATGGTTCGGAATTTTCGGACATGCATGGCCCTAATATCGAAACATTGTAATCTAAATAATAAAACTATTTAATAATATACCTAGTGTTCCATTTGAGCAACGTAAGTTCTGTATCATGTCGAAATGAATTAATCCGTTTTTAAATGTTTTTGATATCTTTAATTAGAGAACTAGGATAGTTGGACGACGAAAATCTGACAAACGCTGTATAATGTGACTAGTATTGGTGAGGTTGGGATTTTGCTGAGTGAGAGGGAAAGAGGTGCTTATGTTGTTTTTGTTCTAAATATTTAAAAACCCAATCTTGGTATGACCTTCAAATCTGTTTTAGAAATTTGCTATTGCTATAATGAATACTATTGAATTAACATACCCAGCAAACATTTAAGCATTATTTGACGTCAAGGCTACCTAAATTATGTATAATAAATTTAGTCGCAAAATTAGAATCAAACATATTTTGGTAAAATTTACGTTGATGCTACGTGGAATCGACATAAGTGGAGAATAAGACAACGTCGAAATTAAGTTATATCAACTAAAACAGGAAAATTACATATAAATCTTACTTGTAGTCGCACAGTCCATTTGGTTACTAATACCTGGTTAGGTAAATTTTATTTGAATTCAACGTCAATTTGACATCAAGTTGACTAGTTTTAGGTAGAATTTACGGACATATGCGTAATTTAAAAATGACACCAAGTGGAAAAAAATAAGATTTTTACACTTATTTGGTATTTTTCTCTATAAGTAGTCGACATATGGTTGTCAGTCACTTACAAAACTGAAGAGATACCTAACTCACCATAACCATACAAGATGAATGCCGGTAACTAAAATAAACACAATTTATGAGGAAAGTATTTGCAGTTCTTGCTTATTGAAACCAATGCGCCGAAAATTTTTCTGTGAATGATAGCAGCTGTACTCCATAAAATACTAATGCGCCTCAAAAATATTCATCTATAAGAAAATTTATATTACCAAATAAAAAAATTATTGTAATATTTTGAGCCGAAAATATACTATACTTGTTAAATATGAGTTTACAGGTATAATTATGTATTTTCTTAAACTTTTCGTCAGTTTGTTTCCATATACACTCATTTTACAAACTACAATTTGGAATCATACTTCAACTGCGCTGAGAAAATATGGCGTCTTGTGCTAATTAGACCTCTAAGTTAAAATTACCATGACAATCTACGTATTTTATAGGTGGAAATTATCACAGGTCAAGTTACACGAAAATTTACGATATTTTGGTTAACTTTACCTATTGAAAGTATTATTAACTCTGTTGTTATATCAAATAATTACTTGTAGGTAAATATAACCTATTTATATTACCTTATTTTTAATATACTACCTATTGGTAAATTCTACTTATTATGTGTAAATTTTAACTCGACTAGGGTATTGTGTTGACGAGTGAGTTGACATAATGGAGTGATATTGCCTTGGTATTCGACAGCGTCCAGAAGTTCTGGAAGCTCGGCTGGCATTCGGCAATACCCTTGTATTGAAATTCTATAGGGAAATATTTCCACATACTAGAGTGCAAATATAGTCAAGATGTTCTCCTTTAAAAAGACTTGGATGGGAAATCTGGATGCGGAAGTAGTGATTCCTTAAGTGGTGGTTTTTTACCTTTGGCATACTTTATTTGTACATTGGCACCACGAATTATCCAACCATGCTACGTTAATGGCCTCTTTTAATGACTGAAATAATTTTTAGATAATAACTATACCACCTAAGTACCTAATGGTTCAAATAACCTAAATAATATGAATTCTACAAACAGGTTAGACGGGGGTTAGCTTCTGAATTACTATTTTATAGCGAAGTTTACTTTGAGGTCGATTTGCCAGGTTACTGCGACAAAGAGGTTTAAAATTTATCTTTTTAGAGTAACTTTAAGGTCAGTTTAAGGGTAATTGACTTAATTGGTGAAATTAGGTAGATAATCCAGGTAGAATTTACCGATGTTGTCTACCTAATATTACTTCAAAGAAGAGTAATGAAAGTGACCAAATAAGTTGCTATTTAGGTATATATTACGTAGGATTTCCAACAAAATCTACCTAGAAAGATATTCGACTATTAGAAATATTTTTAGTCGCTAAAAAGGTAAATACTAACTAATTATATTACCTATTTCGACCTTATTGGAAATTTACCCTTGGGGTCAATTTTGGTAGATTTCTTTAGTCGTTTTCCACTTGCTGTTTTCGTTAAATTTACCTTCAAAGAAAATTGTGTATGAGGTAGATTAATTGGTATTATTTACGTAAACTTAAATCTAAATTAAGACTAATTGGTCAATTTTTATCGGAGGTCTATTTTTCCAGTCAATTTTACGTTATAATTACTTTGGTAAGTAAATTTGTCTTGTCCCAAGTCGAATTGCAGCTAATTTTGACAAAAATGTTTGCTGGGTAGTTAGTTATGTTACCATGATAATATTGTTTAGTAAAATAATGTTTATCAAATGATGCCAAGTGTTGTAAATTGATGTAATTCATTAGAGTAATTCTCAAGAAGTTAATATTTATTTAATCAGTACAACGAAACTTCAACAGGTTATGGGCCCAGAATTGTGTACTATAGAATAGATATTGTAATATTGAAAGTTTTGATTGTCTTGCTAAATATAACTTATGCACTTGGTAAAACATAATTGTCTGCAATGGATTCGGAAGATGAAAAGTATAGAATTTCTTCGTTTGACGGGAAGAATTTCAATAATTCAGGATACAGGTATTGCTAGAAGAGCACAATCTTGTAGAATGTTTAACAGAAAGTGATGACAGTTTATACGTGGTCTTATCAACAGTGACGGCAGCAGAGCAAAAGGAAACAGAATCAAATGCAGCTGAAAGAAAAAAGAAGGGAAGGAAATGTAAATCAATGATTGTACAAAGAATTGTTGACAGTCATCTGGAATATATCAAAGATAAAGCAACTCCTTGTGATATTTGGAAAAGTCTGACATCCGTTTTAGATCATGTTACGGAAGCAACTATTAACAATGAAATTAAAAGGAAGTTATCAAAAATTTGATAAAGTTATTAGGAAGTTAGTCGATGCTGGAACGAAAATAACAGAGGAAGATAGAATTTGTCATTTTTAACAATGCCTAAAAATTATAATTTAATTATAACTGCATTAGAAACTGTATCAGGGACAAGACTAACATTAGAAGTTGTAAATGGAAAACTTATGGAAGAGGAAATAGAACAAAAACAAGATTATTCAACTAGATTTGAAAGTACTACTAAAAAATTAGTTGCTTTTACTACAGGTGAATTTTAATTTAATTTTTATAAGTATGGAAAAATTGGACATAAGAAATCTGAATATAAAAGCAAGTATGAACAAAGGTCAAGAGTTGAAAAACCAAATGAGAGAAAATATAAAACTGCAGCTTCGTAGCAGAGCGTGGTTATAAAATTGTATTTGAAAAAGGCATAGTTAAAATTTTCAAAAAATCAGAGCTAATTGTGATTGGCAAAAGGAATAATAAACTCTATGAAGTTGAGTTCGAGTGTAAGAATGTATGGGCAAATCGTATTCAAACAATCAATGATTTAACAGAAGTGTGGCATAAACGTTTGGGATATATATCAAACACAAATTTGCAAAAGCTAGCGTAAACGAACTGGAGGAAGTGCACACTACTAGTTTCAGAAGCAGAAGACACAGAAAACTCAGAGGAAGATTAAACGAGGAGGTGATGATAGATGGAAACTTAAAAGAAGCATCTCGTAAACGCATACACTTCCCATCCGGCGATGACAGATTGAAATTTAAAAGAAACATGGAAACTTAAAAGAGGCATCTCACAAGCACCTACACGTAAAATCCTATATTTCTACCCCATGTGTTACTGGGCTCCCGCTGCTGGCATTAAACATGTCCCATATCCAATCTAGGGTATGCTGCCGGTCCGGCGGTGTGTAAAAACGTCCGTATCGGACGGAATCAGCAGCAATGCCTACCTTACGCTGGCAAATCAATCAATCAATCAATAAAATAACGAGTATATAAGTAACAATAATGTAATAATATAATTATTATTCCACAAAAATGCCGAAGAGAAGGTGGTCATGCAAGGAACATGAACATGACTTTAACTTTAAGCAGAGAAAATAATAAGGTTATACAAAATTAAGAAATAAAATGTGCCAAAAAGTATATACAATGTACACATACACAAGTATATAATATATAACTTTCACTGAATATGAACTGTACACACAAAAAAATAATTAAACTTACAATAGGTAAATTATGTTTATATTTTTATCAGTTATTCTCTTTTTCTTTTAAAGCTTTTTCGAAGGATAGAACAGATTTGGTTATTATGCTTGGAAGAAAATTATTATATATCTTTGTAATTTGATATGAACATGACCGTTTTTAAAGAAGTTGAGTACGATGGACGGCAGGGGTTAAGCTGACATTATATACAAGTTATGAACATCAGTCCTAAATGTCAATTTCTTGCATCAATATTATGGAGCCTTATTACTTATGGTTTTGTTGAAACTTTAACAACAATAAGTGCCTTAGACCATTTTAAATATCATACTTGAGCTTGTAAACAATCATAATAATCCAAGAATGAACGTAAATTTCTGTTTCACTCTACAAAATCGCAACCTTATGAATAACTTTGTGTCATACTATTTACAGTTCTGTGTATAATTAATATTTTAGAATGAAACAATTTAATATGTAATATTCGAGTTATTCGGTATATACAAACCAACCAGTGCTACACATTTCATACTCGATGAGAGTTTATAATAATTCCACATATCTAGAACCAACCCAAATAGAAACAACAATAACTCTCCATTACTCACCTGCTTAATACTGCCGATGGTGGGGACAACGGTGGGGAGGGAGTTAGCGGAAGAGGTGCACATAGATCTCTTTGAACATAATAACCCTCCGGGGGTGGCGGAACTGGCGGCGGTTTCGGTAGGAAGTTCAGAATTGGTGGAGGCGCCCGCGTTGTTTGTGAGAATCCCTGCTCGGCAGCTGCGATGTTTATCTGATGTGTTGGGATAGTATACTCTTGGCATACTAGGTCAGGCACTTCTGAAACAATGCGGAAATTTATGGTATATGTGCTTAGGGAAATTACAATTGAATTCAAAGGATACGTTGCAAGAAAAAAACAAAAACATTTAACATCCTTCAAGAAAAGTTTTAAGTTATAACCTAGTCTCTCAGACCTTATTCCCTAATATAGATATTGATGTCCTTCGATTTCATTATTTGTTAATTTCTACACCTTAGGTACCTTATCTTTATAAAATGATCAATGTTTATTAAAAAGAAATACGCTTTAGTGGAGTAAAAGAAAATATCGTGGGATAAAAAGAATGCAAATAATTTTATCACAATCGCGTACTTACGTATTAGTCCAAGACATTTAGTCGAAAAAACAGCAACTAGAAGAAAATATGTATACACAAGTGATATTTCATTCAGGAATAGTTTATAGAAGTAGAAATAAGAACCTGAAAAGTTCTCACCCTATCCGTTGATGGAACTATATTAGTTTCGCATTTTCCGCAAACACGCATTTTGTAATTTTACATTATACGCATTTATTTTCATTTATCCTCCATTCAAGCGTCGAACATTGTTGGAATTGACCATAACTAACTATAACGGGTTACTTTTTGTCCACTCGATAATAAGAGTAATTAACTAGAATACTGCTTTTGTTTAATATTTTATTCTAAAATTACCTTAAGCCTACCCTGCTAGTACGCTAGAAATAGATCCATTGCACGGTAGATCATTTGTCACTTTGTAAACAACCAATCAAGACGATCCCGCCAAAGAAACATTGAGAGAAGAGAATCGCGCATAAGACGGCATTCAGGGTGAGACTTTCGTTGAAGACGCTGGTCGGAAGAATTGTGAAGAGACTTTAAAAAATTTATAATATTGGTGATTCAGTCTACCTGCTTTGGTAAATTGATACCTAGAATTAAGGTTATCAATGTATCAGAAATTGCGTAAAGTGTAGTACACTGTTACAGAAAAATCAAACTGTAAATACTTATATCGACTTTATTCTTCGTTGTCCGCATTTATAATGTCCGACGCCATGAACAACGTCTGCTAACTTATATAGTTAGTCAAGTTATGATGTAGTACCTGATTGTTCGGTAATCAGAATTATGATTTCCGGACATTGCATCCGGTGTTGCTCTAAAAATGATTATTATTTAACTTTTGTTGCTATACTAGTAAAACATTCATTTCACGCGGAACTGGCCAGACGCGAATGTTGGAATATATATTTTGCATTTCCATTTTATAATTTTTTGTACATGTATTTATTGTTTGTGCTATATTGTTTTCGTATATTGATATAACGATTTGTTATTCACTCATCCCTGATGGCTCATGCTCATGCTAATTTCCCGACGTTCACGTTCGTTCCGTCGCACCCAACTGCTAACAAAAATTCCATAGATGTTCTTGCCTCCGAGAAGCAATCAGCGATTGTTTGTTCTATGCACATAGAAGTTCCGGAAGTTGGCGCAATATACCCCACAGACTTCAATTCCGGTTCTTTTATCAAAGAAATATGTTCTTCTAAGATGACGCTTTCCACCTTCCGCACCCCACTCCTTTTGTTATGATAAAAGAAACATGTATTAGTTTTATTTATAAAATAGGCTATTTGCTGCCTAATATAATAAAAAATATTTTAGAAAATTGATTCTGAATACTTTTATTTCAAACTGAAATTTACCTCCAAAACGATCGTTTCTCGAAACTTCCGGACTTATTAGAACCGAATAATATTTTACACACGACATTTCGACACCATGTAGCACCCTTTTATCGCTGTACCCATTAAGAAATAACAAGAAAAATGGAAAATTACCAACTCTAGATTTACCTCTAAAACGATAATTTTTAAGAAATAACGAAACGAAAAAAATTACCCACCCTAATATATACCAAATCCCAAGTTTCTGGAGTTTCACTAGCTTGCTTTACTTATTTTCCATTTCAGAAAAAAACGTGCCAACAAAAAAAGTCACAGACATGCTAACCAATAAACATTCTAAACGTATTCAACAAACAAAATTTGAATTTTTTTTTACCATTAAGGTCAGTTGGGGTATCTGGGCCCAGGAGGTAACTGGGCCATGGTTATTTTCCGTAGAATTTGTGGGGGTAATTTCACTTCAAGCAGTTGGCAGCACTGAAGGACAATGTCATCTCACTATAACAATTAGTCTCATGTTTCTGAGTGTTGTTGCTTTCATGTAGCAATTTTTTAAATTTTGTAGTGCAAAATTTTCATAGCAACGTGATGTAATCTTGATATTTATGAAATACTACAGGTTTACTGTATATATTATCAACGTCACAGTTAATTTAGCATAAATTAGAAGCATGATATATCCCTGAAATGTTATTGCAAGCATGTATTCTGCGTTAGGTCATAAGCTTGAGTGGGTGGTCCAGTTACCCCCACAATTTTTCAAAAATGGGGTAAGTGGGCCAGTTAGTTGGGGCATCTGGGTACGGCTGGGACTAAGTTACCCCAAACACATTAAGTATTTTGTTTTTGTTTTCATTTATTAGGTAGATGTAGATCACTGCCCACAGTCACACAAACAATAGTGATCTGAACCCGGGACCCGACATATTAATCCCTATGTATTTTGTCGAACACGAACCTGATGTCCGTTTAGCTCCATCACCCACCATTTTTTTGTAAATCACGAAAATAACCTAAGCAACCTTATTTCTTTAGATTATTTTCGCGATTTACAAAAAGTTGGTGGGTAACGGAGCTAAACGGACATTGGATTCGTGTTCAGCACATCGAAATACATAGGATTACTATGTCCGGTCCCTGGTGTAGATCACTTTTTTTTGTGGGCCTGTGTTATTTATGCTTACCTGAAATTGGATGTTTTTTACATTTAATTTTGCCCTTTTTACTTTAACAGAAGTTGTGTTATTCCTAAATTTGAATAAATTTCCACCTAATTGTTATGTAGTAGTTCTCTTACATCGTCGACCACTCGACTATGGTGTGCTTTAAGTGACTTACCCCAGTTCAAACAACAATCGTTTGTATGATACCAAGACCCATATGGTCCAGTTGCCCCAATTTCTAGGGGTAACTGGGCCCATCAGACTTTATATTAAATTTGACTCGGGATTTGAATATTATATATTTAAAGACTGTATATTGTATTATATATAAAAAAATATTTCAGATATTAATATAACTTATTAGTGGTTCTCAGGCAAGTTCAAAGTATAATCTTCTCGCTCAGGTTGTAAAATCATGGCCCAAATACCCCAAGTGACCTTATTATACTTCCACTCCGCTACATTAATGTGAAAGTAATATTATGAATAATTTGTTTGTTTGATATATAAAAATTTTAAATTGAGGAGTAGTAATAAGAAGAGTAATCTGTACAATTTTCATATATTTTAAATGAATTTATAACTCCACGAACACACTTAGGTTCTTAAATGTAGTACTTCTTTCGTGGACTAAATTTAGTGGTGGAAAATGCCATACTTCTTCAATATAAAAATGCCGCAAGATAATCCCTAGTAGGAAACGAGCTCAGGTGGCGTGTCTAACCGAAGGGCCTAACCAGAAGCTGACAGTAATGACAGTAATAACACTTACCTGAGTAATCCGGGCTGTTTGGATGCGTCTGGCGCGAATACAAGCTGGGTCTGCACGTCTCCACGTATAATGTTGTTTTGTCGCCGTCCTCCATCGTCATCTGAAATTGAATAGGATATGTAAATGACCACGGTTTGCTTACGTTTTAAAGTTGAAGATAACGCTGAAACTTATTTGAAAGCTATACATAACATCATGGTTAAAGTTCCTTAGGGTAGATCCTGGGCAGGAAATTATGACAATTTAACTCTAACACCTACATTAAATTTTAAAATAAATCTTGTCTAGACCTTCAGGTCTGAGCACTTTTTTTTATAAAAATAGGGATTCATTAAATATCTACTGATAATAAACTCACAAGACTACCATATAATAGGTGCGTTTTTTGGTCCACGACCGGTGGCAGTAGAATTACCAGAAAGACATTTACCAATAAAACGACAAAACCCAAGTTTTATGTAGAAGGTGGCAAATTTCTTGAAAACCTTAGGTCATGTTAAATAATGAATGGTGGTATAGACATTCTTATACTGGATAAGTCACGAATTGCGCTCGCCCCGATAATTCCTAATACATTTGGAATAGAAAATTGAAATTTGGAGGCCTTATTACACGACTAAAATGCCATCAAGTTTGCTGCACATCCGGTTTGACCGGAAATGCCCACAACTTTCGATTTTTAAATGGAACTCCCTATATATTTTTACATTTTTGGAATCTAGAGGAAATTTTGAATACAATACATCCATTTTGGTCACTTTTTGATAAACATTCAAAATTTTATTAAAAAATCTATTTCTGAATCCAGAGTGCTGTGATGCCCAAAATATATTTTAGTTTGTGTGCTACGTTACTATAAAAATAAAAAGAGCAATATGATTGCATTACTTAATTCTCTAGAGGCGTTTAAAATTTTTGAATGTGATTTTTACCCACTAACTCGGTTTTTTTATAAGGTAATTTAATCGTTCACCAACATTTTTAAATACCTCATTTTCATACGAATCTAATGATACCAAAATTTTGAAAATCCGCTCAGAAATATTTGAGATTTCAGCCAAAATAAAATGCAACCAAGCTTTTAGAAACATGCGGCTAATAGATAATAGATTAGTGGGCTTTGGAAACTAAAATGGCAAATTTCTGTGTAAATCTGGTAACCTAATAACATTGGAAAAATCATAGTAGCCATTGAATGTAATAAAACAATATCAGCTGTCAGACAGACTCGCGCCGGCTGAATTGCGTAGAGCCATTCAAGCAACTGTACGCAGAGCCGAATTGTGTATAGAAAAAAAATGGTGGATATTTTGAACAATATTTATAAATGTCAATTTATGGTTTAATTATATTAATTATTTTAAAGATACCTACTGTTGCATAGTTTAAGTTTAATTGTTCAAACGGAATTGATTTTTATTTATTTATAGGCCCGATATTTATGTTCATTTAAATAAAACTCTGAAAACCGAACTGATGTCGCATTCTATTGCAAATGTCCTTGTGGATGTAATTGTGTTTACCTCCACATATCTATGCTAAACTTAATTGTAACGTTATTTGCGCTCACAATTATTAAATGTTTGATAGCTCAAGATTGCCTATAACTACACGAGTCTGCCTGACAGCTGATATTGTTTTATTACATTCAATGGCTACTATGATTTTTCCAATGTTATTAGGTTACCAGATTTACACAGAAATGTGCCATTTTAGTTTCCAAAGCCCACTAATCTATTATCTATTAGCCGCATGCTTCTAAAAGCTTGGTTGCATTGTATTTTGGCTGAAATCTCAAATATTTCTGAGCGGATTTTCAAAATTTTGGTATCATTAGATTCGTATGAAAATGAGGTATTTAAAAATGTTGGTGAACTATTAAATTCCCATTTAAAAAAACCGAGTTAGTGGGTAAAAATCATATTTAAAAATTTTAAACGCCTCTAGAGAATTAAGTAATGCAATCATATTGCTCTTTTTATTTTTATATTAACGTAGCACACAAACTAAAATATATTTTGGACACCACAGCACTCTGGATTCAGAAATAGATTTTTTAATAAAATTTTTAATGTTTATCAAAAAGTGACCAAACTAGATGTATTGTATTCAAAATTTCCTCTAGATTCCAAAAATGTAAAAATATATAGGGTGTTCTATTTAAAAATCAGGTCAAATCAGATGTGCACCAAACTTGATTTTTTATTGAAAAGATGGCATTTTAGTCGTGTAATAAGGCCTCCAAATTTCAATTTTCTATTTCAAATATTTTAGGAAATATCGGGGCGAGCGCAACTCGTGACTCACCCGGTATATAAATAAATCTTTCCGATGTCAGTAAACAAAGAAGGTATATATCTCGAATATTGACCGCATATCAGTTATTTGCATTAAGATATTCCAAACGCATCATTCCCACCCCGACTTGTTACCGATGCTTCCATTTAGTAAGGAAGAATGAAAAGTAGCAAACTGGAATCAGAATGGCGAACAGAAAAGAAGACAAAGTTTGGTATTCCAGTGGCAGAATTAGAACAAAATAACGCACGGAATTATTGCAGAAATCAAGAATGTTTTTTTAAATTGGCAATGTAAAACAAAATAATTCAATAAACTATGAATATGAAAAATAATGAGGGAATTTAAGAAAAATTATATCAACAATTCTATTGATATTATTATTAAATATTAGCTTACTAAAGCTGAAGTCTAAAATTCACTAAGCGTCGTGCTAACATACCTGAATTATTAGAAATTGTGGTTTTATTGTCCATTGAGGATAATTTTTAATTTATGTCTAACATCAGGGATACTTCTGAATCTATGGAATTTATCTACAGTAGCTCCAAGTTTAAAAAATTAATTCTACGTTGTTAATTGTCATTCTAGTATAATTGCAATTTCCCTAAAGTGCTTAGAATTTTTTTGTATGAGGAAATCTATAACAACATACAAGGGCAGCTCATTATTTTCTGACTAATTTGTACTTGAGGCAAGCAAGAGCAAACAAGTTGACGTTATATACAGCAGTTTTTCCAAAGCAACTGACAAGCAAAATTATATTTCTCTTCATAAACTTAAGGTATTTGGTTTGTCGACGTTTCCCTGCTATCTTCTGGAAAAATAAATTTAGACAGAGTACTGTGGCTTTAAATATGAAAAAATCCTAGCTATATTCTGAGTGCCTATTTATTAATGATATAATCATTGTGGTGTCAACTGTCTGCTATATGCTGACGATGAAATCGTCTTTAGTGATAGTTTCTTTTAAGGTAGTCTAATTTACTACATCCACATAGTGGATTGGAACTAATCGCAAAAAAATTTTCATTTTTTTTTTCCTTGAAATAGGTTTAGAATGTCATGAAACGTAGAGATTTTAAATTTGAGTGAAAAAAGATTCTGTCTGTCTGTCGGTCTGTGTGTAACTTTTCATTTGTCCGCACGTTTTCTCCGGAACGGTTTAAGATATTGACTTGAAATTTTGTACATGTATATATTATAACGAGATATGGAACTGGATTTTTTGAAGATATTCGGTGAAGGGTTGGGGGTAAATAGGTGTAAATGGCGGAAATATGTATAGCAAGCAGGTAAGAGTACAGAAACTTGAAATTTGATCTATGTACTACAAGCCACGCCTCAAAATTTTATAATATTTTTCATCCCCCCACCACCCCCCACTACATTATTAAAGGGGTTGATAAAATGAACTTGAGATATTCACTTGAAATTTGGTACGCGAATATATCATAACGACATCAGGAACTAAATTATGTTTTGGGATTATTCTGATGAAGGGTTGGCGGTTAAATAGCGGTAAATAAGGAAAATTTCAGGCCCTTGTTCTCATTTTTAACTGAATTTACATATCGTAGGGGATCATGTGGATACTAGTTTAGCCTGCTTAGCCGTAGGGGACTAGGTTGGATGTTAGTGTTAAAATGAGAATGGCTGATAAGAATTTTTACTTGGTAGCATAACCAGAAGTCAGGTTATCGAAAGAATGCAAAGATTTCATTAATATTTATATATATATAGTTTTTCCTTTAATTCTGATAGATAGCTTTTCTTTCCACTGTTTGCAAAATCCTATTAAGAATATGTTTCATTACTATAAGCAAACAAATAATAAATAATTCACTTTTAAAGGAAAATAGGTAAAGCAAGCTAGTAAGAGTACAGAAACTTGAAAATCGGTGTACGTACCAGAAGCCAAGGCCTCAGATTTTTTCATAATATCTTTCAAAAATGTCAACCTTACCGATTTCAGTGCACAAAAGTAGGTAATACCAAATCGTCGTTAGAAATAAACAGCTTCGGAGTTCCCCAAGGAAGTGTACTTGGACCACTTTTATTTATAGTATATATAAATGACATAGGAAATGTTCTAAGTAAAAACAAAATTCATCTTATTGCAGATGACACCTTAATGTACTATGCCCACAATAATTTCAAGGAACTCATATCAACTATGAACGACGAACTTAAAATGTTCACCACTAAATTTAGACTTAACAAACTGAAAGTAAATGAATTCAAATCCAAATGGATGTTTATAGGTAATAATTACTGGTTTAACATATTTAAAGAGTTAAATTTAAAAATGGGCAGGCTGTAGAACAAGTAGAACAAATGAAATATCTAGGTTTTGTAATTCATAGAGAACTAAAATTCGGAAGTCATATAGAGTATATTTCGAAGAAAATTGCCAAAAAATAGGATTGCTAGGACGGGTAGCTCCCCATTTTTAAACTATTTATCAACTCCCACAAAATTATCTCTTTACAATTCCATGATATTGCCTCATTTTAGTTATTGCTGCTCTGTACTATATGTTACTTGTACTTACTTTTGCTTATATTTCCCTATTACCCCACAACCCTTCAACGGAAGAAGCTCAAAATATAATCTAGTTCCAGATCTCGTCATAGTGTATATGTGTACCAAATTTCAAGTCAATATCTTAATCTTCTTTTGTTAACCCTTTCGATAATAGGGTGGAGATGGTGGTGGGAGCATATGTCATAAGAATGTGAGACCTTTGCTTTTAGTATATACTTCAAATATAAAGTTTTTGGACATTCACTAGCTTGCTATACTTATTAACCCCTATTCACCACCAACCCTTCAACAGAATCATCTCAAAATATAATTTAGTCGCATATGTCGTTATAATATACATATTTGTACCTAATTTCAAGTGAATATCTCGATGTTATTTTATTAACTCTTTTAATAATAGAGTAATGGAGGTAGAGGGTGGAAAATATCATAAAAAAAATAAACCTGTAGTTTCTAGTACATACACCAAATCCCAAGTTTCTAGACTCACCAGCTTGGTTTACTTATTTACCCCTATATAGCCCCAACCCTCAGATACGTCCAAAATACATTCCAGGTTTCAGATCTCGTTATAATATATACGTGTACAAAATATCAAGTCAATATCTTAAACCGATCCAGAGAAAACGTGGGTACAAAAAAAAATGTACAGACAGGCCAACTGACAGACAGACAGAAATTCTTTTTTCGCTCAAATGTAAAGTCTCTACGTTTCATATTTCAACAAAAAAAATTGTTGAAATTTATTTTGTGATATTTCCACTACGCTGATATGGAATATGAAATATTGGAAAATAACTTTTCTAATATTCTGTATTTTGATAATGAAGTAACCGTTCATCTCTAGCAAAATACAAAATTACTATCAAATCCTTGTCTAGTATTTACTATATTTCTTTAACTTCTACAATTCCGTGAGGTCAAATCCTTATAAGCGAAATAAAAATATAATACAATAAAACCAAATCAGTCTAATCTACCTACTAACAACAATAGCTGTGCTCTGCGGTGATAATAAAGCTAATCTTGCATAGTTTATAGCGAGTAAACGTCTTAACACACATTTGGAGATAAGATTATGAGCATAAAGCGGAACAGCAATTTCTTCGCTTTAACCTGGCCATTGGGTTATCTTAATAGTGTTGCAGCTGAGAATTCGCCACTGTCGCGCTCCCTTCCGAACGGAAATTAACAAGCTCTGCACTTTGTATAGATAACAACAAACTGTCTATTGTCACTTGATAAAAGAGGATACATTTTTAAACTGGCTACTAGTCAGGCATCATAAAATTTAGTTGAGTAAAACTAAAATAGGGTGATTTTAAAATTAATAATAATTTAAATCAACATATTGGTAGATATGTGTATGTGAAATATGACAGGGTTACTGGTAATTCGACGAATTCGTTTAAATGCATGATAGTAATTTAGCATATTATGAATCCAAATACGTATTATTCAAATATCATTAATTTTAGAAATATTACAATGTTTGTTTGTTTTCAGAATGATGCTCCCCACGGTGATATTATAGTGAATAACAAAAATGTCAAGCAACTTACAATTCCATAACGGTTTCCAAAATTCGACGATATATTTCGTTGGAAAAATAACAATGGAAAGTAAACAACCTTGTCAATTTAGATCTACTAACAGACAAAATATTGATTAAAAAACTAATTAACTCTGCTGCTGTAGAGGAAACTAGTGGATTATTTTTTTTGCACTACTTATTTATTACCGACAGAATCAATGATTTCAATATTTTAATTAATACTGATACTGAAATTATTGTCCTATCGACCAGATATTTCAAACCTTTCAAAATTGAAAGAGATATGGTACTTACTGCGGTCAATGGTTCAGATATCAAAACATTTGGTAAACTTTTTAAAGTAAATTTAGGTTTAGATAGAGAGTTCTTATATCTTCTTGTGTTAGCAGATATTTCACAACCAATTATTTGTGCAGATTTTCTTTCAAAATTAACATTATTACGCTCCTGCCAAAAAGAGTATTATAGAGCGTACATCACTTATTACACCTTATCATAATTAGTTATATTTGGAGGCGTTGCTATGAAAATATATAAAAACAATAACAAAAAATTGACTTTATAATTTTGAATTTTACGACGTTATCTCGTTATTAAACATTTATTTAGCAAGCAAGATTTATAACTTATAACCTTTTAACAACTAACCAAGATACAGGGATTACACAAAGACAACAACAAGCTGAAAGGTTACATTTTTGTTTGTCAAAATTCGAAAATTCAAATTAAAAATTCTTTATTCTTAAAGACAAACATTTTTATAAAAAAGTCAGTTTTAAACTTGCCGTTTAAATAAAACAAACAATGAGAGATGTACAAAAATACAAATAGATTACATATATGCACATTTACATAAGTCATAGAAACTAAATTAAATGAAGTAGAGTAATATGTCTATTAAAATATATAAATTATCTACATACCTCTGAAATTTCCAACAGACATGTTTGTTCAATTATTAATTTCTGTGAATTTCTAGGTCTCAACCAGTACAATAAGGTATTGAATTCGAATGGCAGACTGTTAGATCTGGTCCTAAGCAGATCACAGGTAATGGTTAATCCTTCGGAAAATTATCTAGTACCCGAAGACCCTCACCACCCACCTCTAGATTTAAGTGATAATGATTAACTACCTTAATCAATTCTAAGCACTGTGTTCCAAAATAAAAAGGGACATTGAACTTGCTCACAAACCATACGTTCAAAATATAGAAACACCCATTAAAACCAACCCAAGCAACTTCTGGTATTTTCTAAATATTATGAGAAATACAACTAATATACCAAATTCGATGTGTTACAATAATAATTCCTTAAATGATACTCAGAGCATTGTTGATGCATTCGCCCAATATTTTCAATCATATTTTATCACATCATCTACGTATAACATAACCGAACAAGAAACTACAAGCAATGTTCTCCAACTTAATATCCCAACTATTACCGAAAATGATGTTTTAAAGGCATTAAAAAAATTCAAAAACAAGAGACTGTGCCTCTATTTTTGCACAACCACTCTCTATCATTTTTAATCTAGCACTGCAAACTACTACATTTTTTCAGTCAAAAGTCTGTCCTGTTTTTAAAAAAGGTAATAAGACTAGTATTGAAAATTACAGACCTGTGGTTATCCTGTGTAACTTTCGCAAACTCTTTGAAATTGTATCATGGTGGTCTAATAGATACAATTTATACAGACTGTCTAGAGTATTTGACAGACTGGATCATGGGCTGTTACGGCAAAAGGTCTCAGTTTTTGGTTTAAGTCTTGGCTTTCTAAGTTTCTTTGAGTCATATCTTGGTAACAGAATATTAAATTTGAAGTGTCATGGATTTTCATCTATTGAAGTGTTAGCTACATCAGGAGTTCCACAGGGCTCTGTTTTGAGTCCACTGTTATTTATAATTTTCCTCAATGACATTTGTGCCAAGATATACAAAGTAATGTCCTCCTATACACCGATGATCTTAAACTGTTTGCATCTATTAACTCCAAAGAAGACTGCAATCGATTACAATATGACCTCACAAAAATAAAATCATGGTGTGAAAATAATAGGCTACCCTTAAATATATCAAAATGTAATGCGATGACCTTTACGAGAAGAAATGGGTCTATAAACTTTTCCTGCAAAATAGACAATGACATGGCAACCAGATGCGCTCAATTCAAGTCATCTTTGACTCAAAATTAACTGCCCACATAGATCAGATAATTGCTAACGCCTATAGAAATCTAGGCTTCATTATGCGAAATTCAAAGCACTTTAAAGATATTTCTATACTTTTTCTTATATTTAATGTTTTTGTACGGCTAAAACTAGAATACGGTGGTATTGTCTGGAATCCACAATACAATATTTACATTCATAATTTGGAACGGGTTCAGAGAAGGTACGTTAAATATCTCTCCCTTAAAGCTGATGGAATTTATCCTCTCAGAGGCACGTCACAAGCTGACTTATTAGCCAAATTTAATCTAAATGACTTAGCGACATGTAGGGCCTATTTCTCTATTTTGTTCCTACACAAACTATTAACAAGTCAGATTGACTGCCCGGATATTCTTAGTTCGATACATTACAATGTTCCATCTTTTCAGACTCGCTCATAGGCTCTATTCTACCTAGCTACGCCAAGAACAAATGTACTAAAATCTTCTCCTATTCATAAAACGTGTTCTAACTATTTAAGCTATCAATCGAACCTTGATATTTTTAATTGTAGCACTAATAACATAAAGCGATGTATTCTAAATCGCCCTTAAAATAATCTTTAGTTCCTACTATATCATTGTTTAGTTCAAACTATTTTCTCACATTACTATGTATTTTCCAGTTTTCATTTAATAAGAATTATTCGCTGTAAAATATTTAGTTTTAAGATTGTACTCTGTACTGTGCACATATTGTATTTGTATTTTCCTGCCCTGTAATTGGATGCACAACTGTCTGGGAAGCTGTATTCATAAAATAAACTAAAGTAAATCAAATAAAATAAAAAATATTCCGTGGTATTGTATAGATATTCATCAAGCAAGATTAGCTTCAGTTTATTCTTAAATATATTTTCCTTGTCTACTGATTCTATTTTATATCATTTGGAAGGTAATTAAATATTTGGCACCTATGCGGTTGGGGGCTGTAAAGGTGATATTTAGTATAGAAAATGGTAGATGTAAATTATTTATTTGGAGAGTATTTACCTGGTGATAATTTCTATTAGTCAAAAATTTATATTTATCATTGAAGACAAATACACAAATTTAATAATATATAAACTACATAAGGTAAGAATTTTGAGGTTCTTAAAGATATATTTGTACGTGTAAGTACGCCAAGCGTACATCATATAATTCTTTTTTGAGCCACAAATACGTCATGTCAAAGGGTGAAAGAGTCCCCACAAAAGCAAATTCCATATCTTAGTCGACCTCCTACATGAGCATAGTATAGTGTAATTAACTGATTCATTGCAAAAATAGATTTTAGGTTTTTAAATAAAAAATAAATGAATGATAATTTCGAGAATAAAAATTTACATTGGAATTTCCAGTTTAAACGGGGTTTACTGTACAGCCCTAGAAATTTAAAGTTGTTTTCGTTAGCTTGAGTGCAAAATGTCTGTTATTAATAGATAAATTGATGTTAGATGTCTTGTATTGGTATGAATGAAATCTGCTCAGTTGCGTTTTGTTCTTATTAAAATATAGGGAACTACCGTTTATAACCAGTTTATGTAGTGTTCAAGACTGTGTTCGCACATGTGCTTTAAGGTAATGTCACATTTGCATGATACGACGTTAGAGGTATCGTCTGCGTATAAAGCAAAGCATACATCGTACGATAGTGTAATAATATCATTGATGTATAAAATGAAGTCACTGAGAAAATCATACTCATAGTAAAGTCATTAACAGTTGTCTGAAAATTGTGATCTACCTGCCTTCCGTGATAACTACTACATACCGTTACCGTACTATAAACCTAATATGCTACATAATGTGGTATTATATTATTGAAACCATATTTGATTTAGATTTGGCGGTACGCCAAAAACATGTTATTATAATGATGGTAATTTAATATTCACTCAAGTTAAGTAGGTACAAAATAAATGTCAAAGTGGGGACATATGTAACACAACATGTGGCATATCTTTCTTTATGAATATTCCGAGTAACTGCAGCACTTATTAAGCAAAACTGAATTACTTATCATTCAGTCACTCAATATTGTAATTAAAATAAGATAGTACATATAAATACTCGTATACTGGTTTAAATAGTTCGCTTAAAAACGGCGTAAACGCTAACTCAATGACAAAGGCCATGGGAGGATAAGCATAGGGTGGAACTGTCCTCACCGAAATTTCTGTCGTCATTTATGCCATTAATTGTTTATAATGTCACATTAAATTACCCCAAATTTCTAGTCCGAAAATAGAGGGGTGATGAATCCAATCCAAAATATAAAATTTCTAAATATATTTTTTTCACTTACCTTGCATAACCTTAAAAATATATATGTGTATGTTATAAAGTCTATTAAAAGAGTTCTATAAAAATATCCAATAGAATAAAAGGGTAAAAGAAGTCAAAAATTATACGTATTACTGTCATTTTTAGCGCAGCATTTAAATAAAATAACATTCTGAAAGAAAATACTATCTATACAATTACGTTTAATATTCAATTTTGAAGTTTAGGTAAATACATTTTTTATCAATTTTGAAATTCCAAATGTCTACAACTATCGGTGGTTGACCACCCGGTGGAGCTTTCGGAGCGTTTTTTTTTTAAGTGGTGTCTCCAATAGGCCTAATCCACTTTTTGTTTATTTTACTAACTTATTTCTAATTCTTTTATTCTCCACTGCCAATGCATTACATTAGTTTGGATTTTTTTGAAGTTTAAAGTCCAAAATGGTTCCTTGCTTCAATGAAACAGTGTAAAACAGTGTCGGTTTAATTATCATATGCATTGTCTTTGTTGGTTTCAGCCTCCTTGTATTTATCATGTACCAAAAAAAACTAATACCTTATCTTCTGGTTTTTCGGCTTTATCTAAGTCATCTATATGTATATATTGACATTTGTACATGATTGTCTTTGGCAGCCAGAACAAATAACGGAACATGTGGCATTGCAACCTTTAGTACACATGCCGCTTATTATTTTCAATAATTCTTGTGAAGCAGTTTCGTTTTTGCTAGTAATAGGAAATAAACAAATGTTCTTTTTCATCCTAAGCCTTGCCCCTAACTTAATATTTGTACTTGAATTAATTCAAAGATTGCTGATTGGGCTCTGCTCGGTAAAGGGCTAGATAACTTTTTGGCCTGCTATATCTACAACATCAGAGTGAGAAATAGGGTCTTTAAGACATTCCACGTTTTCTTTGTAATTCTGCAGATTTTTGTAATAATTTAACGAATTTATCTTTGCCTTGCCTAATATATGCAGAAATTGTGTCACATCCACTGAATGCGTGGTGGAATAATGTGTTATCCGCAACTTCTTTTGGGTATTCAAAAGAGTTGGAATAATAAATTTGTTAGGTTATTTTTCTTTTGCTTGGTTTCATAAAATATATGTTTGAACAACGTGCGGATAATCCTATCGTAAAGATTAAGAGGTGTTGACCTATTAATCCTGGTGATGATTGGTGAAAACGTTGCTCTTCACTAAGTATAACTAATTATAATGAAACCATAATGGTTGTAAATACCAATTGTTTTAAATATTTATAGAAGGCGAGGAATTGTAGAAAAGTGTCGATATACAGAGCCGATAAGATCTTTGACTTCGCCCGCCTATAACTCCTAGAATATTAATACTACGTAAAATGTATCTGAACTATTTCGATCGAGAATTTACTATGTTTAACTTTGCCTTTTTTTTTTCGTAGGACCGTCAGAACCAAGATAAAGGTAAAAAAAAAAGATATTTGAGTGATATTTTCAAAACGTTGGGGTGTTCCAGGGGGTAGGCGAGGGGGAAAATTAGTATTTCTAAAAGAGGCCTATAATGAACTGGTTCCAACAGTAAAACCTTTTTCCCGATTTAAAACGGTATTTACACATCCTGAACTCCCTGACGCTTGGCCTATATAGTATTTCGATAGTATTTCTCTAAATGCATCTGCTCTTCTATAAATATGATAATACTTACTTATGTAAGGTTAAACTTAATGATAGGTCAAATAAACCATGGCAAATAAAGTAAAATAGAGAGAACAAATATTATTTTTTTAATATCCGATAGAAGGGCAACGCAAAGAAAATACACTTACTCACCTTTTCACTCTCGAACCTTTTTAATTCGTTCCTTATCGCCGGAATGGCGGATAGGCCGGCGGCTGTCTTGAGCCTCTGATTTCTAAATGCAATAAAGACTATCGCTGCCACCAAGATCAATATAACAACTGTGAGTATACCAATAACGAAACCGATGTAGTGTTTGGGTTCCTCGTTAGTTCCGGTTTTTGTTGATTGTCCGATTGCGTTGTCGTTTACTTTGGAGGTGCTCTTCACCTCGTCTCTTTGAAGCGGATACTCCCTGCCGGAGTCCGGGAGCGGGACGTCCTCTTCCGATTCTGTGAAATTGCCTGTTACTATCACTGGAACAATAGAGACAGCAAATTAGAGATTTAAGGGCAGGTTCACAGATGATATCTTTATTGGGGTTATAGTTGGAGGGAATGTTCGCTTCAACATTTATCAGATTGTGTATGTTAGTAATCGTTTGTTTAACCTGAAGTTAACACAGGCTTTATTGGAAACAGTAATTGGTTAAAAGGGCTAACATATTTAGCACCTTTTAATATATTTTTGTTGTAAAACATCAAAAAACTTAATACAGGGTATCTCAAATTGCATTGGCCAAACTTTACCAAGTGATAGAACTTTCCAAAATTAGTAAAAAAGTTCCTATAAATATGGATCGGAAAGTGTTTAATTTTCGAAACACAGATTGTTAAAGTTTAAATCTTAAAAATGTTTTTCTAAGGATATGCTCGTTACATCTAAAGATAAGCAAATGATATTCTACACAGTTGTTTAATTTGTATGTTTTATAAGCCGGAATGACAACTATGTACGAAAATCATTGAGGAGCATCTAAAGATGTTGGTCCGAATTTTAATATTTGCTCAACTTTTGTGCATCACTTTTCATTAATTTATACCTACCCTCTGTTGAAAAAGACAAAGAGTAAAAAAATCAACTGTAAACGTACTACTATTTGTCTCCACATTTATGGAAATTATATCGAACAATTAAATATTAAATTAATTGATACAATTATTTTTTTATTATATTTTTTTAAACAACATCCGTGTCATCTGCGTGTGCCATTATTTGTATGCTCTGATGCGCAGATGACGTGGATGTTGTTCCACGTACAATACGATATTCCAAAGAGAAGTTTGCCACACTCGTTGGTGCAGAAAAAATATGGGTCTGGCGGTGAATGGGAGAAAAATTAAAGTTGTGGTGTCAACACCAGCTAATAGAGCCAGAAACATAGGACAAAATATGATTATTTTATTTATTTATTTATTTATTGCATACACTGTTCAAAAGGTAAGATACCCAATTACAGAACAGGAATAAAGGCATACAAAGCATTAATTACATAATATACAACAACATAGAAAGAAAGTAAAATGAAGAAAAAATTTACTTAAATGTACGGACTATGAATAACTAATGATACGAAGAAAGAGAAAAAAAAATAACATGGAAAATGTTTAAATGTAAAAACTATATATACATATATACACATATGTGATTCAAAGTAAATTAAGAAAAACAAAGACAATCACTGGTTATTTAATTTAGAACATTTTGTTTTATGTCACTAAGGCTGCAATTAAAAATATCGAAATCGCTACATAATTTGTTAGAAGTACTGCAAATCGTATATTTTATTTTTTTTATTTTTATTTTAACGTCTTATTTATTTTAACGTCCTGGCGAAGTTTAGCTAAAGCTATTCCACCACTTAACCAGGACGGCGAAATGAAATATAAAGGTGAATTATTTAGTACGTTGGTACGCGGCGTAGGTAAATAGAAAACTTGGTGATTACGAGAGGTTAATCTGGGAACGTGAAAATTAAGCTTACTAATTATTTCGGGTGCGTTAGCGATGCGTACTCAAGTTTCGATCCGACGAAGGATTGATAAAGAATTTTCAGAGTATCAGTATTAGTGAACTTTCGACTAGTACGAACGATGAATTCAAGGGCTTTGGAGGCTTCAGACACAATGGTATCGATATAATCAATTAATCAGTGAAGGATAATTTACTATCAGGTCGCAAGATGTTATAGGTCTTTGAAGTATGACATTATCTAACCTGTAATCAAAAATAAAATACGTTTTTAAAGAAAAGTACATTACGTTACATTTACTAGGATTCATGAATAATTTATTTACTATACACCAGGTGTTTATTTTGTCAAGAGAAGTCTGAAGTTGAAAACAGTCATCGATTTCATCAATTACTGTGAAAATTTTTAGATCGTCGGAATATAAAAGGTGAATTCGATCGAATTGAACCCATTTAATGAAATGTACTGACTCTATTCATTAATAAGATTTAAACAAAAGGAGCAATGAATATGAGAAGTCGATTTTTTCTAATTTATTAAGTAACAACTGGTGATCAAGTCTATCAAACGCTTTGGAGAAATCGGTATATATGACATCTACCTGCCCACGTTCATCTAAGGATTCAGAAATATATTGAGTTATACAGAATAAATTTGTTGTTGTTGAACGCCCTTTCATAAATCCCTGTTGATTAATAGAGATTTTGGTGTTAATTGAATTATGTATTCTATCATGAAGTATATTTCAGACTTTACAGAAGTTACAAATTACAGAGATTGGTCTAAAGTTCTCAATATCTAGTTTGTTTCCCTTTCTGAAGATGGGATATACTTTGAAATATTTCCATAGGTCAAGAAATAGGCAGTTTTTTAAGATTAAGTTAAAAATTAGAGTTAGAGGATATGCAAAGATGATAGCGCAATCCTTTAATAAAAAAGCTGGAATGGAATCAGGACCGGTCGTCATTTTGGGTTTAATTCGTTTTAGAGCCCGAATAACCTCATCTTCACTGAAAGAGTTTATGCTAACAATAGGTTAGGTATATCGCTCTCAATGTGATGTTCCTCGATATCTAACGAGGACTCATTATAATATTGACCGAAATAATTGGCAAATGCATTTAGTATATCAGAGGGATTGTTTAGCGAAGATCCCTTAAAGAACATCTCTTCAGATACACTGGCCGACCCTTTCCTACCTTTGATAAAAGCCCAAAATTTATTGGGATCATTTTTTATATTATCTTCAGAGTTCTGCACGAAATTTCTGTAGGCTAAATTGGTATCATATTTTATTTCCCTTCTGATGTTTTTGAGGTTATTGTGTATAAGTGGATCACTGGTTCTTGCATACTGTCTCCTAAGACTTTCTTTAAGGCTAGTTTTTTTTATGATACTGCCATTAATCTACGGAGGATATCTACCGCTACGAAAAGTCGATTACTTAGGTACACAAGATACATATACAGAGTCAAGTTTGTTGTAAAAATGAATGCATGCACCATTGACGTCATTAAGAGAAGAGAGTGAGGACCAGTCTATGTTGAGAAGGTTTTCATACAATTTGGAGAAATCACATTTGCGGAAATTATAACTAACGTCATGATTAGTTGGAAAATTATTATTAAGGTTCTTAACAATACTTATTTCAGTTGATATGATCAGAGCAGGGTGATGAAAATCTTCATTAGTTAACGAATCAGGAGATTGAGATACATCACAGTTTCGTTGATAACAAAAATAATATGTCCGAGGAAATAATACGCAGAATAGTACTTCCAGCAAGTGCTATTTTGAACTTAAGGCAAAGCTATTGCTGTATAAAACGTTAATACTCCCTGTCCTGAAGTATGGTCCGAGACATGGGTCCTATATCAAGCTGACGAAACCCTATTCCAAACTTTTGAAAGCAAAATCCTGAGACGGAATTTTTGAACTGTATGAGATAACGGTGTATGGCGCCGTCGTTACCATTTTGAGGTCTGTAAGAAATACAAACAGGTGGCAAAGGGTAGGAATGTAATAACAAGCATAAAGATAGGACGACTCAGGTTACCAGGACATGTCAATAGAGCTAATAACACTAGCTCCCCAAAAAAGATCATGGTTTCGGAATCAATGGGAGCTAGAAGCCGCTGCAAGCCAAGATTGCAGTGGAAAACTGGTTTCGATGAGAATGCACGAAAAATCGGTACAAGGAATTGGAAATAAGAGTCGCGGAATCAGCAGGAATGGCGACAGAAATTAGAGAAAGTCGGGGCTCACATAGGGCTGTAGGTCTAAGGAAGATGATGGTGACGATGATTTAATTGTTTCCAGTTCTAAATTTTGCACTTAATAATTTGACAAAGTTGTATAATTCACGCACTGAAATAAGAGGCGGTACTCGACAATTGTATTGACAACACTATAAAATCTATCCTTTTGAATGTAGGAACCGCAGATAGTCAAATTATTCAGAGGGAGAATTTTAAAATACTTTGGTATTTTACATAGTTATACAACGCTACATTGTATTTTATATATTTTATTATTACAGATACCGTATTCTGTTCTTCAACTTACTTTAAAAAATTCACTAATTTAAAAGGTGATTTGTCGGTGTATGTGCCAACGTTGAAGTTAATATACAAATAAATGATTGGACATAAATTTCTGGCATTTTGCTGATCTTGTTGACATTAGAAAAATAACAATAACAATACATTTATTAGTCCAAGTGATCACATACGGGCTATAGGACAGGTCCAATATACAAAAGTACTTACTCTATAAATTTAACCTAAAATATTAATGATCAATATAGTTATTAAAATACATGAGAAAATCATTTACAAAATAACATGCATTAGATACCAAAATGGATTTAACATTAGGAATAAATTTATTCAGACTGGTATTTTTTACATTAGTTGGTAATTTATTATAAAATTTTGCTACCATATAATATGGACTTGATTTATATAATTCTAATCTATATGGATCGTATTACAAATCTTGGTCATTAGCCCAATCAACCTGTAACGATTTAATGTTCAATTTACCGAAATTAATACCCGAAAACAAAAAATATGGTTTTATAGAAGAAAAAATTCTAAGAAAGATTTGTGTTTCGATGGACTTGATCTGAAGTGGAGAGCCTAAAAAATTGGAGAAGTTGGAAGAAACAGTTTTTCGTAAATAACAAAAAAACTATGACTCTAATCGAAAAAAGTTCAATGAGAAAGTTGTAGGTGCTAAAAAGCTCTTTCGATTGCTATTTTTTAGAGTATCATTTGCGGTAACACTTTTCGAGATATATCGAAAAAACCGTAAAAAATCGGCTAATCTTGTCTTCTCTGTATCTTTCTCAGATGTACGTTTAAATACTTATTGTCAACCGTAATTATAGCTCACGATAAGCCGAAAAAACAATTTTTAAAAATTTGGAGAATATCTTTTATTACTGGAAAATCGGCTAGTCTTGCTCAATGGACGGATCTGCGGTAACGATCTTAGGCTCATTTTCTTTATAGAGAGTTGTCTTATCATGCTGTAAAAGAATTGTAACGATTTTATTAATATTAAAGGTAAATAAATGGCTTTAAATTAATTGAATTTTTTTTTTAGGTTGTTTTCTTAAAATAAGTTTACACAAATGACATACGAAAATCGATTACTGACAATTTTTAACAAGATTACAAAAAAGAAATTTGTTCTACGACTTTCTGGAACCCAGAAAAAATTAAAATTGGCAAAATTATTTTTAAAAAACATAACCTCAAAAAATGCAATTATATTAAAGCCATTTATTTACGCTTAAAATTAATAAAACCGTTTCAATTCCTTTCAAGTATGATAGTACAATTCTTTATAAAAAATATGAGCCCAAGACGTTACTGTAGTATTCTCCGTTGAGCAAGACTAGCCGATTTTCGAGAACGTCTTTTTTCGAAAAATTGATGTATCTCGAAAAATAAAAGATATCTTTAAATCTTTCAAAAACGTGCTTTTCTCTTCTATACAACCATATTTCTGTTTCTGGGTATTAACTTTGATATACATTTCTACTATTGATTGGGCTACATGTCTTGTGTTACAATTATGGTACTCATTTTGTAAGTTGAAACTAGAAATATTTTTTTTACAAATTTCAAAATGTCTAAAATGTATATATGAGAATGTCAATATTTTCTCATTAATAAAAATTTGTTCGCATAATTGACGATATTATAGAGCCTCTTTAATGCAAAACACATACTTGCACTTTTCTTACACATATGACTTACATTACAGAACCACGTTAGTGATAAATCTATATACCGGGTGAGTCACGAATTGCGCTCGCCCCGATATTTCCTAAAATATTTGGAATAGAAAATTGAAATTTGGAGGCCTTATTACACGACTAAAATGCCATCTTTTCAATAAAAAATCAAGTTTGGTGCACATCCGGTTTGACGGGAAATGCCCACAACTTTCGATTTTTAAATGGAACACCCTATATATTTTTACATTTTTGGAATCTAGAGGAAATTTTGAATACAATACATCCACTTTGGTCACTTTTTGATAAACAATAAAAATTTTATTAAAAAATCTATTTCTGAATCCGGAGTGTTGTGGTGCCCAAAATATATTTTAGTTTGTGTGCTACGTTACTATAAAAATAAAAAGAGCATGTTCGGACAACACAACTGTGCATTTTTTGTTTTGTCTCCGTAACTAAGTTTTAAATTTTTCACATAGCAACAATAATTATTATTGATAATATATAATTCAAAATATTTCTGCATAATAAAATAAATAGTTCAATATATATCAAAAACCGCTTGTCAAAGACATTAATAGTGCTTCATTAAGAATAAAGAAACCTACAATCTCGCTTGTGAACTACCACTGGACACTGTAGGAGATTGTTGGGCCCAACGAAGAAGAACAGCATCAGTAATACGCTTCAGTTCCACAAAAGGTAGTTTATTTTCTTTAATTCTGTTTGCCACTTAATCAATCTATTTTTTTGTCAGTGCATAAGCTGACTGGTCCTTTGCCGAGATTATAAATTCCCGCGTAATATACATTTTGGTTTTTCGATGCCAATATATTAAAAGATAACAGAACCAGTTTTACCTCTTGTCCATTTTCAAATCATTTTCATAAATTACTTCAAAACTGACATTTCTCGAATAAATTTAATTTGACACTAGCACACTAGTTGTATTTTTCTGAACCTACTGCTAATATATTTATTTTCTTAGTGAGAAATAATTTCTATTTGTGAGTACTGATTAATAAAATCAATTTGCAATTTTGTTTATAGTTAATAATATATTGACGAGCCTATCAATTCTTACAAAATGAAATTTGAGGACTTCGTAAGAGAATGTAATATAGTAAATAAAAAATTGACCGCTGTGTCAGAATATTCATCTAATGTCATGGCAGATACGTCAACACACTCTATGTTTTATGCAAAATTTAAAAGATCTAACCTCATTTACGAGGATTTTCAGGAACAGCGTAAATTGCTAAAATTAAGTCAACTTTCTACTGAAAATTTGGACCAACTGGTAGAAGAAATAGATGATTTGTACGATAACATTCAAACTGTTAATATACAATTAACCAATATGAAGTCAGTTGTTAATGCAAATCAAAAAATTAATGTTGAAAATCATCAAAATAATGTTCGTCTACCAGAAATTCCCATACATAAATTTTCAGGGAATCCTATTGATTGGACTTCATTTCATGACCTATTTATATCATTAATACACAGTAGTACAAAACTGTCAGACATAGGTAAATTCCAATATTTAATAAGTGCCCTGTCTGATGAACCTCTAAAACTAGTTAAGCAATTGCCATTCAAATCTGATAATTATCATATTGCATTTAAATCTCTAGAAACAAGATATGACGACAAACGCTTACTTATTTCGACATACTGGGGAAATATTCTCAATTCACCGAAAGCTAAAGCGGATTCCGCAAGTTCTCTTCGTACTCTCTTGAATACATTTTCAGAAAATATTTCCGCGCTTAACAAATATAATGTTGACTTGTGGAATTTTACTTTATTTAATTGGTTAATGCAGAAAATTGATCCCAGTACCAGAAAACATTTTGAAATGCATTATAGCGATACGGAGATGCCCACATATGAGCAGTTAAGCAAATTCTTGACCGATCAATGTAAAGCTTTGGAATCTAGTACTATGACATCACATCTTTGTTCTAATGCTTCTCAGCATTCAAGCCCTAATAATGAAAGATTTGGTCGATCATTTTCTCAAAAACAATATACGCAGTCTTCCATAAAATCCAAACAACAATCCCTTGTGGTGGACACATCTTCTCAAAACAATGTTGGTTCAGCAACGGCTATTACAAAGTCTCACGAAACACCTTGCTTTGTTTGCAAGGCTAATCATTCTATTTTTAAATGCGATTCATTTTCAAGTAAGTCACCCCAAGATCGGTATAACTTTATTAAAGAAGGTAAACGTTGCGTAAATTGTTTTGCGAAGTAACTGGGACATTCAATTCTACCGATAATGGTTCCGCTGCTGACACACCTCAAGTTGTTGCTAGTGCTCTTGCCCCAGTTACAGTTCTTTTGTCTACTGCTTTGGTATCTATCTGTGATGCTAAAGGTAACTTTCAAACATGTCGTGCTCTTATTGACAATGGCAGTCAAATTTCAATAATTACTGAAAGATGTCTAAACAGACTTAATCTACCGCTCACTCAATGTTCTCTTCCTATTCAAGGAATTGGTTGCACTTCTTCACCCGCTTATACTGGCATGACTATGTGTCAAGTAACTCCGCTGTTTAGACACCATCCCAGTTTCATTATACAGGCACTGGTCTTGCCAGTTATCTGCAATGATATTCCGTCTATTCACATTACCACTCAAGGTTATAATCATTTAGATAACCTGCCACTCGCTGATCCTGATTATAGGAAACCTAGTGAAATAGACATATTGCTTGGCGCTGATGTCTACTCATAAATAATACAACCCGCTATTAAATATGGTCGTCCTGGCGAACCAATCGCAATGAAAACCATCTTTGGTTGGATTTTATCTGGAAAAATTCATCTTTCTACGCCCGCTGTTGTAAACTCATTTCATTTGTCGTTTGATTCGCAACTTGATTCTACATTAAAAAGGTTTTGGGAACTTGAAAGCTTACCTGAAAAAATATTTAATTCCCCAGAGAATATTAAATGCGAACAACATTTTATTCATTCTCATACTCGTGACATATCAGGTAGATATACGGTTTCGTTACCTTTTCGTGAAGAGATTCCTACTTTAGGTGAGTCATTTACCACTGCAATGCATCGTTTTTTGTCCTTGGAAAATCGCTTAAATAAAACTTCTGCATTAAAATTAGAATATTCAAATTTTATGCAGGATTATCTTGATTCTGGACACATGTCTCTTGTGAGTAGTAAAAGTGTTTCTAATCACACAGACTCATGTTATTATATCCCACACCATTGCGTACTAAAACCCGAAAGCTCTACCACGAAATTACGAGTCGTCTTTGATGCCTCAGCGAAGTCTACTAATAATGTTTCTCTAAATGAAACATTATTAACAGGCCCTAAATTACAGCAAGACATAGTTTCATTACTTCTACGCTTTCGTATACATTCTACTGTACTTATTGCAGACATAAAACAAATGTATAGGCAAATTGCAGTGACACCTGATCACGGATCCTATCAACGCATATTGTGGCGCTTTTCTCAAAACACTCCTGTTCTAGAATTTGAACTAAACACCGTTACATATGGAGTATCATCTGCTCCGTATCTTGCTATTCGCACTCTTTTACAACTTGCTTCAGATGAAAAACATAACTTTCCCTATGCTGCAAAAGTGTTACTTAGTGATATTTATGTGGATGACGTAGTCACGGGCTGTTCATCTGCTAAAGAAGCTATTGCTTTGCAATCTCAACTTCGAAGTCTTCTTGAAAGTGGTGGATTTGATTTAAGGAAATGGTCTAGCAATGATCCTATTGTCTTAGAATCTATACCGCCATCATTACGGCAAACTAATTGTCAGTCATTTGACACTGCTGATTCATTTCAAAAGATATTGGGCTTAAACTGGAATCCAAATTATGATTCCCTAACGTACAAAATAGAAACTATCGAACGTTGTTGTACCAAAAGATCAATACTTTCTGAAGTCGCACGCATATTTGATCCACTTGGGTTGTTAGCTCCGCTTACTCTCTTTGCCAAACACTTGATCCAGGTTCTCTGGACACAAGGTTTGTCCTGGGATGAGGTACCTTCCGCTGAGATTTGTTCCCGTTGGTCACAATACAAGCGTGAAGTACCATGTCTCGCTCAACTTCAGTTACCTCGCCGCATTATAACGGACAATTATCAATCATGTGACCTACATGGTTTCTGTGATGCTTCTATGACTGGTTATGCATGCGTGGTATATTTTAGAGTAACACAAAATGATAACTCTGTACGCATTTTTTTGGTATGCGCTAAATCCAGGGTTTCTCCGCTTAAGCGCATCACGATTCCGCGACTTGAGTTATGTGCTGCACTATTACTTTCGGATTTAGTTCATTTTGTGCGTGAAACCTATGTCAACATTGCTTTTAATAAAATTTACGCTTGGTCCGATTCCACTGTGGCATTAACCTGGATTAAATCTTCTCCGCATCAATGGAAGACGTTCTTTGCAAATCGTGTCACGCAAATTCAGGAAAAAATATCCCCAGAAAATTGGTATCATATTGATGGTATCGATAATCCTGCTGATTGCGCCTCGCGTGGCCTTCTTCCCTGTGACCTCTTGAAATGTTCCGCATGGTGGGCGGGTCCCAAGTGGCTAAGTTCTTCTCCTGAACATTGGCCTAATAGTTCCTCTTCTACTTCATCTTCCGAGGTAGATTTAGAAGCCAATACAATCTCTCTTATTGTCATTGAACAACATGATTTCATAATGAATCTATTATTGCATTTCTCTTCTCTGCGAAAGGCTCAAGGAAGTGTAGCTTATTTAGTTCGATTCACCCGCTACTTAAAGGACAAGATCAATTTTGTTCAAGGTCCTTTGGTAAATTTGGAGCTACATAACGCACTACTTATCATTATAAAACATATTCAAAAACTAGTTTTTGTTAATGAAATAAAACAAATTTCTTCAAATAGCCCTTGTGCTAAGCCTATACGCAAACTTGCCCCTTTCTTAGATCAAGATGGTATTCTCAGGGTGGGCGGAAGGCTCCGCCACTCCCAGGAATCCTGAGTGAAAACATCCCATTTTGTTACCACAAGATCACCGATTAACTGCGCTTCTTATTAATCATTATCATAATAAGTATCTGCATCCTGGTGCGACCGCTCTTCAGGCTTTATTAGCTGAGCAATTCTGAATTTTGTCGGCCAGACGCGCAATTAATCACTGCATTTCCCATTGCTATCGTTGTTCACGACATAATCCAAAATCCTATACACCTCTTATGAGTGATTTGCCCACTCCTAGGGTCTTCGAAGTTAAACCGTTCCTTCACACTGGGGTAGATTTTGCTGGACCGTTTAGTATTACTTTTGGCAGACGCAGGGGTGGTAAAACTCAAAAGGCTTATCTATGTATATTTGTATGTCTCGCCACTAAGGCTCTTCATCTTGAACTTGTTTCAGATCTTACGTCTGAGTCGTTTATAGCAGCATTACGGCGCTTTGTTGCACGTCGAGGTCAGTGCTCCCATCTATATAGTGACAATGGAACTAATTTCGTTGGCGCTAATCGTCAATTGATTGAATTGACACAAAATGCCTCTGGAGTCATGCAAATCAAGTGGCACTTCAATCCCCCTTCTTCTCCTCACTTTGGTGGTTTGTGGGAGGCAGGGGTAAAGTCAGTCAAACATCACATTTCTCGAGTTGTTGGTGATCAAGTGCTGACCTATGAGGAACTTAATACTGTTTTTCACCAAATCGAAGCGGTTTTAAATTCACGACCAATATGTCAGCTCAGTAGTGATCCAAATGATCTTCAGGCATTAACGCCAGGTCATTTTTTAACGTTATCCTCACTGACAGCTCCTCCTGACGAGGAATTAATCTCCGTACCCATAAATCGTTTGTCGCGATGGCAATTGTTGCAACAAATTCAGCAAGGTTTTTGGAAGCGCTGGCATAACGAGTACCTTTATACTCTTCAGCAACGATCCAAATGGACAAATTCTACGAAACCTCCCGATATTGGTACCATTGTGGTAATTAAACAGGACAACGTTCCTCCGCTAACTTGGCACCTTGGTCGTATTGTCGAATTGCATTCTGGTCCTGATGGGCAGATCCGTATTGCTACTGTACGAACGGCTAATGGTGTCCTTAAGAGACCTCTAGTAAAATTATGTCCCTTATCAACTCCTCAGTAATTTTATGTTATTGTTAACTTAGCTTTAGTTTCATAATTTAAATATATTTCATGTACTCATAAATAAATTTTCACGCTGGAATAGCAAACTTTTTATTGCAAATGCTTCGTCATTTGGATGGGCGGTATGTTCGGACAACACAACTGTGCATTTTTTGTTTTGTCTCCGTAACTAAGTTTTAAATTTTTCACATAGCAACAATAATTATTATTGATAATATATAATTCAAAATATTTCTGCATAATAAAATAAATAGTTCAATATATATCAAAAACCGCTTGTCAAAGACATTAATAGTGCTTCATTAAGAATAAAGAAACCTACAATCTCGCTTGTGAACTACCACTGGACACTGTAGGAGGTTGTTGGGCCCAACGAAGAAGAACAGCATCAGTAATACGCTTCAGTTCCACAAAAGGTAGTTTATTTTCTTTAATTCTGTTTGCCACTTAATCAATCTATTTTTTTGTCAGTGCATAAGCTGACTGGTCCTTTGCCGAGATTATAAATTCCCGCGTAATATACAGAGCAATATGATTGCATTACTTAATCCTCTAAAGGCGTTTAAAATTTTTAAATGTGATTTTTACCCACTAACTCGATTTTTTTAAATGGGAATGTAATTGTTCACCAACATTTTTAAATACCTCATTTTCATACGAATCTAATGATACCAAAATTTTGAAAATCCGCTCAGAAATATTTGAGATTTCAGCCAAAATACAATGCAACCGAGCTTTTAGAAACATGCGGCTAATAGATAATAGATTAGTGGGCTTTGGAAACTAAAATGGCACATTTCTGTGTAAATCTGGTAACCTAATAACATTGGAAAAATCATAGTAGCCATTGAATGTAATAAAACAATATCAGCTGTCAGACAGTGTAGTTATAGGCAATTTTGAGCTATCAAACATTTAATAATTGTGAGCGCAAAGAACGTTACAATTAAGTTTAGCATAGGTATGTGGAGGTAAACACAATTACACCCACAAGGACATTTGCAATAGAATGCGACATCAGTTCGGTTTTCAGAGTTTTATTTAAATGAACATAAATATCGGGCCTATAAATAAATAAAAATCAATTCCGTTTGAACAATTAAACTTAAACTAGGTAACAGTAGGTATCTTTAAAATAATTAATTTAATTAATATAATTAAACCAGAAATTGACATTTATAGATATTGTTCAAAATGTCCACCATTTTTTTCTATACACAATTCGGCTCTGCGTACAGTTGCTTGAATGGCTCTACGCAATTCAGCCGGCGTTATTTCATTAAGAGCCCGTACAACTCTATTTTGCAGCTCTTCACGGGTATTTGAAGAAGTTTTATAAACTTTATTTTTGAGAGTGCCCCATACATAATAGTCGAGGGGTATTAAGTCAGGTGACCTAGGAGGCCACCTGATATGACCTTGATTTGCGATAAGGCGTTCACCATGCAAGTTGTTTAAATATTCCATCACTCTTCTGGAATTATGTGGGGGAGCACCATCTTGTTGGAAAAACAGATTTTGTAAATAGGCAAGAGGAAGTAAGTGAAGAAATTCTGCCGTCTGGTTTTGTAAAAAGAATAAATATCGTTCGCCAGTAAGTGTTCCATAAAAAAATATGGGTCCAATTATTCGATCTCCAAGTACTCCAAGCCAACAGTTAAACCCAAATCTTTCCTGAATATTTCCCCTCCCTACCAACCTCGGATTTTCTTGAGCCCAGTACCTAGTATTATTTGTGTTAAACATACCTTGGTTCGTAAATCTACTTTCATCTGAATATAAAATATGAAAAGGAAAACCTGGGTTTGTTGTACTGCATTTAAGAACCAGTTGCAATATACTAGCCTCCTGTCGTTATCATCTCCATAAATATGTTGGTGTATTTGGTATTTATAAGACCGAAACTTATGTTTCTTTAAAATTCTGCAAACCAAAGACTGACTAATGTCGAATTCCATTGACAATTCCCTTGTTGATGTTGTTGGGTGTACCATCACAAATCCTAATACATCAATTTCTTTGTCCTCACTTACAATAAATGTTTGATGGTCATCTTGTTGATTGGATTCGTTTCTTAATTCTTGTTCCACTCTGGCAAACAAGTGTCTGCTTGGATGACGTCTGTTGGGATATCGTTGCTGATACAGTTCTGCAGCTGCAGTTGAATTTTTGAGACGCTCTCCATATATCAGTAACATATCGACCTTTTCATTTCTACTAAAATTATTAATTTTCTTTAATTTTTACTCAAAGAGATTTCCGCAACGCTTTATTTTGTATCTGTATGACAACTGATATTGTTTTATTACATTCAATGGCTACTATGATTTTTCCAATGTTATTAGGTTACCAGATTTACACAGAAATGTGCCATTTTAGTTTCCAAAGCCCACTAATCTATTATCTATTAGTCGCATGTTTCTAAAAGCTTGGTTGCATTGTATTTTGGCTGAAATCTCAAATATTTCTGAGCGGATTTTCAAAATTTTGGTATCATTAGATTCATATGAAAATGAGGTATTTAAAAATGTTGGTGAACGATTAAATTCATATTTAAAAAAACCGAGTTAGTGGGTAAAAATCGCATTTAAAAATTTTGAACGCCTCTAGAGAATTAAGTAATGCAATCATATTGCTCTTTTTATTTTTATAGTAACGTAGCACACAAACTAAGATATATTTTGGGCACTACAGCACTCTGGATTCAGAAATAGATTTTTCAATAAAGTTTTTAATATTTATCAAAAAGTGACCAAAATGGATGTATTATATTCAAAATTTCCTCTAGATTCAAAAAATGTAAACATATATAGGGTGTTCCATTTAAAAATCGAAAGTTGTGGGCATTTCCGGTCAAACCGGATGTGCACCAAACTTGATTCTTTATTGAAAAGATGGCATTTTAGTCGCGTAATAAGGCCTCCAAATTTCAATTTTCTATTCCAAATATTTTAGGAAATATCGGGGCGAGCGCAATTCGTGACTCACCCGGTATACAAGAGTAGTTCGAAAATTGTTACTTGTTCTATTGATTTTCGATTTAACATTAGAAGACTACGGACACAATTTGGCACAAATCTGAATTGTGTGATTTTCAGAATGTTCACCAAAATAGTTAACAAATTGCCTTCTATTAGTCAAACATGATCTAAATAAGTTAATGAATTTTCCACGAAGAACATAGCATTCAAGTTTTTTCAACAAAGTGGCATGGTTAATACAATGGAAAGCTTTTGATAAGTTTACAAAAAGAGCCATTCCTTTCTTGCGTTTCCCTATCTTTCTATACATTACATCAAGTATACTTAATAAGTCCGATATTGTGGATTTCTTGTCTAATGTTAATGGTGTCAAACGTAGCACCAAAGCGTCGCTAATATTTTAACAACTAGAACATGTTTGCATAAATGGAACAGTCTATCCAATAACTGCGCACTCTAGTGTTTTCAAAAATAAAGTTTATGTCCAGTTCAATGGTGTCAACCAGGCGATGCCGAGAGGCATATAAAATTTTGTAAATGGTTTATGAGCGCCATAAAACAAAATCTAGATTTCAGAATTAAATTTATTTTACTGGTTAAGCTACTATTAACAACAATAGATCGGTTAATTTTAATTATTTAAGAATCTGAGCTAATCAGAATGCCCACATAATACGCCCTAGAGCAATTCGCAATTCAACAGTAGCTCAGTGTTAATGTGTGGCGTGGTGGACCTCACATCCTACACGTCTTAATTGACTATTCTTTAAAGATCTCTTAAAACTTTTTTAAATAATTGTTTTCTCGAATATTTCTGATAGTCCTCTTAATATAAGAAATTAATCGTTGCTTCGATTGGTTGGAGCTCTAGCTCATTATAATGTTGTAAATCGTTTGCAGGTAAATAATAACTATCCTGAACGGTGGACCGGTCAATTATGCAAGAGTCTGGCCATTTCCTTTACCTGATTTGCGTCCGATTGATTTTCTCCTTGGGAATAAGAGCATTCTATCATTCTATCATTTTCGGGAATGTTTTCACATTTTATAATATTATTTAAATGTAAAAGTCGTATATGGCATTTATCGCTACCTTCTAATTTCCCATCAGAATACAGTGACATTATTTATTGCATAGCGCACTATTTAATAATATTTTCAGAGTATTTCTCATTTAATTTTTAACTACAAATTCCAAGTACAAAAATAAATAACTACCCTTCAGTACAAGAAGAATGAGATGGACCAGAAAAATGTACCAGATCGAAATCAGCTTAGTTTAAACAAAGGTGGTCGATACTTCGGTTCATTTTGTGTGCGCCATTTTGATTTATTCGATGGAGATTAATGTTCGCATTTTACGTTGGCAAAACTGAAACCGCTTCGGTGGTAAAACAATAAGTCACTCCTCTGATTATGGATGGTTGGGAGATTAAAGGGCCTTACCGAAGTCAAAAGAGATTTTCCTGAGAAAGATCCATCGGGACGCAAAGTACACTTGAAGTTTCAGAAATAATGTAAATGAGGTGCACGCCGGAAGTTGTCCAAAAGCGATGTTCTGTCTGCAATAGTTTTAATTGCTTTGGATTGTATTATTTTCTCAATTGTTACGAGGAATATTTATTATAAAATATTACACCGTAAGTTTAAATTGTTCTGTAAATAAAGAGCTATTTACCACTATCTTCTTGTGATGAAATTTGTTTTTAAGAGAAATTGGAGCTAAGGAAAAATAATAAGAGATCATCTTAGTCAAGGTGAGGTAAAATTTGTGAACTAAAATAGTAGTTTATTAATATTGCGGGAACATCGACACTCACTGAAAATACTGCGATATAAAATAAATAAGGCAATTAAAATAAAAAAAAATATATCGTTAATGCATTTAATACACTTTATTTTACAGTAGGATATTGTTAGCCAAATCCTCTTTTTGTAGTAGACTTGTATCACCTATACGCTTGCAACAAGTTAATTAAAATGTATACACCCTCATATCTCGCTCACCTGATATCCGAATGTTTTGAAATTTTGTTGGTGAATATATACCCATGAAGTGAGTCTTTAGACGTAACCACAATCGGCTGTAATTAGAATTTTTGCCTTATTAAAAAAATTGTATTTTTTTTGTAGAATCATTTCATACTAGTACAATACATTATTCTCAACAGAAAATAAAGAATACATTTTTTTCATATCACAATCCGTTTCACAGATACAAATTATTTTATGTTGAAAAAAGTTGATTTTTAAGGGCCCATATCTCAAACGCCTTTGAACACACAACGATGTAATCTTGTAAAACGGGGTTCCTAAAGGTGATTAGGAATATTTTACTAGTTTTTCTCTAAAAAAATCGCTAATACTTTTTATTCGAATGTGGTTACGTCTAAAGACTCACTTCATAGGTTTATATTCACCACCAAGATTTCAAAACATTCGAATATCAGGTGAGCGAGGTATGAGGGTGGCTCCGTGAAAAGTGGGACACAGTGTATATTCTTATATACAAATGGTGAATCGTTGGCCCTAAATAAAGTTTTATTGTGTAATCTGCAATAGTTCCACAGAGCATATGTCTACATATACCCAGACACAGGACACAAAAAAATCTGTTGCATGCTGCTTACAGCTTTTAAATAATTCCTTATATGAAAGTATATTCCTTAACATCGGATTCTTGCTTAATATATTCAGTCTACATGTTCAATATTAGAAAAAGGCTAACAGGTGCGTGTCTGAAAATATATTCACTAATCTATTCACTAAAGCCTGTTTCTAAATAAATGGCAAAAAACAGCTACTATATATTGGAAAGTTTTTTTTCTACTGTTCGATAAGGCTCTCATTAATCTCTATCAAATAAATCAAAATGTTCCATGCAAAATGGACTACAATATCGACCACCTTGCTTGAAATACGAGTGTTTTATCGGGACGTGTACTTGGCTTATGACTCTTCCAGTAGCGTACCAAGACAGGAAATAGCGCCAGTTTGTCCAAAAAAGATTAATAAAAGCATAATTGCATAACTTGATAATATTCAATTTGGATATCGAAGTATACGATATGCTGCGAAAGTAAAGAGTAAATTATTTCGTGAACATCCTCAGATAGGTATAGGTAGTAAACAAGATGTTTTACCTTGGACTACTCGTGGGCAATACTGGAAACTGCGAATATGAAATTAGACAAAAAAAATTCGGATGGCATGCCTCGCAACTGTACAGCAACAGAAATATCACGGGATTCTTGGTTTCAAAATGCAAAAACTTCAACAAAAAACTTTGAATATACATAGTGATTCAAAAGAAAGTACATTATATTGGATTGGTGTACCCCAGGGATGAAGATTTTGCCAATTAAATTTTTTCGTACCGCGCCTCATAACCGAGTTACAGCCCCTTACAGTGGGTGTCTGGCAACCAGTTTTCTCCTAATAACCTTGAAGTAAGAAGATAACCGAGCAATAGGTCCGAACCCCTAACCAAAGAAGAAGAAGGAGGACGTACGAATAAGATAAAACTTCTAAAAATAAAGAATGACCCGGGGCCTGATGGGAGGCGGAAGCGGTTCCAAGTCACCGTGGAAACACTGAAAAGTGGAGGGGTTTTAGCCGGTAGAAATCCGCGCAGCTAGCCGGGGTGGGTGTCTTTTCTGAAGATTTCCCCTTCCCAGAAAGAAAATAACCTTGAAGTGAATAGACGTACGATGATGAAATTGTAGATACTGCTCCTTATTTCGATGGGATACATGCTCATTAGAGCAAGTTGAGACTGATATACAAGATGTGTCCTATACAGGATAGTCAGGTATAATTCAAGGTCAAATATTTTTTTCTTATGTTATATTAAAGAATTTTTATCAACTTATGGAATATTTTATTAAATTTAGGAACTTTCTTTTCTCTTGTGATTTTTTATCCAGTTAGGCCGGTTAGCCGCAGTGAAATTTTTTTAGAGTTGTTGAACTGAAAATGGTGCGCTCTACTGCCGAAGGTTATACCAATATGCTTTATGTCTCGACATCATGCCTAGAGAATGCAGCAGATGCAGTAAGGGAGTATCGTAGACAATATTCCAACCGTCGTTCCCAAATTCAAGAACTTTCCTTGGGGTTGAGGGAAGGTTACGTGAAACCATGCATTAACAACGACGCACATTAGGCTAGAATCCAAAATTTCTGGCCAAAATTCTGAAACTCTGCAAATGTACTTATTGTGCATAGGTTATTAAGGGAAAAATATTTTAAAAAAATTGCCACCCTCTGGAGCTGAAATATAGGGATAGAAAGTATAAACAACCTTCGATATTTTTGAAACTCAGTTTGCGTACTTTCAATAACTAAATTTCCATGACAAAAATAAGAAAAGAAATTATCAACCCCTGGGGGTGAGTTATAAGTGTTAAAAATATAAATACTGCACGAATTTTTCAAACTTGGTATTTATGAGGAAAATATTTTTAAAATACCTTCTCGTCCTGCTTCTTCCGACGTGTATGAGATGGGCTTATGCATTTCATGATGAACCCACTCTTCCCTGATTTTGAAATATATTTCACGAAAAATTGAGACACTATATATAGTTTCCATTCCACTGGTCATTAGTGTACGCCAGGTATATATATTTTCTCCCTTGGCTGGGACTTGCTGTTGTATCGGGAATGAATACCTGCTGTGACGCAGGCACAATTTAATTGCTCCGAGAACGAGTCGTCCTTCTATTTTTGCATATTTCACTGAAATCAGCAGTTTCTAGCAGCTAATTTTTATGAATTTTTTATTCCACAAACATTTCCCACATGCTAAATTGTGAGTTAGAATAACAGCTCTTGTACATTGTACAAACTATTTTCATACTTTTGTTTTGCTACCTTAACACATGCATTTGTATTACAAGCGTATAGTTAACATTTATTTTCCATAATAAGAAATAGAAAATATTGAATTTCAATGCATAAATAATATTTTACATACCTACATTCAGGAGTAGCCTCCATTATTAGGCAAAAGCACACCCTGTGATAACAAAAATTCACAACATACGTACGTTAAGTATTTCGGGAGTGATTTTCGTATCGTTAAGCACTCGAAGATGGCCAAGTTCCGACTAAGGTACAACGGCAGGTAGAAAACCTAGGTAGCTGTCCTTTCAGTCTAACACGAAGGGAACCCTGCTTTACAAAACTATGTGAATTAAAACAGAATATAACGAACTTAGTTTTTCGATTTTTGGCCAGGATTTTGGGATTCTAGCCCACTGTACGATGCCTAGACTAGGAAGCTGTAGCCTCAACCTGCGAGTGCTTATTTCGGGGTCTTCCTCATCTGCCTCCAATATCGCCTCATCAACCTGTGGGGCTTGGATATTCCTTTTAGTGCACCATTTTCCAATCAATATCTCTAAAAAAATTGCACTACTTTGATTAGACAACTTAAAATCTGACAACTCAGAATCTGACAAAAGCTGCGCAGCGACGAGGGTAATTTTCTTAAAACATTCATGTACGAGAAAAATTTCTTGCAATTAATATACGCACGCGAGCGATTCGGTAAGAAAACTTCACACCTAAATATGCATTTTTATGTAAAAGCAAATGTCAAATTTGACAGAAAACTTTTCACTTAGTAATTTCGTTCAGGGAGGATAAAAATTTCCGGACATTTTTTGGGTTGCTATGGTAACGAAACAAAGAACAATCTTCTGATTGGCTGAAAAAAGTGACGTGTGAAGTTTTCAATAAAATTGCTTCAGCGTGCCTCTGGTTTTTTTGCAATTTGCTTGAAACCGGCGTAACTTAATCAAAATTCTTAATTTGGCACAAATCGAAAAATATTTAATCTTGAGCTTTATCGGATTACCCTGTATAAACACATTTTGCATATCAATACGAACTTGTTCTAATGAGCATGTAGTCCATCAAAATATGGACCCGGATTCACAATTTGATCATCTTACGTCAGTCCACTTGAAGAGTATTAGGAGAAAACTGGTTGCCACGCATCCACTTTAAGGGGCTGTAACTTGCTCATAAGACGCGGTGGGAAAAAAGTTTATCAGGAAAATCTTCATCTCTGGGGCACCCCAATTTACGGTTAAATTTGAATCTGTTGAACAACCCTGTATGTTCGACTTTTTGTACTTAATGCTAAATGTCTTGTGTATTATCACGAACTAACACTATAATTATAAGAAGGCAATTCCTGAAGAGATACTAATTAATTTGAAATCTGTATCATTAAATAAATTAAATTATGTTTGTTATGTTCGCAACCATGTCCATTTAATTCTTCATTTCTATTCACAACATCTTCGTAGACATTTTATTATCCATTGTACTTGACCTCTCTTTCATGTATGGTTCGCCTGACAGCAACACTCCCTCTGTTGTGGTTGTCTGTTAGGCGAAGCCCTTTCTCATTAGTTCCTTGGTAGCATCAATCTGAGGCCTTGTTTAAAATTAGTCTCATTATAACAGGAAGATGAAGAGGCATTTCACTACCTCTTGATCTATCTACAATTACGTTTATGTAAACACGATAAGTTAAGAAGGAAAGTACCATCGGACAGAAATTTGGACAATAGATTATTGTTTTGAAAATATCAATTTCTAATTTTAATCAATATTGTGATTGTAGATCGTTTCGACTGTTAAAAAGATTTAAAAAAAAACAAAAATGTTGCATACTATACCAACAAACGTATCGTCAACCCAGTTGGCATCATCAGGAGATGATTGAAACTAAAATTTGGCAAATATATCTAAACGAAGTCCTCTTGAAGTCATTGCAAAGAAGAATGTTCAATAGTTTTATATACACCTAGGTAAACCGATGAAGAATGTAATGGTTCCATCCAGTTTACGAAATATTTTTATTGCGTCCGATATTGAATAAATAAAGTGCGTACGCACTAGTCAATAGTCATTCTTTTTTAATGTGTTTAATATCCTTTCACACTCAAGCATAAAGTTTTTAGAAAGGGTAATAGCATTTTATTCATTCCTTAAAGCTTTTAAGCACCCAAAAATATGGAGGTAGAAAAATTTTGAAGCTGCGCCTCTGGAATCGCTGATCAGATATTTGTAAAAACATTCAAAGGCGTTGTATCGTAAATGCTAATATAACGGTACATGTATGCAGCTGGCTTTCTTGTAATGAGTTTTAAATTACATTTTTATTCCAACCAAGTTGCCAATAGTTTTTGCATTATATGAATTTAAGCGAACATTATTACAGCATTCTTCGTGAAATGCTAATTTTATTATAATTGCGCTGCTGTAATATTATTTTCCATAATTTTATGCAGGTATCTAGAAAATCTGCTTCGACATGATATTGATCGATATTAAAATATATAGAAATATTTGAAATATCTTTCTGCTAAATATAGAGTTTAACAAGATTTTGTATGAATTTCATAACGCTATTAATACTCATGTACTGTATTCACCAATGCATTATTCTATTATACTTTATTTTCATAATTATGAGTAAGTACTCTTCCTCATCCATTACCTTAATATCTTTCACGCATATGCCACCGAAAATCTATATACAGATTGACCAAGAGCTAAACCGCCAAACGTTCAAGATCGAATTTTTAGGTTACATTAAAGTTTTTTCCTCTACAGAGTTTTCTCCAAAAATACTCCCTCTCCGAGCTAGATCAAAAAGGAAAATAGAAAAAAACGCCTCTTGTTTTCATGGAATTTATAACAAAACGGTGAATTTATGAAATTTATAAAAACTGCTCGAAGTGACTGCCACCCACCATTTTCAATGCAAAGCGTATATCTACGGACGACAGACTGAGCAGCTGAAAGCACTTTCTGGTGTAATCTCCCGAACTTCTAGAACAATCCTTTCCTGGAGGGCAGCTTCGTCGTTGACGGGCTACATATAAACCTTGTCCTCCATCGTACCCCATATAAAAATGTCCATAGGAGTCATATCCGGAGAGCTCGCAGACTAAGAACGGAGGCAGTCTCGACCGCGACCAATCCATCTTCCCGGAAAATAGTCGTGCAGCCATCGATGGAATGGTAGAAGATGCAAACTCTCTATCGACAAATTAGCTTCGTATAAAGTTACGCAATGCAAGAGGATACAAGTGACGCAAAATATACTATTCAGATTACTGGCACGTCGATAGTTGAATTACATCATTCAACAAATAGGTCAATGTTACGAGAGTACATGGACTAAATCGATCAAAAATTTTTCACATCTAAAATTCAACTGTAGGAAATAACGACAGATCTCACTGAAGTTTGAACGCAAGATGACCCCAAACACACTCATAATCTTATACACCAAAGACTACCCGTCTTTTACGAAAGACGATACAATAACTCCTTACAGAGAACTCACTCGACGGACAAACACGACACACCACAAAAGAACATCCCCATGCCGTCTCCCCGCCCTCTACCCGCCGATATACGTATAGTTCAACACAATTGAATAACCCTCGGTTTTATTAGCTGACAAATTAGTCCGGGGAAGTTATCTTTAGAAATTACGATTTCTAGGAAAGCTTTGGGACTAGCTCAAAATTCCTATAGAATTTCCTCAGGAATTCGAAAAAAATAGTGTTGACCATTCAAAATGGCTGCTTCAATTGTTACTTAACTTATCAAAAAAGATTAATTTTGCAACTTAGTTCTTTGCTTATATCTTCGCTTGTAAAGATCGTAGAAAGACGTTTGACCCGTCAGTTTTTCGACTTGAATTCCCCTATAAAGTACGTCTACGTAATAAACGAAATCTCAACTGTTAATAACATTTTATGGTAAAAAACTGAAATAATTTAATTTTTCGATCCTCGAACATTGAAGTAGGTAATGTAGAAGCAAATGTAAATCCGTATGTTAACGATATTATAAGAAATAATACATCTATTACCCTTAAAAATTGCGCTTTGTTCCATTCCCAGATATAAATTACTTTTTTTGCAATTATTTGCTGTTTTTTTTTAACTGAAACTGTCATAAAAAAGATGAAATTATTATTTTACAATTCTTCTTAGGTTCATATATTCTATTTGACGTATATTTTCATAATCAAAAAGAATATTGCAAGAAAATTTTAATTTTCTACTTCTTTACGCAAAAATACCATTTTGCAAAATGTAAATATCTCGGTGGATTTTGCATAAAATTTGTTCATATCTCGGCTTAAGAGCATCGTAAAATAAACTTCTTTTAAATTATTGTCTTTTTTGATGCCGTTGATTGCAATAAATTTTATGCAAAATCCACCGAGATATTTACATTTAAGTTGCCAAATTGTTTTTTGTATAAAAAAGTCGAAAATTTAAATTCCTTTTGCAATATTCTTTTTGGTTATGAAAATATACATCAAGTAGAATGTGTAAACCCATAGAAATTAAATATATTTATTTGATCTTTTTTTTATAAGTCTCAGTTTAAAAAAAAAAATAATTGCAAAAAAGGCAATTAATATTTTGCAACGGAACAAAGCGCATTTTTTAAAGGGTAAAAAGATGTACTCTTATAGTTATAATATCGTTAACATACGGATTTTACATTTGCTTCTACATTACTTCAAATTTCGAGCATCGAGAAATTACATTTTTTTCAGTTATTTGCCATAAAATGTAATTAACAACTGAAGTTTCGTTCATTGCGTAAATGCATCTTATAGGAGAGTTCAAGGTAAAGAAATTAACGGGTGAACCGTCTTTCTGCGACCTTTACAAGCGAAGATATAAGCAAAAATGTAAATTGCAAAATGAATTTAAAAAAAAATAAAATAAATATAATGTAAATAGTAGCACCATTAATAATAATTTAACAATGGCCTCTATCTACTACATTCTTTCATAAGCTATTCACAATTATCCCTGCTAAGCAGAAACTAGTATTGAGAGCAGCATGAGGCATTATTTTTTTTGTGGCACTATGGAACTAGTCCAATCAGCCAGAAGCACAATATAAATGGTAAGGCCAATACTCGCAAGGCCTGAGTGTGGCGACCTCCAGGCGCCCCGCTAAAAGAAAAAGAAGAAGAAGGCCAATACTTAACCAAAGATTAAATTCTAAGAACCAAACTTTTATTTGCTCAATCCATGAACCCATAGACCACAAACATCTATATGGTGTAATTAAAAATACCGCAAAAGGAAGAACACATTTAAATTTTTGTAATATTTGAAAAATACATAATAATTAAGGGGAAGTTGACAGGGACACACGCTTCTCGTCTAGAGACCTATCACGGCGTTTTGAACATTTCTTGTACAAACTAGGTAAGGCCATGGTAAATAGGAAAAACACCGTGAGGTTAAACAATAGGATTTGTATGTTTTAATATAAAAATTCATAATTTTTACACCAGTTTTACTCAAAAAGGCAACTATATACTTTAATAAATCGATTTTATTCAGACGCAATACATGTAGTAGATTCAATGGAGCCGAAACCCCGCCTCTAATTAACTTAGAATAGGCATTCTTCTGTAGACAATTTCGCAATAATTTAAGACCTTAACTATTAGTTAGCTAAGCACTACGTTTGAAAATCGTTTGAAATCATCTTAAAACATTTTTTGGGTCTAGCTATCTATTGTTATATTATTTGTGTCATCTTACTCTTCTTCATCTTTTACTTTGCTTCTGTAGGTTACTCTTAAGTCCTGTTGTGACTACTTTAATTTAATAATTTTTATCTTAGTCATGGATAATGGATGAACTATGTTTTACCACTTAAATACCTAACTCAGTGTTGCACTGATCGAGTGTCAGAAATTAAACCGAAGACATCACCACATCCCATCCTATTAGTGACAATTCTATTTTTTTGTAGGTAATAATAATAGTATACATAACTAAACATAGGTTAAGTGATAAAATAGCAGCTGGCTACACTTCGCCTGCGTAAATTTAAATGTATATATTTTCTTAAAGTGTGTTAGCGAAAGGCATGAACTTTGCTGTAGCACCTAATAAAGTACCCAAAGAAGATATTATCGCCGAAGTGGAAAACGCGATTAGAGGATTGGCAGTTGAGGAAGCAGAGGAAGTAAAACATGAGACGGCACGTATACTGAGGAAATCTAAACCACCCAGGAGGAACATCACGAGAGAGGAGGAGAAGGCACTTGGGGAGATTCGTAACAGCCAAGACATAATCGTGTTAAAAGCAGACAAAGGTAACGCAACAGTTGTGATGAGGAAGGAAGAATATCAAGATAAATTGAACTCTTTATTGACGCCAGAATACTATACAAAGCTTAAGAAGGATCCTACCCCAAGAATCGAAAGGCAAACGAGAGCAGCTATTACGAAATCGTTGATCCCAGTAGAAGAACATCGTCGCCTACTTCCGAGTGAATCCATTCCACCACGATTGTACGGACTACCGAAAATTCACAAACCTGGCAATCCTTTGAGACCTATTGTCAGCACATGTGGATCACCAACCTATGAATTGTCTAGATATGTCGCTAATATACTGCAACCCTATGTAGGCAAGACAAGTAGCTACGTGAAGAACTCAGGACACTTCGTGGGAATTCTAGAGGGTATAGAAGTAACGAATGAAGACCTCACTATATGGTTAGCTTCGACGTAGAATCTTTGTTCACGAACGTACCGATTGATGAAACAGTTGATCTGATACGACGTAAACTTATACCCAAAGGACTAAGAGAAGACATCCCGGATCTGGTCCGCGTGTGCCTATCGGCGACCTATTTTCTATGGGATGGCGATTTCTACGAGCAGAAGTATGGAGCAGCTATGGGATCACCACTTTCACCAGTCATCGCCAACATATTCATGGAAGAATTTGAAGAAGCTATACGCTGCAGTGAGAAGAAACCGAAATGTTGGTTACGCTACGTAGACGACACTTTCGTTATATGGCCCCATGGAGAATCGTCGTTAGCTATCTTCTTCGATCATTTAAACAGTCGTCATCCAAACATCAAGTTTACGATGGAGAACGAACAAGAGGGAGGTTTGCCTTTCTTAGATGTATTGGTGAACCGTTCAAACAATGGTAAACTGGCCCATGGAGTTTATAGGAAGAAAACGCATACTGATCGTTACCTGCATGCTACATCACACCACCATCCACAACAAAAGAGGTCGCTGATAAGAACGTTGTTCCACAGAGCTGCAACAATATGTGAAGAAAAGAGCAAACCCGAGGAACTTAAAAACGTCCAACAAGCACTAGAAAAGAATGGTTACAAGCAAAGAGATACGCAACGAATTATTAATAGACAGATAAGAACAATAACTGAAGAAAAGGAACAACCTACAACATATGCGTGCTTACCATTCGTCGCCGGAGTCACGGATAGGCTAAGAAGAATTCTATCAAAGAAGAAAATAGGTGTACGTTTTCGAACAGTGAAGAAAATACAACAGTTGCTTCCCTCAAACAAGGACCCCATCCCTAAACTGTTGACGAAAGGTGTTTACCAGTTGGACTGTATATGCGGAAAAAGTTACATCGGACAAACAGGGCGAAGTATCCAGTGCAGAATCAAGGAACATCAGAGATATACTAGACTCGGCTACACAGATAAGTCGGCTGTAGCAGAACATGTTCATCATAATGAGAACCATAAGATCAAATACGAGAACGTTAGAATATTGGACAGAAGTGCACGTTATTACCCAAGAATTATTAGGGAATCACTGGAAATTATGAAAAATAAGAACAATTTCAACAGAGAAGATGGGTATCGACTAGCTTTGGAGACTAGCTTTGCCAAGTACCAGTAATGTAATCGGTCACGATCAACGGAGCACGACGAATGTGCAACCAAGCGTAGCAGCGCCCAGGTATATAACGAGGAGCCGAACTCAACAACTTCAGTCTTTGGAACCCTTCTGAAGAAGCTGACAGCATGATCAGCGAAACGTCAAGTCAAGTTCGACGACCGCGGCAAAACCCGGAAGAATATACGTCATTGGATAACGGCCGTGAAAACCTGCATTGCACTATTAAATAAATATGTTTATTATTTTCATTTTTATTTCATCGACAAATAAGTGCCTTCTCAGTTATTTTTTCTCTAGCATTTTGGCCTTGGAAACTTGTCCTTTAGCCACAAGTACCTTCTCAGTATTGCAGTTATTTATCTCTTGTATTTTTTACTGATCCAATTTCTTATTTTTAGTTGATAATACTCCGTACTGCTTACTAGGCCTATATTGCCCCATGTCACTACTCATTGAACTTTCCTGGATTGTATTCCTGCAATATATTTAAGTCTCATCGAGAGCGTACCTACCTACTATCAATATGTTATTAGTGTCAAACTGAGATTTCTGCTAATTTTATTGCAAAATTACAAGGAAATGGTATTTTAAAAAAGTATTTTATAATTGTCACAAGATAATTCGTCTTGTTGAGTTAATCTAACCCTGACATTCATGTTCATGATATATTAATATCATAATTATTAGTAATTATAATTTGGAGGATTCATTATTAATGAATGATATATTGATTGGTAATTAGGAAGAGAAACTTACCAGAATCAAAAGATACTTCACTGAGTAATATCCACCTGGAAGCAAAGTACAGCTGAAGTTTCAGAAATTTTCCAATTCTGTGGTGCAACTTGATGGTAACATTTCTAGAGTGTTCCAAAATGAGGTCAGGCATGTAGGAAAAGTGTACTGGCTCTGGACTGAATATGTGACCATTTATACTGAGGAAGGCTCTTGCATGAGAAAATACCTGAGAAATAAAATTACTTATAATTTCTTGATTTTATAATTCAAAAAAAGCGCTATGCACGTGGATAATAGTTAAAAGTTTGTCTAACTACACATACTATTCGTAACGATTTAGGTAGCAGAAGCGAACATAAATATATAAATATTGTCTAAATGTTGTTTGTGGCATTATCTTAATTTTTTCTTTCTTCAATTCTTTAGGACTTCCTGCCACATGTATTTCTTCTTTTTAAGCGGTGCTCGGGGAATCTACAAAATATCACAATTAACCAGTATGCTACTGGTAAATAACCTCTACGCCTGTGACTTTTACGTCAGTTGGAGGTTTCTTTTTTTAAACAAACAACACAAATAAGTATAAAATCTTGAAATTAAATATTTCGCCGACGTTTCGGAAATCTATTCTGTTTCCTTTTTCAAGGCTTTTTTTAAAATCTTTTTTGCTGTGTATGATAACTCTAAGAATGTTTGTTATATTCAATATCCATACATACTTACTATTTACATAGAACTGTTGATATAGTTAACAATTTTTTTAGTTTTCATACAATGTTAAGTTTGTGAAGTTCTTCTTTTAACATTGGCAACCAAGTTGTACAGACATCTACGGAACAATTCGACACGCATCTATCCTCATTCAATAATATTATCGCGGATTATTTAATTTTTCTTTTTTTTGCTATCTGCCTCTTTCGTTAAAAGAAAAAAAACTGTGATTCGGCAAACATTTTAACAAAAGAGGCAGATCGCAAAAAAGGAAAAATTAAAGAATCCGCGATAATATTATTGAATGAGGATAGATGCGTGTCGAATTGTTCCGCATATGACTGTACAACTTGGTTGCCAATGTTAAAAAAAGAACTTCACAAACTTAACATTGTATAAAAAGTAAAAAAAACTGTTAACTGTATCAACAGTTCTATGTAAATAGTAAGTATCTATGGATATTGAATATAACGAACATTCTTAGAGCTGTGTATTTATCATACACAGCAAAAAAGATATTTTAAAAAAGCCTTGAAAAAGGAAACAGATTAGATTTCCGAAACGTCGGCGAAATATTTAATTTCAAGTTTTTATACTTATTTGTGTTGTTTATTTAAAAAAAGAAACCTCTAACTGATCCTTTGACGTAAAAGTCACATGCGTAGAGGTTATTTACCAGTAACACACTGATTAATTGTGATATTTTGTAGATTCTCCGAGCACAGCTTAAAAAGAAAACATACATGTGGCAGGAAGTCCCAAAGAGTTGAAGATAGAAAAAATAAAAATATAGAAATTAAACCCAATATGTTATTTTAAAGTCAAGCAATAAGCTAAAATAAGTCATATAGGACAGAAACTAATGCCGTGTTCAGAATAGTGAAGTATTTTTAAAATAGTGATATCTTTCTTGGACAAAAAGGTATCATGTTTTCACAGTGTGACGAAACATCGTCTTGACAAATTGAGACAAGGTGGCAGTAGCTAGCCGAATATTTCAATCCAGTATCAAAATTATAAGGCCTTTCTAATTCTACGAAGTCCAGCTACATCCTATCGAGTACATTTGGCTTAATTTATTTCTGTGAGGTGCCTCTAAATTGAGAAAATATTATTGGTGAGGCTTGATCGTTTTCACTCATCAGATCGGATTCCAATACTTATTACATCGAGATCTATAACGATATTTAAGCACTGTTTATAACACATGTTAGAAAGGACTTAATTACAATAATCATCAAAAAAATATTTTGAAAATTTGTTTACGATTACTATAGTTCCACTGCACTATGTGGATGTGGAAGTAACATGTAGATCTTAAATTTGGACTATCTTAACTCTTTTCAGTACCACAGAAAATGTCGTAAAACTACATTCTATTTATTTAAGGTTTTTCAATAAGATGAAGCATTTATTGATAAAAAAAACCCGCTGCCTAAGGAATCATTACTTCCACATTCAGATTTTTCATCCAAGTCACTTTAAAGGAAACATCTTGATTAGATTTGCACTCTAGTATGCGAAAATTATTGGTCATCGAATTTTAATAATATTTGGAGCAGATGTCACAGAAAAGGTTGAGGCGTTGGTTTCTACCATTTGCGTTAAACCCATTAATAATGGAGCGGAGATGGTGGTGTTTGAAAAATATTAGAAAGAAATCTGAGGCCTTGGTTTCTAGTAAATACACCAAATTCCACATTTCTGTACTCTTACCAGCTTGATTTACTTATTTTCCCATGTTTACCCCTATTTAACCCTCAACTCTTCAACGGAATCATCTCAAAATATAATCTAGTTCGAGATGTTGATATAATACATACGTGTCACAAATTTCAAGTGAATATCTCAATTTCATTTTATCAATCTCTTTAATAATGGATTAAGGGTGGTGGTGGGTTGAAAAATATTGCTAAAAAATCTGAGGCCTTGGCTTCTAGTACATACATCGAATTTCAAGTTTCTGTACTCTTACCAGCTTGCTTTACTTATTTTTCCCCATTTATCACCAATTACCCCCACTCCTTCAAACCAATCACGTAAAAATATAATCTAGTTTAAGATATCGTTATACGTGTAACAAATTTCAAAATCTAAATATAATTTTATCACCGTTTTTAATTAGGGAGCGAGGGTGGTGGGGAGATGGAAAATATTATAGAAAAACCTGAGGCCTTCGCTTGTAGTAAATACACCAAGTCTCAGATTTCTATACTCTTACCAGCTTGCTTTACTTATTTTCCCCTATCTACCACTATTTAACCCCCAATCCTTCAACGAAATCATCTCAAAATATAATCTAGTTCCAGATGTCGTTATAATACGTACGTGTACCAAATTTCAAGTGAATATTTCAATTTTGTTTTATCGACCCATTTAGTAATGGAGTAGGGGTTGTGGGGGGTTGAAAAATATTATAAATAAATCTGAGGCCTTGGCTTTTAGTACATGCATCGAATTTGAAGTTTCTATACTCTTACCAGCTTGCTTTACATATTTTCCCATATTTTACCCCTATTTAACCCCCAACCCTTCACCGGATATATTCAAATAACAATCCATTTCCAGATGTCGTTATAATATATACGTATACAAAACTTCAAGTCAATATCTTAAACCGTTCCGGAGAAAGCGTGTGGACAAAAGAAAGATAAAGAAAGACAGACAGAGAGAAATATCGACAGAAAGACCGACAGAGATAAAATCTTTTTCGCTGAAATTTAAAATCTCGACGGTTCTTGACATTCTAAACCTATTTCAAGAAAAAAAAATTGAAAATTTTTTTACGATTACTATACTTCCAATCCACTACGTGGATGTGGAAGTAATTATCTCGCATATTTTAAGAGTAGTCCGCCGCACTAACAATATTTTTGAAAATCCTTATCGAATATCGTTTAACATTTTTTATACTAAAAAAGTTACTTGGGTAATGAAGTTTTAAAATAGGTATATGTTGTGGAAATTAATATCAACATTTGGTTTTTTTGTTAAAACGCGCATATTTTAGGTTTCGAAATGGAATTAAATATTAAATTAATGACTTTCTGTAATTTTACATTGCTTAAACCGTCATGTGTCGCGTTAGATAAGACATATTTTAAACATTTTTAATGTCCAAGTTTTGGTTATAAAATACTTAATTTTTCTGCATCCAACTGTTTAATATTTTCTAATTTGGACGCACTAGTTATTCTAGTAAAATAAAATTTTACATGCATTATTTTCTCAACTAACAGCATAAATTTGGGGGTGTTTAGGAAGAAACCTGAATCATTAATATCAGGTTTTCTGCCTAAATATTCACAACAAACCACGTTATTTACAAATCTGAACATGTGAAAGATATTCAAGGCAACCAAAATTATCATGCAGCAGATTAAAAATTAAACAACCAAAACAAACATTAATTTATCCTTTGTGCAAATGTAATTGTATACTATTTACCTGTACATCTTTGGTAAAGAGATTGTTAGTATGCAGATGAGCGGCGGAGAAGTTGCGCACCTTCTCGAACTCGAAGAGCATTTCCAGGGGATGGCCTGCCCAGCCAGGTGTGTCGTTTCGCCAACCCACCCACTCGTAACCTACACAAGAGATTGCGAATTAGGTATGGGCCTCATTTAAGACATATTCATGTTACATTTATTAATAATAAGTTATTAATAGATCGGACAAGAGATATGCGGAGAAAATGCAGTGGCAGGACGGAAGGGATGGATCAGACTGAAGGTTTTAATTAAATAGACTCGGTAAAATTGATCTAATTACTTAAAATAGAAATATATTCCATAAGTAAATATTATAAAAACATTAATATACCTGCAAAAAGAGTTCCTTAAATATTAGGTGAACAATTGAACAATGACAATATTAAAATTATGTTGACTGCCACTATCAGTAGAGCCACTAGCACGCATATGCTTTTGTGAGGAAATATGTCAACTAACATTTGTTTTAGATGCCTAAGAAATTGTATTGTTGCAATTATTACAATAAAGATCTGTTCCATCAATTTCAGTTCTGGAAAATCGCGAATCCACAAATATATTGCAGTTTGAGAAGCACTAAACATTTTTGTTTACCGCCGACTCTGCATAATTTCACTCTAGGTTTGTAGATACATATTATCCACATACATATTGCTAGACTTACACTTTGATTTGCGAAACTGTGTAACTGTCATCTCGGATGGTCCACTTTTTCATTATGTTGACGTAAACGCCAAGGATTGCCACAGTATACCTGGGTTAAAAGTGTAAAATCAATGTTTCACAATTTCGGCGGCGTAGTCTAATTAAAGAAAATAAAATCGCATTAGTAAAAAACATAAGAGTACCGTCATATACTGGAATCTAATGTTGACACTCGGTCAGGGTTGAGTGCAATAACATTTTAAAATGAAATAAAATTCACTTTATCACGTTGCGTTGTAGACATTTGTGATGCACACGGTATATAGCAGTTTTATGCCATTGATCCTTAACTTTGTTTGCTATATATGACTTAATATTATATATAATATTTTATGTTGCCAACAGATAATCGGGTTTTTATACTTAATTATTACAAACATTTCACACCACCGTCTTTTAACCAATCAGAGGCTTGTTTCTTGTTAAGTTCCATAGCAACCCAAAAAATTTCCGGAAACTTCTGTCCTCCCTGAGCGAAATTAATAAGTAGAATATTTTCTGTCAAATTTGACATTTGGTTTTACATCAAAATACATATTTAGGCATGAAATTTCCTTACCGAATATCCCACGAGCTTAAATTAATGTACAAAAATGTTTCCTCGTTCATGAATATTTTAAGAAAATAATCCCTCGCCTGCGGCTCGGGGTAATATTCAAATTATTCATGACTTCGAAAAAAATTCCGGAAATAATTTAAGCACTAGGGATATTGTAAGTGAACATTTTACACGTCACTTTTTTAGCCTATCAGAAGTTCATCTTTATGTAGTTGCCATGGCAACTCAAAAAATTTCCGAAAATTTTTCATCCTACATCCTAAAAATGGAATTTTATTTTTCATATTAAATGAGATAATAATAAAAAAAAATTCACAGATTTCGCAATCCTTGCAATCATCGGGACATTGGAAATGATAACACCATACATAAAACATACAGTTTTTCAACTTTTTCAACTTTTTAGCACGATCCACTACACCGCTGTATTTCCACCTTAAATGAAAACTGGTAACTTAACCCCTTGTGATATATGCAACCCATGTTACATTTGCGTATATCAGCAGTTGCATATGCGCAGTCTCACTCGGCCGCGACACCGATGTATTTCCACCTTAAATGAAAACTGGTAACTTGACACCCTGTGATATATGCAACCCATATTACATTTGAGTATATCAGCCGTTGCATATGATAGTCTCAGTCGACTGCGACACATTACTTTGAAATAAAGAGATATTATTATTGTTACTCAATTTGTACAACAGACAACCTACATCAGTTAGTTGCAATTCTAACACATCATTTATTTGCAAGCAGGCACCTATTTGTAGCAAGCTGTACAGTTTTGTGTTCTACCGTCAGCATCGTTACACAACTTTTAGGTAATCTCCCGACACGGTAGGTAATGTAATTGGCAAGCCCAGCAGCCTAATCGATAGTAGCGCGGCCTTTTCGGCAGCCGTGTACAAACTTTTGCTTGAATAATATAAAGTCATACATTTTCAGTCTGTGACGTCAGACGCGGATGTTATGTAACAAAATATAAGTAAAGGCAGGTCAAATTTTAATTCGCTACTTATTGATTAATCAGTAAACATTAAATTCAATCGCAAAATAAATCATCTGCCAAGGATATCTTCGAACATTAATAATTTAGTGCCATTGTAAGTGTTGGCCAGTTTATTAGCATTTTCTAGCTCGAGCAGTGTATATGTAGATGAGCGTACAAATATCGGATGTACAATTTATGACATGTAAATTTTGTATGTACTTTTGGATAATTTGTGGCTTGTTGATTCAACTCCAATCTATTATTTCATTATAAGAGGTATGTCTTTAGCAGAGCGTAATATGGAATTTTTAAACTGTTCGGTTAGTAAAATTTAAGACAAATACATAACTTTGTACATCAGGTAAATCTATTTATTAATAAATATGAACATCCTCTTTCAAGCGAGCGAGTTGCAATAAATTTCCAATTATTTTGTTGTTAGTTAAGGATAATGTATTAATTTCATGTTATTCTATTTAAAATCTAACGTGTTATAATTTGGCAAGATACCACTGAAAGATGTGAAGGGCATAAATAAAGTTTTCTTAAAGTTTATAGTAAACATACAATGGTTAAACCATTTTAGTAACACTAGTAAATGTTTTTCTACTTTAGATTTTAATTAGGCCAACTGTCGCTTGCATAGAAAATAACAGCATCATCAGCAAAACTGATCATGTCTTCAATCATCTCCAATTTAAATGTATAATTTTGCGCAACATTAAACATTTACTTACTATTATAATCAATATTTTCTTTCTGTAAGCGAAGGAAATTAAAATAGAGTCAATAAGTAGAAGCTAGGAATTCACTATACGAGCATTTCAAAATTATATCCATACTCCTTATTTATACAAAAAGATAGATTTTGAGTATATTTCAATTTTATTTTTAAAAATATACTATCTGTATACGTTTGTCCAATATGCTATTTCAATTCACACTTATTGTAGAATTCTCGAGGGAAACTTCGTTCTTCAGTTAAGAGCTAAGTAAACATGAACAGTGTACGTAGTAGAAACGATTTTGTATCTTATCGAGATAAAAATATTTTCCTTATTTCTAAGGCTTATCCATATTCATGCTCATACCCTGCACGGCAATCCACAGAAAATGCAACGTTCAGTCGAATTTAGAATGTTATAACTGATTGCTTTAGTCATGCATTTAAACTTTCATGAAAATCTTCAGTGCTAATAGGCTATTTTTAGTTAGATCTACAAATCATCTATACGTGGTCTGTCTGCCGCACCAACAATCTCAAGTGCATAAAAAAAGATGAAGAAAACTAATATACGATTCAAATGTGCTGACCCCTCATTTTAACCGTGAATATCTCAGAAACGGAGGAGCAGAAAAAATTAAAAGAATTATGTGTTCATTATGAGTCTATTCTACATCAATGACTGAAATTTGAATGATGTATATTGAACACTTTCGAAGTTCTGCTGTTATATTGAAAAAAGTCCTACTTTTTAAGGAAATTTTGACCACACTAGTTTTGAATCCATTATATCTTGAAAAATAAGCCTACTATTTAAACAATATTTTAGACACCGATAAAGAACGGTATTTTTTGTACGAAGAAATTTTTTCATAATTTTTTATTCTAAAAGTTTGCAGTTGTTCTCAAAAACGTGACCCCAGGTTCATTTGCTTATTTATCAATGTATTTGAAAAATGTTTGTTAAAATAGTTAACTATGTAAAATGTAAGCATTTTCAGAAAAAATTATTGGTATATATCAAACATTAATTTAATTATCAAACGTAATAGATAATATTAGTACAAACTTGGAATAATATTATCCTTTACGCTTGATAACTAAATTAATATTTGATATATACTAATTCTTTTTTCTGAAAATGCTTACATTTTATATAATTAACTATTTTAACAATTTTTTTTTAAGCATATTGATAAATAACCGAATAAATATGACGTCATGTTTTTGAGAATAACTGCAAAATTTTAGAATAAAAAATTTTGAAAAAATTTCCTCCTACAAAAAATGCCGTGCTTTTTTATCGATGTCTAAAATATTATTTACATAATAAGATACACAATGGATTAAAAACTAGTATGGTCAAAATTTCCTTAATAAGTAGGACATTTTTCATTATAACTTAGCAGAACTTCAAAAGTGCCCAATGTACATTATTTAAATTTCAGGGATTGATTTAGAATAGACCCATAATAAATACATAATTTTTTCAATTTTTTCTGCTCCTCCGTTTCTAAGATATTCGCGGTTAAATTGAGGAGTCAATACATTTGAATCGTATATTAAGGCAAATGCAAGTTTGATCTTTGTGTGAAGTGTGATATTTTGTTGGAAATCATTCGACAATAGAAGGATATTTTCTAATGTTATTGTTCTAGAGTAATAGTCATTTATTTTGTTAGTATAATAAATATCATAAGTGTACGTCAATCTGTTAATTGTCATAGTTAAAATAAAAACGTTTATACATTGAACCAAGTGTCCTCCAGTATTGTTTCTTACCACGACCTCATAATCCACAGGTTATGGGCCCAGGTACGTGGAGTAATTAGGAAGTTTAAAGAAAATAAAAAAAAAAGGTGTGAAAAACATTACTGTCAAGTGTCATTCACGTCGGATACGGAAATAATACCAAAAATGAGTGGAAATGGCAGCACGGTCAGGCTTGAAGCACTAAATAAAAATAATTACGACACATGGAGAATTCAGGTAGAAGCGTTGTTAACAAAAAACAAGGCCTGGAAATACGTTAGTGGAGAGACTTCAAAGCCAGCAATACAGGCAGATGACAGGGAAGGATCAGCAGCAGCAGTTAAAGTCTGGGAAGAAGCGGACAAAATGGCAAGGTCAGATCTCATTTTATCCATTGATCCTTCTGAACTGAAACAGATCAAATTTTGTAAAACGTCACGTGATATTTGGCTAAAGCTTGAGGAAATATATCAGTCAAAAGGGCCAGCGAGAAAAGCTAATTTACTGAAACAGCTTATTTTGCAGCGAATGCAAGAAGGAGAAGAAGTCCATGAACATTTAAGAAAGTTTTTTCGATGCCGTCGACAAATTAAACGACATGGGAGTCGAAATTAACAAAGATATGCTTGCAATTTTACTTCTTTATAGCCTACCGAAGAACTTTGAAAACTTTAGGTGTGCTACCGAGTCACGTGATACACTGCCGGAACCAGAGACCCTGCGAATCAAAATTATAGAGGAAAATGATGCTCGTAAGGAAAATTCATACGAAGAAATGCGGAATGCCATGATGGCGAAGAGAAATTTCAACGGACCGAGGAAATATCAGCAGAATCAAAAGAAAACTGATAAACGACACGGTACCAAAGAAGAGTTCAAATTTAAATGTCACCGTTGTGGAAAACAGGGACATAAAGCTGCAAATTGCTACGCAAACATCGACAAATACAAATTTGAAAAGGCGGAAACTTCTCAAAAGGCAGATACAGTTACCTATTATATTTCCATGGGAATGATGGACAATCAGTCAACATTTTCAGTTGAAAACACTACAAGCAATATTTGGTGCTTGGACAGTGGAAGTACTGCACATATTTGCAAAAGTAAGGAGAGATTCGAAGATCTAGAAACAGAACACGAAGTTCTAAACCTAGCAAGCAATGCGTCAACAAATATTACTGCAAAAGGCAAAGTCACGTTCTCAACAAAAGTAGGAACGGAATAAAAGATTGTAAATCTGAGAGAAACTTTGTATGTGCCCGATTTGCGTGTAAATTTGATGTCTGTAAGCAAAATTACTGACAGGTTGTGACGTAATCTTCAAGAAAGATTTAGCTATGGTAATCGATACAAAAGGTAATACTCAAATGATTGCGAAACGAGTTGGTGGATTGTACCAAATACAAGAAGATATGTCATATGTTTGTGGAAAGGCTACCACATCTATCGATTCGTTGTCCAAAATTGAAGATTGGCACCAGCCTCTCGGACATTTGAACATAAAAGATCTCCTTAAAATGAAAAATAATGGTCTTGTACGAGGTCTAAAATTCGAAGATGGAAAAATGCCACAGTGCAAAATTTGCTTAGGGGGCAAATTGACAAGAATGTCATTTCCACGACAATCTACAAGATGTACTGAATTATTAGAGATAATACATACAGATTTGTGTGGACCCATGAGGACCGAATCTAATGAAAAATCGAGATATTTCGTAACGTTTATCGACGATCACTCCAGATGGTGTGAAACTCGTTTCATAAGAAACAAAAATGATGTATTCCAAGCTTTCAAGAACTACAAAATCTTGGTGGAGAAGCAAACGGGACGAAAAATTAAAAGCCTACAATCAGATAATGGCAAAGAATTTTGTAATAAAGAGTTCGATGATTATCTGAAAGAAAACGGAATCAAGAGAAGACTTACTGTTACTTACACGCCAGAACAGAATGGAGTAGCTGAACGTAAGAATCGTACTCTAACCGAAATGGCAAGATGCATGTTGATTCAATCAGGTCTATCTCCATCATTTTGGGCGGAAGCGGTAGCAGCTGCAACATACATAAGAAACAGGTGTCCCACGCGAAGTATTAAAGGAAAAACTCCTTTTGAAAAATGGACAGGAAAAATCGCGAATGTGGAACATCTTAAAATATTTGGATCCAAGGTCTTCACTCTGAATAGAAGTCCAACTAAGGGGAAGTTTGAGCCTCGTTCAAAGGAAGGAATCATGGTTGGTTATTCAGAAGAATCCAAAGCTTATCGAGTATGGATACCAGAGGATCGTAGAATTGATATCACTCGAGATGTGAAATTCGAATTTAACCACAAAACCGAATATGATGAAGGATTCGTTACCAAGGAAATTCTTGGGGAAGAAATCAATCGGAAATCACCAAATTTAAATGAGATGACAAATAAACGTCAAACTGAAATAGACGTCATGTCAATAAATGATGTAATTGGGGATAATCGAATTCGAGAAAATTTGATGAATGATGAAGTTTCATCGGAAAACGATTCTGAATCTATACCTTCTGATTACGAGAGACTCGTTCATTTCGATGGAATCGAAAGCGAAGACGAAATCCCAAGAAATAATACAGAAGACAATGGCGTAAATCAACTGATACAACCAGAAAAACAAAAAGGAAATACACCAATTTCAGTGATGAAGAGAGCTCCTGGAAGACCACAAATTAAGAGAACTGGGAGACCAGGACGACCTAGAAATATGTACAAGGTGGTAAATGTCACAGGTGCAGAAGAATCGGACGAAGAGGACGAACTGGATAAATATGCGAATTTAGCAGAAATTCCATTAGGAAAAGCAATTTCGAGTCCTGAAGCTCAAGAATGGAAAAGAGCTATCACCGATGAAGTCAAGTCGCTTATCAAGAATGATACTTGGGAAATTGTGAATCGACCAAGAAATCGCGACGTAATTGGTTCTCGAATTGTATTGAGAAACAAACATAAGGCTGATGGTACACTCGAAAGACGAAAAGCGAGAATAGTTGCTAAAGGTTTCACACAGAAACCAGGAATTGACTTTCATGATACATACGCACCAGTAGCTCGATTGGGATCGATAAGACTGATCACTGCATTGGCGGCGCATCGTGAAATGAAAATTCTAACTAGACATAACAACGGCCTATCTAAACGGCATTATAGAAGAGGAGATATACATGGAAATGCCAATGATGTTAAAACAATCATTAGAAGCAATATTATCCAACGAGAATGAAGAAGCCGTTAGAAGAAAAGCAAATGCAATGCTACGTCACCTTCGAGGGGGGGATAAAGTATGTCAATTAAAGAGATCCCTATATGGATTGAAACAAGCTGGACGACAATGGCATAAGAGGTTTGATGACAGATTAAGATTTTTGGGACTCAAGCCGACTAATGCAGACCCTTGTGTATATACAAAAGAAGGGGAAGATATATTAATAGTCTCTATTTACGTCGATGACGTTATCATTGCATGTAAAAATATATCCAACATTAATAAATTTAAGAAAAGTTTAAGCCAAGAATTTGAGATAAGGGATCTGGGAGAAATAAATTATTGCTTAGGAATAGAATTCCAGCAAACTGAAGGAGGATATGCCATATCTCAAAAAGGATATATTGAAGATATTTTAGAGAAATTTGGAATGAATGACTGCAAACTAGTATCAACACCGATGGATCCTGGAATTAAATTAATAAAACAGGACAGTGTATCGGAAAGTAATACGAAGAATATACCATATAGAGTATTAGTTGGAGCGCTAATGTATTTGGCAGTAGCGACTCGACCAGATATAGCATATACAGTAAGTTATCTGAGCCAGTTTAATTTATGCTACGGGGACGAGCATTGGAAGGCAGCAAAACGTGTTATGCGATATCTTAAAGGAACTTCAAATCTTGGAATAATCTACAGAAAGACCAATGAGAACCTAAAAGGATTCGTAGATGCTGATTGGGCCAACTGTATATTAGACAGACGTTCTTATACAGGATACGTATTCGTATTGAGTGGAGGAGCCATCAGCTGGGAATCCAGAAAGCAAAGAACAGTAGCACTGTCATCAACCGAAGCGGAGTACATGGGATTGACAGAAGCTGCGAAGGAAGCAATTTCGCTACAAAGATTTCTAACAGAAATGGGATTCGAGGAATTTGGGAACGTTAAAATATTTAACGATAATCAGGGAGCTCGAAAACTTTCGGAGAATCCTGTTTATCATGCCCGAACCAAACATATAGACGTAAGGCATCATTTCATTCGAGAGGTGCTAAAAAGTGAAAGAATGTCAGTAAATTTCATGGCTACCGAAGACATGCCTGCAGATGCCCTTACCAAAGCAGTGACTAAGCCTAAGCTAGAAAAATGCCGAAGTTGGATTGGTATTGGAAATATAAATTTAACTTAAGAAAATGTCCTTATTTTGAGGGGAAGTGTTGGAAATCATTCGACAATAGAAGGATATTTTCTAATGTTATTGTTCTAGAGTAATAGTCATTTGTTTTGTTACTATAATAAATATCATAAGTGTACGTCAATCTGTTAATTGTCATAGTTAAAATAAAAACGTTTATACATTGAACCAAGTGTCCTCCAGTATTGTTTCTTACCACGACCTCATAATCCAACATATTTTGAACAAAATTTATCACCAGCAATTTTCATAATCCTCAGATACTGAAAAATTGAGGTACAAAATGTTCACATTTGCAAAGTTACAAAGCTACCAGTGTGCTAATATAAGTGTGTTAAAAAGTGCAAACATAGAAAATTGTGAAAGGTCTAAAAGTCTTTATTTGCTTAACTCCTAAATAATATCTTTACAATTACCTCTCCTTGAAATAAAATTGCTATAACAGTTTTAAGTATACACTTATTAAAATTTAATTATCATAGAATATCTTATTTGCGTTCAAAATAATTTAGATGGTCGATTAGTATTTAAAATATTGTTATATTGTATTAACGCTCAAGAACCAACCTCTGTCTGATCCGTTTGGCGCAGAGGTTTTTTCATTAAAATTTTTAAATATTTTTCAGTGGCAAAATACCCAATAAAAAGTAAGAATATCTGAATATGCCACAAATAAACAATTACAGACATTAACGCTTTATTCTAATGTTTATTATTCACGTTTTATGTTCTTCTTTGATCGAGGTTGATCAGTGTGATATATTATTAGACTCAGAATTCCAAAAATGTAAGAATATGAAATTTTGCTGCAACGATGTTTCGTATTATTCGCAACCTGTTTTATTATTTGTTCAGAAGAAATATGTTTCAGTTTCAGGTCTTCATTATATATATTAAATGATAGAGCGTAAAAGTTATTTTAAATTCGTTATATCAAACCATTACTAAACTGGTTTATAGCTTTAGCTACAGTGACGATTTGTTACGTATATGACTTATATTGCACCACGTCTTTTGTTGGAGACTTTATTTTAAAACCCTTTGATATTGCAAATGGTTAAAATCTGACGTTTTTTGCCCTTGTAAATTACTCTATGTAATAGGTTATGGGACTTTCTCTCACGTTCTCGCAGATAAAAGAAATGAAAACCTTTCTCCATAATAAATTCATTGTTTTGATGAATTGTCACACCCAAGTCTAATGGGACCGTTTTGCGCTTTATACTATATTTTTCAAAGTAAATAATTTACTTCTACGTTGCCATTACTCCTGTAAATAATATTTGAAGTAGCAATCCTCGTTGTACATATTAGTTGGAGCACACAGGGTGGAAAGTTTAACTGGACTAAGTTTTGTAACCTTGGATATGGATATACCGTACTTCTATTAAGAAAGTTCCAAAATACGTCAATTTTATCTTTCACCACCCATATGTCAGCAATAAAGTTCTTAGTATATCTTCACTCACAGTGGTGCAAATTTTTCCAAATGTAAGGAAATTATCAAGTGACACATTACATCGTTTAGAAGGATATTTTGAGAGAAATACAATACATTTACATTTTCTAAATATTGTAAGAGGTAGTGATGAAAAAATAAAAACATTTCAAATCAAACGCTGTTTAATGCATGTGTTCAAATTATGCACCATCTGGGGCAGAAACTGGTTCATATATAAAACCTATCCTTGATGTATTGTGACAAAGGTTTTTTCCTTTATCGTGCGTAAGTACTTAGTTTACAAAAGTGGTGTAGTGCGTCCAGATTGAGCTCTCTCGCAATAGTCCGCAAAGTAAAATACTTTTCACATAACAAGTACATCTAGGTGGTTATACAACAACTGCCTTGCATTCTTATTATATAAGTTTACGCATTAACGCACTATTAGGAAAAATCGTTCTCTAAGGAATTACTACTTCCACATTCAGATTTTTGACCAAAGTCACTTTAAAGGAAATATCTTGACTATATTTGCACTCTAGTATGTGGAAATTATTGTTCATAGAATTTTAATAATATTTGGGGCAGATGTCATTGAAAATTTTGAGGCATTGGTTTCTACCATATACGTTAAAAAAGTTTCTAGCTTGCTCTACTTATTTTCCCCTATTGGCACCCTACCACCTCCCACCCCTTCAATGGAATCGTATCAATCTGATGTCATTACAATATGTACGTGTACTAACTTTCAAGTGAATGTCTCAATTTTATGTTATCAATCCCTTTAATAATAAAGTGGAGGTGGTGGAGGTGGTGGAGGTCGGAGGGTTAAAAAATATTGGAAAGAAATCTGAGGCCTTGGTTTCTAGCATATACACCAAATCCCAAGTATCTGTACTCTCACCAGCTTGCTTTACTTATTTTTCCATATTTACCTCTATTTACCCCCCACTCCTTCAACGGTATCAGGTCAAAATATAATCTAGTTTCAGATGTCGTTATAATACATACGTGTACCAAATTTCATGTGAAAATCTCAATTTAATTTTATCAACTCTTTTAATAAGGGAGCTTCTAGTATATACACCAAATTCCAAACTATACTCTTACCAGCTTGCTTTACTTATTTTCCCCTATTTATCCCCCAACCCTTCATCGGAACAGTCCCAAAATAAAATCTAGTTCCAGATGTCATTGTAATATATACGTATACCAAATTTCAATTTTATTTTATCAATTCCTTTAATAATGGAGTGGGGGTGGGAATGAAAAATATTATAAAATAATTGAAGCCTTTGCTTCCAGTACCTATATACACCAAATTTTAAGTGTCTATACTCATACCGGCTTACATTACTTATTATTCCCACCGAACACTTCACCGGATATGTTCAAAAAACAATCCAATTCCAGATCTCGTTACGTGTACAAAATTTCAATTCAAGATCTTAAAGCGTTCCAGAGAAAACGTGCGGGCAAAAAGGAGTTACAGACAGACCGACATAGACCGACATAGACCGACAGACAGACAGAAAAATTTTTTTTGTTCAAATTTAAAATCTCGATGTTTCATGACATTTTTAAAAGGAAATATATGAATAAAATCTCGTTATGATAAATGAAGCGCGCTTTCGTTATGTTCAGTTATGTAAACTGGAGTAAAAATAAACTCTAAAAAATTATGTGAGAAAATACTGTAAACATTCTCGTAGAACTCAGTATTATTTAATACACGATTTGAATATAATTATAATAATTTCTCATATAAAATTATATCTAAAACTTGTTTTCCTGAAGAAATTATAGTGGTTCTTCAACTGTGTATGTTTATTAGTAATAATAAATACATTTACATTTATGTGTATATTACATTATATGTTATTCTTATAGTTTTTATGGATAATTTCGGAACGATATTTATTACTATAGAAATCGTTAATGTTTATGTATGATTTTAAAAATACAGATGTTTTCGTGTACTAGACATATCATCTTTTTTCACCCTTACAAACATGTAAATATTAAATATACAAAAATGAATGTTTTTAATTTTATTCGGCATAACTGAAATTAATGTTAAGTCAGTTGCGCAGTGCTTACGTATCACAGTGGTAGAAATCGTCACCTTAGAAGCTCAAAATATATTTCAATGAACTAATTAATAAATTACTGCTATTTTCAAGTACCAAATTATTTATTTGTAAAAAATATTAGCAATAAATTTTCTATTACATTAGAATGAAAAATGTACATCTGAATCATTAACAAAATTATCGTTACAAATTAAATGTTATTCTTAAATGTAAAAATAATATCATAACTGTTAGAGTAATGGAATAAAATAACAAATATTTATATTATAGTAAACACATCACATCACATCACATCTAAACAGTAATACATAGTTAATCGTCAATATCTGAGTCACTGTCTATATGAACAATTAAGCATGTTAATTACATCTGATAATAATGGACCACTTTCTTTTGATGGTTTGTATGTTAAACTGCTAATAAGGAGGTCTGATGTAATTAGCAGCATATGTATCAAATCTTCCATCATTGCTTTTCTATCTTTCTAGTGCTACCATGTCGAAAACGTTTACAGTCTTTGTGTCTAGCTTCTTGGGCCTCCTCTGATAATTGGCCTATTGGCACAATAGCAGATTTGATTATAACTGACCCATGAATCAGTATTTTGTGCACACTAGAAGGCATAAAATACCAATTGTATAAAGATACATAAAGGTTGGCTGTTTCTAGGGTGTACTCTTCAAATTTTCTGGGATTAACTGATAGATCACACGCTATTGTTCGCAAAATAACACATAAGCGGTATATTAGTTCTGTATCTAGCCCTGTGATCTGTGAAGCCAGATCAGGATCAGCAAAAAAACATCTATCTGTATTCCTGTCGTTTGTAGTCCCGAAACCGGGCTTTGGAATATCTACAAGAAGTCCCATTTCTTTACGTTGACGGTTCTGAATTAATTTTTTGCGGGTTTCAATAATATCTTTGTCTTCTTTTCGTGATTTCTATCGTTTGGTATCTAATTTATAACTAATATGTAACACACATTCAAAACATTTGATCCAAGCATGCAAATTTGATATCCCAAAAGAGAGAGCTGACGAATCTATTTCTCATTTAGAATGACTCTCCAAGTCATTCATTTCTTTTGGGGTGGCATTACAAATATAGCAATTTGAGGATGGTGTTTCAGTGAGATATCCACATATTTTACCATCAACCATAGTTAAGCTTAACTTATGTTCCACAGAAAAAACAAAATCGTCAATGGTCACTTAAGTTGCTGTTAGATATTCAATCTCTTCTTTTATTTTGGCAACTTCACTTTTAACTAATTGTTCTGATTCTCTTACGAAGGAGATTTTAATTGGCCTACAAAAATCTGTGGATGATGGTCGTTGATTGTGCCACAGTATTGATTCGCTTTCTCCAATAAGTTGCAAAGGCACAAAAGAGACAACAAATGGAAACGAATCATCGTGCCCTGTATGTTCGCTTTCTGCAAAGCGCTGTTTGTACTTTTGATGACCGGAGGCACCGTCACATCCTCATTTGTAAACAGCAGTCAGTTTTTTTGGAAAACATTTGCCCTCTTTCACTTGACACACTACTTCCTTTTTGCACTAACATCAACCGCCGAATAGTGTGATCTAACATCGACTGTAATTTTATTTCAGCTGATACTTGTGTTATTTTCATTTCCTCTGAATAATAACGTTTTTAGCCTATCTCAAGAAAAAAAAAGTTTGGACATTTTTTTACGATTACTGTAGTTCCAATCCACTGCGTGGATGTGGAAGTAAAAGTACATAGTAAGATGTAAAGTTGTAAAGACGTGAAGATCTTAAGATGTAAAGATGTAGAGAAAAAGATGTAAAGAATTACAGATGTAGAGATGTAGAGATGTAGATAATCCTCAAGACGACTGTACGTATATACAAGCACGTCAAAAAATTTTGAATAATAACAAATGTTTTTTTTTTTTTAGTCAACAACTTGTAGATATTTGTGACTACATTTCAAAAGAGAACTTTACATTGTGTTCAAAATGTAAAGAACACCCGAGATTCCAACTTGACATATTCAATTTCTAGATGACATTCTTATTTTATTTTTCAGTATATCTAATTTAATGTAGCGACCATGTTGTCTTTCAGCAAAAACTAGATAAAGTATTGTAACATGCGGAATGCTCGATAGCATCCTTCGTTACACTGTTAGTATTTATTAGAATAATTATAAGTTATCGGAAATATTATTCCCACAAACCTTAGTACTAATAGAGTGCACTTACTCCTTATACTATGATGAACGTACGTCATCTGTCAGAGTTAACGCTCGCGAATACTAGATAGCGCTCCAGGAATGATATTTCAACTAAATAACGCCGGGTGAAACTCTTTCTCCTTGAACCATTGAACTAATTAGACGTATTTATAATTTTGTTTGACCTGTAATGGGGATGTTAGAATTTGAAAAACCTCGTGATGATCACATGAGGTAAGGTTTTAATTATTATACCGGTAAATACCGTCTAACATTTGAAATATTGTTTTAGGTTTTTCTAACGAAGTTTTTCTCATGAATTTTTCTCGTGAATTTTTCTCATGAATTTTTCTTATAAGATTTTTTCTCATATTCTTATAAATTAAGAATTAATTTCTTAATAACAGAACTTATTCATGTCTAATGTTTTTAACGTAGAAGTATTTCGACGTTATATTATTTGCTTTGAGCAAGATTTGAGATCATCTACATTCAATTTGCGATACGTACTACGTTTTCACTAATCAAGCAATATTCATATGAAGTCAACCTTTCTATACTACATTTTGAATTGGAATATACGAAAACATTCTGGGCGAAGAGATTTTCTTCATTTTGTCTTGGCGACAAATCTTGTACGTTGTACGAACGTTTCTACGATTTCATAACCTCAAACAGGGATTAAGGCAGCCACATGTGAAACGTAACTTAAATCCATCATCGGAGAACAGGACCGTATCTAGGAATTTCCTTGATCAGGATAACAAAACAAAAGATAAGTACTTTTCATTGTTACCATTAAAAGGGATTATTTTCACATGATCGTTGAGTTATAAGAGTCAAAAGTGTCTAAATTTAAAATATTAGATTCAAGCTAAATCTATTATATTTTTGGTTAGATTACATTTTAAATCCGTTGTTATAATTAAACTTATGGTTGTATATTAATTCGTAGTTGCTTGTATCTTGAATTCGTTGTCGCGGTTACTTCGCCGCAGTATTGTTTCGTAGTCGCTTTTGTCGTGCTTCCTCATGATTCATATCTTATTGTAGTACTATAATGCACTTTTGTTGTTGACACACTAAGTCGTGGTTCAATTTTTGTTGTAACGAGTGTGTTTAAGTTTATGAACTTTGAGATAAGGTTACGAGACATATCTTTTGTAATATAGTTATTTTGTCTCTCGTAAGGAATCTCAAGTTCCTAGTTTTGTTGTAATATATGAATTTTAGTATTGAGGTAAAAGTTACGAGATGTATCTTTTGTAATATATTTTTGGTTCTCGTAAACACCTCAAGTTTATTTTGCTGTTGAGCAAATTGTAATATAGTGTAACTTGTAATATAGTATTTCATCGGCTTGTAATATATACTTTTATTTCATAATTGAGACAATTTACGAGACATCTCTTTTGTAATATATTTAATTTGGCTCTCGTAAAAGTCTCAAGCTTATCTTGAACTTCGGTTATTGTAATATAGTATTTTGTATATATTTCTGGTGATATTTTGCTATACAGTATCGCTGATGCTGTGATAGCTCGTTCACTTTTTGTAATATAATATTTTTGTAATATAGTACTATTGCATATATGTAACTTTTGTCTTTTGTTTATCTTTCTCTTTGATTTTCCTTGATTACACTAAGTAATCAATGGCGCCCAAGCCTTGAACTCGACGCCCTTTTGCTCTCCGTATCTTTACTGTGCTAGCCAGGTGAAACCAGTGACGCTAACCACGTCGCTCGTAGGGTGGCCAATACTTGAACGACTTGGGCAAACTAAAACCAATCAAAACAACGCCACAGTATTGATATTCGTAAGATCAAATTTAATTAGAAACCATACTCCATAAGTACATTCGGAACTAATAGAAGCTATTGTAATTTAAAATTTATGTTCTGAATTTGAATCGATATTGAATCTACTTGGGGAGGAACCTTGTTGAATTAATGTAGTATTTAGCCTATATATTGGCCATTGAAACAAATAAACAAGTTATTATATAGGACACATTGAGAAACTTCTTTCTATATTCGGTTAAAAATATTTTACTTTATTTTCATTTACTGTCAGTGAGTTAACAAGGTTTTAAGTATCACTTGCGAAACTTTTATATTTACAGTACCTCTTATTGTATGGTATCAGTCACTGCAATGGCTGATGACCGCTCAACAGGCGGGTCAAGATATTAATCCAAAAGAACAGCTGAAGCTTTAATAAATCTATTCACAAACTGCTGAATCACCCCTATTAATCATCCTGAAAAGTGTAGAGTACCGCCGCGATATGCATATCCATATTTTTTATGTGAATATGTGGGTTTTTTAGATTATTATCGATTTCTTTTATGAATATTAATTATGTGAGAATTAACCTAATTTAAAACTTGTTTTTTGTGAAACATTGTAATTGAAGAGATGCGTCGCAACAAACGAAAACTAATTATTAGGACCTTAATACGTATGTCGGCAGCGAGAGGTATATATTTTCGAGATCTATATAGTTTATTATTAATTGCAGTCTGACTAAATATTTAGAAAAAAGCAAAGTTTTAATAAACAATCGTAACATGCACCGCATATTTAAGTGATACACATAGGTCAGACTTGAACACCAGCTCTAGCTTCACGTATCTAACCAATCTAATGCTCCGCAAAGATATGTCTAAATTCTAATGCAGGACAAATTCAGTCTATACAAAATATATTCCATTGTAACGAAGTGTTTTTCGATGCCAAAAATACCATTTAAATAAATAACTATCCTTCCTACTTGTTCCACTTACTATCGAAAAATATTTGTTCAAATCATTGTTATAGATTCCTCGTAATTTAGCTACTTTAAAACGTGATATAGGATTCTACATTACGTGGATAATGTAAAAATTGATACTGAGGGCGTTGGCTAAGCCAGCGCAAATCAATTCTCATTGAAACAGATTTGAAATTACTTCTGTCCCGTCCGTTGAATAGTTGACCTCGCGTTGACTATTATTTTCCGAACCGTCGTCGTCCAGTACCGATTTGCAATTTCCACCGGTTCTTGTCACTGTTCTTATACGTGTATAAAGTTTAAAATAATTTCCGATTCAATGTATCAAAATATAATTACCATTTTTCGAACCAAAATTTGTGGACAGATCGTTGCACCAAAAACTGAAATCATTGATAAATTCTGGTGAATACTTTTTACAAAATTCAAATATGTCCTTCAGTTATCGAAAAGAAAATGAGACAAGCTATATATGTAAATAAATTCAATACAATTTAACAACAATAACAACGGTTGTAAGTAAGGTATATCTAATATCTTTTTTGACTATAGTTAATAAATGGATATGTAAGAAAATGTAATCATTTTCATGTAAATAGACATTAATACACATTAAGTTAAACATTTATCTTGTTCCCAAAATGTTAAAACTATCGGATTTGTGGCTCTCTCAAATACAAAACTGGCCAAGCTAAAAATATGAGCTCTTTACCTCCTGAAACATTTATTACATAGAGTAAGTTAAATATGTACATTACTGTAATTTTCTGTATGCACAAGGTTTAATCAATTTGCTCTCACTTTATCCTGAAATAATTGCCCGTAGCGGAAACGATACAAGACCTATTTGAAAGTCACCAACACTAAACAGTCATTTGTTTGGCAAATGGCCATCTAAAACACTTCTTGTTCATCTAGGCAAATAATGGCAACTATTATGTGGTTATCTGGATTAAAGTGGCTGTATCGTTCCCTCTTCACCGTCTAACTTCTAACGCTTTGTATCCTTCTATTTTCCGTATGCTCCAATTTATCTCCGCAACTGGTAAGTCCCTCTGGAATTATTTAGTTTGGGTGTTGTATAGATGTGATACTTTTTTTAAATCGAAAGTCATGGAGAAAATGTTATCGATTGAAGACTGAAGTATGACTTAAATCTAAGTATTGGTTGCATTGTTTATTTACTAATTTAAGATACACCACCAACAGCTTTCGTTAATTAAATGAAGAGACATTTACAGATAGATAATTATGAGTAATTAATTAAAAAAAGACAATAACTGAAACTGACCATTTCAAAAGAATTGTTATTTCAGAGCGTAGAGAAATGTTAACTAATAAGTAATTAAAATATATGTGTTATAAGGGAGCATATTTCTTATGACACTGATTATCAGTATAGGCGAAAATCTAGTTGTATTTTGACAGCAACGCACAATAAGCCTTATTAATATCATTGAGGTATTGTGATTGTTAAATTGAAAACCGTTTTATCTTTAAAAATGGATATTTCGTCCGAAATTTTAGAAGAACCTAAGGAAGCCAATGGGTCCTTAATTCCAGAGAAATCTCATCAGCCATGTGAAAATAGTATATTCTACTACAAGTTATGGAATGGCCCATATCCCAGACGACTGAGGAGTTTGTAGTACGAGCCAAAGGCAAGGACTGTGGCTAAGTAAAGAAGGTTTTAGTTTGCCCAAGTTGTTCATGTGTGGGCCACCCTACGAGCGACATGGTTAGCGTCACTGGTTTCACCTGGCATGCACAGTAAAGATACGGAGAGCAAAAGGGCGTTGAGTTCAAGGCTTGGGCGCTATTGATTACTTAGTGTAATCAAGGAACATTAAAGATAAAGATAAACAAAAGACAAAAGTTACATATATACAATAGTACTATATTACGAAAATATTATATTAGACAGAAATATATACAAAAGAAACTATATTACAAAATTTACTATATTACAAGATACACTATATTACAATTTGCTCAACAGCAAAATAAATTTGAGGCGTATACGAGAACCAAAAATATATTACAAAAGATACGTCTCGTAACTTTTACCTCAATACTAAAATCATATATTACACAAATTAGATAAACTTGAGATCCTTTACGAGATACAAAATAACTATATTACAGAAGACAAGTCTGCTAAATTTATCTCAAAATTAAAAATCATATATTACAACAAAATTAATAACTTGAGATCCTTTACGAGAGACAAAATACTATATTACAACAAATATGTCTCGTAACATTATCTCAAAGTTCATAAACCTTAAACACTCTCGTTACCATCAAAATGAACCACGACTTACTATATTACCAACAGAAATGCATTACAATACTACGATAAAATATTTACAGTAAGGAATCACGATAAAATTAACCACGAAATTAATAATACGATGAAATATGTAAGACAATGAATTTAAGATATAAGTAACTATGAATTAATGTACGACAACGGATTAATTATAACAGCATATTTAAAATATAATCTAACAAAAAAATTATAATAGATTTAGCTTGAATCTCATATTTTAAATTTAGACACTTGGCTTTTATGACCCAAAACTACAATCATGTGAAAATAATCCCTTTTACATGTAGTAATCAAAAGTACTTATCTTTTATTTGGTTATCCTGATTAAGGAAATTCCTAAATGTGATCCTGTTCTCCGATGATTATGGATTTAAAGGTTGTGTTTCACATGTGGCTGCTTTAATTCCATTTTGAGGTTATGAAATCGTAAAAACGTCCGCACAAGATTTGTCGCCAAGACAAAATGAAGAAAATCTCATCGCTCAGAATGTTTTCGTATATCCCAATTCAAAATGTAGTATAGAAAAGTTGACTTCATATGAATATTGTTTGCTTAGTGGAAAACGTAGTAGGTATCGCTAATTGAATGTAGATAATCTCAAATCTTGCTTAAAGCAAATAATATAACGTTGAAATACTTCTACATTAAAATCATTAGAAATGAATAAGTTTTGTTATTAAGAAATTAATTCTTAATTTATAAGAATATTATAAAAACCTAAAACAATATTTCAAATCTTAGATGGCGTTTACCGGTATAATAATTAAAATCTTACCTCATGTGATCATCACGAGGTTTTTCAAATTCTAACATCCCCATTACAGGTCAAACAAATTATAAATACGTCTAATTAGTGCAATGGTTCAACGAGAAAGGGTTTCACCCGGCGTTATTTAGTTGAAATATCATTCCTGGTGCGCTATCTAGTATTCGCGAACTTTAACTGCTGACAGATGACGTAAGCTCATCATAGTCTAAGGAGTAAGGGCACTCTATTAGTACTAAAGTTTGTGGGAATAATATTTCCGATAACTTATAATTTTTCTAATAAATATTAACAGTGTAACGAAGGATGCTATTGAGCATTCCGCATGTTACAGAACTGCGGTTCGCGAGTATGGAATGTGCCATGCCAAACGTGTTGTAGACTTTCTCTAACAAGATTTTAGAAATTATATAAAAAAAATTCAAAACGTCAAATCTGAAGTTTTTTTGTTCGACGTAACCATAGCAACCGAACCACTAAGGGACAGTATTATAATGTCGCATTAAACCGCGGAGTGCGGATTAAACCACGGCCTTGAAGAAAATCTGTTTTATAATGTTGGTAATCTTCAGTTTGCAGATTAAATACGTCGCGGTAAAGTTAAACTACAAATGGTGGATGGAGACCGTTTAAACTGGAGATTTCAGATTTCAAAGTATTCATAACGTCATAATTGAAAAAAATCCTTGTTTTTATATATAAGATGATGGAGGTATTCGAAATATTGATTATTTTCTGTCTGATGACGACGAGAAATTATAAAATTGATGTAACACAAGGTGCTCAAAGGCCTAAAAATTTTAGAATCAGTCGGAGTCACATGGCACTATATTTTTTTACCAGATTAACTAGTAAAACTACCTCATTTTCCGTAACATTTTTCTTTCTATTTTTATCCATTTTTTTGTAAAAAAAATTGTTCCAAATCAAATACAGTAACAAGGTTATATCTTAGGTTAGAATTCACTAGTTAAAGACCGTGCAGTTGAAGTTTCCTGAACAACAGGTAAGCCATATATATATGTAACCCTAGTTTTACTGTACGCTTAATCTAATGTTATAATACCGGCCCTAAATGCTTCTGATTTGTTAATATCATTCCAGCACAGTGCACATTGCCTTGATTGAGCCTGTTGTATTTGCCTAGGTTTCGAGTTTAGCTAGCAGAAACTTTTAAAGCATCAAGTTTATGAACAAAATTTTCAATCGAAGATAAGGTTTTGGTTGTTAATGGGAATGACGATATCAAGGTTTGTACTTATGTTTGAATAATTTTTTTATCATTGTACCGTTATTGTTAGACCATTGGTGGTAGTAATATTATAAGTGTCTACTTTTATTTCTTGTAGGTTTGGGAAACTCATAGCCTTTATGAATGCACAGAATACTGGTTATACACTAAAGAAGTCCAAGGTGTTGACAGTTGAGGAGTGTCGAAAATTTATTTTGGAAGCTTCTGGCGATTTCTTACTCTGTAAGGTCATATTTATTTTTGGATTGTATGGCGCTTATCGCCGTAATAAAAATTTAAATTAACTATTAATCACATAGCAGATCACGAAAAATACGTATGAGGTTAATAATAAGATACTGAAATATATACGTCTACGTCATTTGTAATTCCTGACTGTAGTTTGTCATTGGATCCCTATCAAATTTAGAAAAGAGCCATTAGACTAGGTCCTTGTAATGTCGAAAACCGGCGTATTTTTTCTTAGATATAGAAACAAAAAGTACATCACAGGATCAGTTGGTATACAAACCTATGGCGGTGTAGCAAGAAAAGTAGCCGAGTTTATTGGTCTACCAGATTCTGAAAATTACACAGGGTACTGTTTTAGACGAAGTGGTGCAGGTATGGTTGCAGAGTCTAGTGGAAAATTATCGGTAAAGCCCATTGGCATACGGAAGAGATAATCCAAAAGAGTTTATAATGAAGAATCAATAACTGGTAGAATGGAAGTTGCAAAAATGATTCTTAGTGGAAAATTAGAGAGAGATGTCCATTCAAAGTCACATATGCATAATATAGATAGGGATGGACCGGTTTCTGCATTAGCTTCTAGTTCTATTTCAAAAGAAGTTTCTACAGAAACCGGCGTAATAATAAGATTAAATACCAATAATTGTAGAATCAATATGTATTTACCTGATAAAAATTAGTTTATGTTCAATACATGTATTTTCTAGTGTCTTCTGTTAATGGCGGTTGTGTTTTTACATTGGTGGTGATTGATTGTATCGGTATAAATCACAATATACTGGTAAGAGTTTTAGTTTGTTTAAGGTTATAGTTTCTTTTTACTTCATGCCATGAACATTTTTACCAATATAGGGAGGTTATTGTTAAATAGTATTTACAGTTCAGGATAACATAAATACATTGAGATATACACAACTTTATACATACTTTACAATAGTACTCATGTTATGAATTATTAAGACCCTTCCCCATTCTAATGGCAAATTGGGTTTCCATGGAATTTTCATCATTTTTATCTTCATTTTTATCTTACAATAGTAGTCATATTATGAATTATTAAGACCCCTCATCATTCTAATGGCAAATTGGATTTTCATGGAATTTTTTCATTTTTATCTTGTAGATTTTGATCTCCTGAAAAACTTTCATAGGACACGATCTTAAATAATAAACAGTTTTTGATATATTGCTCACAACTAGACAGATTCATCCTTAGAAATTCAAGAATTTCTCACTTTGGTTTACATTAATGTTAGGGGAAAAGTGCAGAAGTCAAAAAGTATTTTTTAAATCTGACAAAGTTTAGAGAATTTTATAAAACTTTTAGTTATTTGTATAACATAGATATGATGTAGTAACATATTTATTAATAACAATCTGATAAAATTCGTTTATCATTATTAAACTTAGGTAAATACTTCGACCGCTAGATGGAGGTTCTTCTATTTTGTAATTATATTACTTCTATATGTTCATAGGAAGTGATGAAGTCTGAACTGACGAGAGCCAGTAGCTCTAAACTGCAGGCTGCAAGTGGGACGGCTGGAGATTTCCTTAAACTAGGAATAAGTCTTTCGGCTGGTGGTTGCTGCAATCGAAACCAAGCGTTTTGTGGTAAACTGTCATTTTTACGCTTAATGCGCCAGGCTTGCAATTCGTAATCCAGAGCTCAGTGAGAGACATATAGTTCGTGTTGGAAAAGTAGTATATCGACCGGAGTGATGGTGGCGCCACTTGACTGTTTTTATCATAATGTGTCACATTATTGATAATTTTCATATAATGGAGCATATTATTATCTTATATATCTTATATATCCCTATATATTTAATAAACAAATTACTGATTTGTTTAACTTAAAGCTCCGTTTCTTTATCAGTTCGAATAATAGCTGTTGATTTGTAGTCTGGTTATTATCCTTATGGAAAATAAGGATCCATAGAGGTAATTGACATAAACATTTTGCTTAAAATTAATTAATCTTACTCAGTATATATCGGAGGTAATACAGAAGTAGAGGTAATCTATATTAACTTTCTATAAGCGCTTGGTTCGGTATCACATAATTTTCCTTGTAAATCTAAAAACGATTCTGGATATCATGAAAATCTGGTAGACAGCAGTATGTGTCTGTAAATGAATATGTAGAGGTAATCTATATTAACTTTCTATAAGCGCTTGGTTCGGTATCACATAATTTTCCTTGTAAATCTAAAAACGATTCTGGATATCATGAAAATCTGGTAGACAGCAGTATGTGTCTGTAAATGAATATGTACAAAACATTTCTTATTTGAGAATGACTTAAGAATCTATAGTAAAATTTAGAGTAATATGTATCGCTCAATGCCCCAAAATGACAATAGCTCCAATATGTCAATGGACACTTAAAAAAAAATTCTATGTCAATGTTAATATATGCTTCAATATGATCCATACTAGAAGAAATAAATTGAGTTAGATAAATAATAAACATTTTACATAGTTGTTTTTTCGCAATAACGTTGAGTTTTTAGCGAATTTAGATGGTTCAAGTCCTCTAATTCAAATCAAATGTTTTAAAAAGAGCTGTCTGCCTGTATCTGACCTTCTGTAGTATGTCATCGTACTTAGAGCCCAACCCGCTACAACGACTTTGCTCAAACACATGTCAATTTAGTCACATATTCAGAGGATTGTAAAATCCGTCTTAGTCAATACCGGAATAACCTAAGAACCGAGAAAAATATGTTGAAAATATAGAAGACATTTTTTTTATTGAAACGGATATAACGATTTCAATTTATAATAAATAAGTACACTTCCAGTACCAGTACTATGAGCGCCAAGACGCTAGCATAGCGGATTAACAAGCGGCCGAGAGGCATAAGACAGCTAGCTAGTATATCATTCCTCGGTTCAATTTTCAGCAATGGCTTATGCCAATGTCACAGGGAATGGTTATTTGTGTCTGTGTCCTGATATTGAGTGATAGCATAGCTATGGCTGAACTTTGCCATGTAAATGTAAATAAGACGAAATGATAAAGAAATAAATTAAATGGTTTGGCTCCTCATAGAATATGCAGGGAGATAGACTTGACTTAGTTTTCCAACGTTTGATGATAGTCGTATTAAATTATCAGTATTTCTAATTGAGGTTAGATGAGTAGCGTGATCTGAAAACGGGACTGAAATATTTGTTGTTTTACTTTGTTCGTTTCTTCAGTGAAGCGTCATACTCATGTTTATAAACACTTTACATCATATTTTGAGATAAGAAATACGGTCCTAAATTTATACAGTACATTTATGGAACAGTTTGTATGTAGCAGTATTTATACAATATCCGCTCCACTGGAATTAGTTATTTTTAAAAGCACTTTTCACATATACCAGATTGCATTATCAGGAAGCAATAGTCCTCAAGTGCTTTATTAAATTTTATTGACCGATTTGCTTTTTCCGGTATCGTATAAACTGAAGTCATTATACATATATTTGTCCCCTGATGCCATATGCTACATAAAAAAACCTAAGGTTACAACATATCGTAAAAATAATTTTATTGGTTTGTTTCCCGAAAGCCTCTAATCCAAAACCTATCAAAGCTATAAATTTGACGACAACATACAGATTTCTCAACGTCATCATCTACCACAAATGTTCCCTGTGTGACCAATATGGAAACAAAACATAGACATAAAATTGGACTATTTAATAGTTCATGTGATAGCATCGAAGTAGACAACGTACTTACTTAATGTATACAATCAACTAAAGAACAATTTATACTCTTCATAAATACGAAAACGAAAAGTATATTGCATTTGATCGACATGTTTCTAAATCCGTAAATATCTGTCCATCCGTTTGTGCGTCCGTCTGTCGGTTCGATTGTTCATCTGTCTGTTCGTTCGGCTAGTGATAGCATAGCTATGGCTGAACTTTGCCATGTAAATGTAAATAAGACGAAATGATAAAGAAATAAATTAAATGGTTTGGCTCCTCATAGAATATGCAGGGAGATAGACTTGACTTAGTTTTCCAACGTTTGATGATAGTCGTATTAAATTATCAGTATTTCTAATTGAGGTTAGATGAGTAGCGTGATCTGAAAACGGGACTGAAATATTTGTTGTTTTACTTTGTTCGTTTCTTCAGTGAAGCGTCATACTCATGTTTATAAACACTTTACATCATATTTTGAGATAAGAAATACGGTCCTAAATTTATACAGTACATTTATGGAACAGTTTGTATGTAGCAGTATTCAGTACATCACGTTTCTTGCAAGCACTATAACTTATGAATGAAACGTCCGATTGTATTTGAATTTGCACAATAGGTTGGTGATGAAGATACATTTTTTTACTTTATTTTGTACTAATGAGTGTTTTGTCAATTAAGTTGGAACGATAAAAGATGATTAAAATTGACGCTATTTGCAACAAACTGGAGAGTACTTGTTCTGTAGAATGTACAACAATTATGTAAGAAGTTCAGTAAGCAAATCGAAGAAAGTAGTTTCAGTATGACTTTGCATAAAAACATTGATTTTGCCACTTTCTTCACTTCTAACTTGTTTCTCGGACTAGACTAGATAGAATACTCTCTCAACGATAATCTATCATAATTCCACCTTTTATTTAAGTAGGTTTTCTTTTGAACAGAAAAGCTACATCATTCACTTTTTTTACAGTTCCTTGTGCGGTCACCGGTTTAGATGCCAGCACTCGATCGGCGAAGTAAGCAAAGTCAGTCGGGTCCAGCACATGGATAGGTTTCTCGTCGGAAATATTAGTCCATGTTATGAGCTGTAAAAGCTTTGACTGTACTGAGACGGCCCGGCGAGAAAAAGAAACAAAGGGCTGATAACTTTACCAAGGTGCTCCTTATCAACAGGCTTGAAGTCTAATAAGGACCACGTTCGGATAAGAAGCCCTAAAGTACAAAAAGGCGTACTACAATAATCACGAATGGCAACGGTAAAAGATATAGACAAAATGCCGAAATTTAAATGAGGCACGTTCACATTACTGTAAACGAGAAATAAACGTCGCGTCGTGCTAATAAATGATGATGCATAACAATGTTCTCTCATACTATTAAGGCGAATGCAGCTATTTTGGTGCAGTTCTCTGTTAGGGTTAGATAATTCCTTGGAGAAGGTTATTAAAGGCTAAGCGTGTCGTACTAAAACACCAATGATGAACCTAAAACTTGATCTTGTCATCTCTATTCCTCATCAAATTTAATATTCATATATCTGAATCCATTGCTGTTTAATACCCCATCATGTCTGAATGGATTATATTTGCTCGGTCTACAATGATAATTTTCATTTTGTTGTAATTTATAACCAGAGCTTATTATTTGGAGGTTGTCCAGCAGGTATGACCTCATCTACCCTTGATGTAACCAAGATGAATTCACCTGTAAATCTTAAATCATAAATCTTACTCCTCTCCATAACTACTTCACTCTGTCAGTTGTCCAGCACAAAGAGAATTAGTGACAGCCTTATCTGACGCCGTTGCCAACTTTATATTTGAGGAGTTAGAGTTGCCCACCTTTACCAAAGCAAAGTCTCCCTCATCTAGTCGCTGAATAATACAGAGCACATGTTTAGATGCTTCCATCTCTAATAACACAACCAATAACTTGCCTCACTGCACATTGTCCAAAGCCTTACGGTAGCCCTCAAAACAATGGTATACAGGTATATAATATTATTTTGCCTTCTTGATAAGTTGTTGTAAATTCAGTATTTGTTTTCTAGTACTTCATTCTTGAATACGGAAATATCTTCTCGGCCAGGGGGAATTTGCCATGACAGATAATGCTGGGGATTGAAAAATATACAGCACTATTTTATTTGGATGGTACATGTTATGGATGTTTTTATATACCGCCGGACCGGTTGCATACGCTGAATTGATTATGGGACATGCTTGTTGCCAGCAGTGCAAGCCATACGATGCATGAGGCAGGAATAGAGGACAATTGGGAAGTGTAGGTGTTTGTAAGATGCTTCTTTTAAATTTATACGATTCTTTTAAGTTTCCACCCATCATCATCGGATGGGCAGTGCAGACGATTGTGAGATGCGTCTCTAAAGTTTCCATGGTTCTTTTAAGTTTCCTTCGTCTCCTTATTTACTATTCTACTGAGTCTTCCGTTTCTTCTGTTTCTGAATCTAGCAGTGTGCACCTCCTCTTTCCCGCTTTTGGGAAGCTCTGTATATCAAACACACCCCAACTCCTTTGACCTGAGAGACATTTTTGTATTTCTAAATAAGCCCAATATATAGACCATGTGACAAGGATTATAAAACACTAAACAGAACTTATCATTTTATCCGTGTGTCTATGTTGGAAGCTTCTCTTTCTTTTCTGTAGGATTCCTATACTACTTGCCCTCATGTTGCTGCACCCTGCTTAGAAATCAATCTGTTGTCCTTCACTAAAAACATAACTTTATGGTACACAGTTTATATTATATTTCCAGATGTTTCTGTATCTCTTTCAAGTTGTGTATATACGCTTTCAGGTGATGCCACATTCAGCTGATATATCTTAATCAAATATCAACTACGCGAAATAGCCAGGACTCATGCTAATTTATATCAATCAATGTAAAATTGTCCACGCTTCAACACAATTTCGCATAGTTCCTTATAGTTTTAACCGAGTTCATTCGAGATTTCATAGGAACTACACAGGCGTGCCTGCCTCCAGCTCCATCCGAAACCGGACCCTACTGATTCTAAATTTTGTACATAACATAGGTTTCATGGTTCAGTTCTTTACTAGCTACCTAAAGCCCACTTCTGAGACCCCTCAACAGTGGTCTTTGGAAAGCTAGCAAAAAAGTTCAAGAAGAAACCCATATTTTTTATGCAGGACGTCAAAATACATGAGAGTAGAGGGGTGAGCAGTTTGGACACAATTTTTGTGTGTGCCTGTGTTATTAGAGTTATTATTAAAAAAAAATGTGACGCAATATTTATGGATGTAATAGAATTCTCATCACAATGATGACTAAAAACATTCTCTAAACTTTCACAAATTTTAATTTCACCAATTGAAGACTAAATAAGTGTCATAAATCTAAATAATGGTTGCATACGACTGATAGTGACTGAAATTAATATGTCAGTTGTATATTGTATAATGCAAGTAGTGCCTGAAATAAATCTCAGTGCACTAGTACCTAAATGACGTAATTGAAAAGCGTTAGTCAGGTATTGGACGTATTGCTGCTGGTTAGCGTAAATTACAAACAATCGTAAAAATGCTAATTAATGAGAAATGCCATAATTCTTTTAGAATAGTCGAATTTTATTTGCGCCAAATAACAAAATACTCTATAAATAACAATTTGTAATTATATTCCTTATTTAAGACACTAGTTAATAGCAGAAAAGAAATATTTATAATAACCAACAACTAATTCAATTCATTAAAGTTCGAATTTAAAATTATACTCCAGGCATTTTAGTTTTCTGTTCCATCCCCCGTACTAAAATATTCAAACTGCAAAAATGAAATTGAATAAAACCGTCCCGAGCAACACATTGTAGAAAGTGCCGCGGGCAGAAAGAAATTGTAATATAAATGTAAATGTGACCCGGGTATTGGAATCAAATGCATTTGTTCTACCTTTACCATAGCCCGCCAGGTCGAGCCTGAAGTTGTCTCTGCCTTTTTGTCCGTCCACCAGCTGGCCCAGCCCATGGGAGAGCTGTCCACCCTCTTCCACCCCGTCGTAAGTGCGATCGGTGAGATCGAGTTCTGGGCCTCGCCGCAGGCCTTGGGGCATACTGTAGCTTACGAGGCCATCTGAAACAACGAGACAATTTATGAGTTGTTGAAATGTTACTTCTGTGTGCATTATTTATGACTAGATGCGATGATGTAACAAGTTATTATGTAAATTTTTTAATATACAATGTGTTGAGTTTTAACTGGAACTAGTCGAATATTTCAGTTAATATTAATCAAATGGATCAGTCGCGAAACTCGGACATTTTGTTACCGAAAATTAACGGTATGAGTGAAGATATATCATCAGAGGCGCGTTTAGGCCTAGGCGCACTAGGCGCGCGCCTAGGGCCCCCATTTCCCGATTTATTGGGGTAAAAGAGCGATGTAAAATTTGTATTTCTTTGTTATGTCATTATTTATTTTCGCTTTTCCGATAGCAATAATCATAATTACAACTATCATGAAATACATTTCTTTCCTTTTCCATATCATCCTCATCAGATCTCAATTGCAACATAAATAGCAAAATAAGAATGGTTCATGCGAGTATGTGTTCACGAACATTTGTCGTTTATTTTTATATCATTTGAATTTGATATCATTTTATAGTTCTTCCTTTCGATTTCAATTTTTTTCATATTTCAATGTAGAAATCTATAGGAATTTATTGTTTGTGTTTATCCTGTTTGAATATTCTTGAATATCCATTTCTTTATATTCACTGTATCACACTTAAAAAATTATGTTCGTAATATTAATGAATCGGTTCATCGACTGAAAAGTGATGAATCCGTTTATTAATATAATGTACGTTTACATAGTAACAATAAATGTGTACATTCTCTTAATGAACATATACATTATATCAATAAACAGATTCATAAATCCTCAATGAACTTTTATTCATTGATTTCTCGAACATATTTTTTTCAGTGTATTAAAAAAAGATGCAATCAATTAACAGACCAATTTGGCAATTCCTCAGACGTTACTATTTAAGTTTCGGCAATCGGCACGTGCCAGATGACGAATCAGCTTTTCGGTATATTTCACATTAATGAAAATAAATCTACTAATAATGATGATGGGAAAATTCAAGAACCTGAGACAGAACAATCTAGAAAACCCGAGAAAATAACTGAGAAAATTTTGATTTTTAAACCAGTGATGAGGACAGCGAAAAGGAAGAACCATTAGAAAACGATTCTAGTGAATCTGGCGATGATGAAAAAATAGTGCACTACAATAATCAATGCATTAGTATCAACCTGTAGAGGTGACTTCCGAGCTATCTCCAGATAAATTGCATCAATTTTTGATATATGCCGGCTTAAGTCGCCTGCTGAAATTATAGTAAAAATGTGTTTCAGTCGATAGTTCTGAAACTTAGGGAAAATGTTGTCCTGGGCCCCCTGATTAAAATTCATTTCGACCACCAGTTCGACCGAATTCGATTTTTTGATTTAGAGACGATTGAAACTGTGAACATCTGCGAAGGTCTGCTTAAATGTTCAATAAAAATTCTGAAAATATTCACACTCATTTTTTGGAGAAAGATAAACATCTTTTGTTTCTTGGTGTTTTTTTTTCAAAATGCTTCCTTCTCCCGGAAAAAATAACAAAGAGAAAAAAATTATATTTTTGCATTTTTTTTTACGGGAAAAGGAAGCACTGAAGAAAAAGTTGAAGGGGCATAAGCTGATTATTTTTACCTAAAGAACGCGTCTGAATATTTTGGGATCTGTCTGAAGGAGAAAAAAATAAAATTTTAGGGAAATTCTTGGTCGAAATTATTTTTGTCTAAGAAATTCTGAACAGAAATAAGCATCTTTTGTCTCTTGGTGTTTATCTTCAAAGTGCTTCCCTTTCCCGTAAAAAAATTACAAAAAATATTTTTCTTTCTTTGTTATTTTTTTCCGGAAGAAAAAAAATGCCAAGAGACAAAAGATGCTTATTCTTCTTCAAGAAATGAGCATGAATATTTTCAGAATTTTTATGGAACATTTACGCAGACCTTCGAAGACGTTCACAGTTTCAGTCGCCTCTAGATAAAAAAATCGAATTCGGTCGGACTGGTAGTCAGAGAGAATTTTAATCAGGGGGTCCAGGAGAATATTTTCCCCAAGTTTCATAACAATCGACTGAAACCTATTCTTACTATAAAAAAGTGCGGAGTCCTTTATTCTCAATGTGTTGCAGGCGAAATTTTTTAATGTTGAAACCCTTTTGTATATTTACTTGACCATTCCGGTCAGTAATCCCTCATGTAAACGCACTTTTTCGACGCTCAAAAGAATTAATAACTACCTACGAAGTACACTGGATTGAGTATGTGGTAGGTTCCTTGTGAAACATCTTTAGAATAATTATTTTTAGAAAAGGGAAAAACAAAAGTCAACAAATCGGGGGTTTATGAAATTAAATGTAAGGACTGTAACGCGGTATATATTGGCCAAAGTGGTAGAAGTATAGCTAACCGGGTAAAAGAACATAAACAATCCATTTTAAATAACACCAAAAACACAGGAATGTCAACACATTGCATTGAAAATACTAATTTTATTGATACAGAGAATATTAATTTAATCCATTCAGAAAAAAAAGGAAAACGCTTAAACCTCCTTGAACAATTAGAAATAAAAAATCCCTTAAAAGCAATACTTGTACCACCAATGACCAATTAAATTTCATAAACACTCCTATAATAGACAAGGTTCTAAGAATAGCCCATTGAATTATTCCGAGTAGGTAGATCCTTAGTTTTATTACTTGAAATCCCCGTAATTCCACATGTTTGGGTATTACTGCATTTATTTTTAGAACAACCACCCTCATTTTTAGTATTCATCTGTAATGCTCTTGAGAAAGGCCTAACAAGCCGAAACATATGTAGAGTGTATAAAAATACAGTTTTTATTTGAAACATCTAAAGGCATTGTTTTTCCCTTTTCTAAAAATAATTACCTACGAAGTACTTCGGGGCAACAGCAAAATTTGTCTCTTCTGTATACTGTATACATAATATGATAACATGTATTTGTAAAAATATACTTGCCTTCAAATCTTTAGATCTAATATTTTTTTAATCGAGGGGCCCTCAAATCTCACAGCGCCTAGGGGCCCAATTTATCTAAACGCGCCCCTGTATATCATATAAATCAGCGTAACATCTATAGTAGTACACATGGATATTATAATGAGAAATAAAGAAAGTCTATGTGCCACAAGGACGCCAAACGCCATCCGATCTGCAGCCACTGGGGGACTGGCAACAGTTTAGCGGCGCTGTAACTTAGAACTCGCAGGCCACTTATTACTTTATCATTTTTGTAATTACATTAATACCTATATGGTAGTTAAGATAGCACACAAATTGTTTTACAGTGGTTTTTAATGTTAAACGCAACATACCTTTAGAAGACGACAGGCTCTGTTTGAACAATAAATACATCTATAAATAATATAACACCTGTAACAAAATTTCACTTATTTACATTTTATAAAGATAATTCCCTCCCCTTGTTAATTGTTTTATTACTATCTAGGTTATTTAACACATCTTCTTCTACTGGCGTCGACAAAATGCTTCCAAGTGATTATTACTGAGTGCACTCCTTGTCTGGTTTTCACAAATTTTAGGGCCAAAAACACTTCACAAGATACTTTTGTTGTGGGTAATGTCAACAAATATTGGTAAGCCAGTGTTAACATGATTAACTATATAAGTTATATTTTATGAGCACAGCATACTGCGCAAAGTTTTCGAAGTTTTACAGAATATAAAATTTCCACCTTTTTCCAAAGAATCTTGTTCTTGTTCTGCATAATTTTCAACTTCATAATATCGTTGATACTCGCCTGTAACAGTTTTATTCAATTCTCCCAACTAATCGCAAAATTCATTAGTCCTTCACACATAGCCCCTTTTTGTAGCATCATTACTGAATGTTACTAATTTTGAACATAATGTTTGTATTGGTTCTAAGGGTAAACTTCCCTCTTCTTTAATATGATTATAATTTGAAGGAGATGAAAAGTTTAAATCTTGGTACAACAGCTCGTTTCTAGAAAAGCGGTTGGTCATGCTCTCATAGCTTTAGGTAGTTTTTTAGTATAGATCTAGTTTTATGCCTATGTATGTGGATTCTGGTACCAATGTAAAACAGCAAAATAAATGATGTATTTTAATGTATAGCCAAGGGCTAAATAAACGTACTATCTATCAAAAGAAAAAAAATACAATGTGATGATAACATTGTGGACTTCTACAGTAAACTTATCGTAACTAGAATATCATATGAGACAATCTCCGGAATTTTCTTCACTTTTCTAACCCCCCTGGTGGGAAATGTCTGATCAACACAAATTTTTTCTTCTGTACCTCTCCGAATAAGCTCTTCTGTTGTCCAATTTATAACAGAATCTGATGCTTATTTTATCCCGTCAATGCCTCTTTGTATACGTTTTAATTCATGGACTCTACATTCGTTAGGCTGCTGTACGTTTAAAATATCGAGTCCACTGGTTTGTAAATATTTTTACAGTGATTCGTAATACGAAATATTCTTAAATATTGTCGAGTGTTTCCGCCCCTAAGAAACACCCTGTGAAAATCCGTAGATTCTAAATAATTTTAACAAGGGGTAACTACTAACAGATATATGCACGGTATAAATTCATGCGATAGCTGTAAAGAGCATTTTAGAAAGTCAAATATTCTTACACTACCCTCCACATTTATAATGTATATTCTTATATATGTCAACAATGAACATTTTCAAACTCCAAATAAATTTCATCGGTATAATACAAGAAATAATGATGTTTTGGAAATACCTCAACATAGAACTTCGCTATACGAGCATTGCCCAAAATATTTAGCCATTAAGGCTTATGATAAGCTACCCAACGAACTAAAATTATTAATTTTCAACATTTTTAAGAAACGTCTCAAAAAACTACTAATTTCAAAAGCGTATTACTCGATTAGCGAGTTTCTGAATGACATATTCTGATGTAATAAGTTTTTTAACCCCACATGTATTTTATTTTGTTTTATTTATTTAAATTGTTTATTCAATAAATAAATGACAGTGCTTAATGTCATATTTATTTCTATGACCATTGTATACATGGTGTCTCACCGGAGACTGAATCGTTCGATATAGAGAAAAGCAGAAATTTTTTAAAATTTAGATATTTACTAATGTCGGTGTGGCCAATCCAACTAGCTCACCTTATATCTAAACCAAGTAGTAGTTTCGAAGATACTTGACATTTTATAAAAAATTTGACAAGTGCAACGATTTGCAAGAACCGTTATAACTTTTTCTGTGTAAGACATCCTCATTTGCTCTTTGGCACGGAGAATAAACACAAGGAGAACTACGTTATACAACTGAGATAAATTCAATAGCATCACACCAAGAGTTCCGTTTTTCGCGTTACATTTTGTCAACTTCAAACCGCGAAAACTTGTTTAGGTCAAATGGAACACTCTGCATTTTTTTACGTCAAGTTGTGTAAAATTGAATTCCCTTTTTTCTGATATTGGCATTGAGGGGTTAAAATTTTCAACTTTTTGAAGTATTTGCGATTTTATTAGAAATTCATGAATTGTTGTAATCATTTCATCAAAATAACCATGATTAGAAACAATCAGTCATTATCTTATGTCAAAAAATGCCAGCACGTTTAAATTACACCCACGAAGACTTCTTAAATTTGTTTATTATTTATGGAGAATGTGATAAGGTAATATCAAGAACTTGCAGCACATTTGCTACTCGATATCCACAAAAACGAAAAATAACATTAACACTGTCACATGCGAATTAATCGAATTGAAGATATGGCATGAACTAAAATAGCAGAGATAAGATCAATTTAAAAACATAATTCCATTTATATTTAATAATTGCTCAAAATTCCGCCCTCGAACCTCGACACATTTTTCTCAACTTCGGATTAGTTCGTCATGGGTAGCTCTTCTAGTTGAATCCTGTGATATGTTTTGAAATGCGTTTCTTACTCTCCGCATACAATCTTCAATGATTGTTAATGGGCTCTCATAAACTTTGTTTTTAATAGTTCCCCAAATAAAATAATCCAGAACTGATAAGTCGGGCGAGCGAGGAGGCCATAAGAATGGTCAATTATTGGCAATCCATTGATCATAAAAAGTTTCTTGTAAATAATTATTAATTAAATATGCGTTATGTGGGGGAGCACCGTCGTGCTGATAAAAAATGTTTCGGCGAGAGGTAAATTTTATAAATAGTCATTATTCAAATTTTGTAAGATATTCAGACATCTTTCACCTAAAAAAAAACAAAAATATACCTATACATATTAGCAGAAAAGAAAATGTAATTTAACGTTTAAATTTTCCTGATAAAATTGTAATGCCACCACTCTATCGTTTCTTATGGCACAGTAAACATTGAACTGCCAACTTTCCTGAAAGTTTCGCTGTCTGAACATATGAGGATTTGAGTCACTCCAATAATGCGAATTGTGTCTATTAAAAAGCCTATTTTTAGTAAATTTTGCTTCATCTGTCCATACAATATTTCCTAAATAAGAATTGTCACCCTCAGACCTTATTAGAATAAACTCACAAAAATTCTGTCTTCTTAGGAAATCTGTTTCTTTTAATCCTTGAACCTTATGGAATGAAAACGGGTGAAACTCATGTTTTAATAAGATTCTGTGAATTGAATCCCTGCATAGTCCCGATTCCAGAGCAGCTTGTCTTAATGACATCCTTCGAAAGGCATGAAAATATCGCAGAATGACTATTTCAATGTTTTCGTCATCAACAATAGGCTTTCTTCTTTGCATTCGTGCCTTGACAGAGCCATAATTTTTAAAATTTTTTAGTATGCGTTTTACATTGTTTGGTGACGGTTTCCGTTTTTCTGGATATCGAGTAGAAAATGTGCTGCAAGTTCTTGATATTACCTTATCACATTCTCCATAAATAATAAACAAATTTAAAAAGTCATCGTGGGTGTAATTTAAACGTGCTGGTATTTTTTGACATAAGATAATGACTGATTGTTTCTAATCATGGCTATTTTGATGAAATAATTACAACAATTTATAAATTTGAAAGTTGAAAACTTTAACCCCTCAATGCAATATCAGAAAAAAGGGAATTCAATTTTATACAACTTGACGTAAAAAAATACAGGGTGTTCCATTTGACCTAAACAAGTTTTCGCGGTTTGAAGTTGACAAAATGTAACGCGATAGACGGGACACATGGTATGATATTATTGAATTTATTTCAGTTGTAGAACGTAGTACTCCTTGTGTTCTTTGTCCGTGCCAAAGAGCAAATGAGGATGTCCTACACAGGAAAAGTCATAACGGTTCTTGCAAACCGTTGCACCTGTCAAACTTTTTATAAAATGTCAAATATCTTCGAAACTACTGGGTTTATATATAGGGTGTACTACATGCCTGAACTCAGAATTTTACTGTTATCTCGAAAAGTCGAAAACATATAGGATGTTCCATTTAAAATAAGCAAGTTGGTATCGACTTCCGGTATAACCGGAAGTACCCCAAGTATATCGATCGATTCAGTTCCCGGTGAGACACCCTGTATGTGTGTATATACATTTTACTTTATTTTTATTTACCAATTGTACATCATTTTTTAAATCTTTATGTATTTTGAATTTTTGACTTGTCCTATATTATTTGCGTAATAATCTAGTGGACCAATAAATATTATTATTATTAACACTTTATTTAATAACTTACTGACACTTAAAAATTCTTTTCTTAGGAAATATATTTTACTGACTAAAAATAATCACTAAAAATCACTTTCTATTTACTTTGGAATTCTAACCCCTCACTTGTCACCTTTCAACTCTCTTTCCGAATATTGCGCTGAATATCGGTGCATGGACTAAAAACTTAATTTTGTGGAACTTTTTCAAATAACTTTCTTCGATGTCTCCAACGCCACCATACCATGATTTCGCCCTCTTCAAACGGTCGTAGTAGGGTGCATTTAGACACAGCTAAATATCTCAAAAGATATAATTCATGAAGCTATATTGTTATACCATACATTATATCTTTACCTCTAAGAATAATATGGACCAAAATTCATATTAAGTTCACAACACTGTGAAAAATAATATTCAACAAATTAAACACTAAATATTCAAGTATTTTAAGTTTCAGTTGTAAGAATTTAAAAACATGTTGAGTATTTTTAATTATTTGTCCATATTTGTTAATTTTTCCAAAACATAAATATAATGCAACACATTTTCTCTTAACGCCAGTTTATGTTGAAAAGACATGGCAAAAGTACATCAAACAGAGTACATGATATGCAATGACAATGGACTTTATTTCAGCTTTATGGCGGTATTTCGTGTAACAGAAAATTAAATTTTTTATTTTATAATCACAAGCTGTCATGAACAAGAGCCGCATTCTTTCAGATAGAAAAATTATGGAGTTATATCGGATGAATATGAATTTACTGATAGAGAAATTGTATTTTTAGAAATGTGCCAATTATTTATTTAAATATAAATGAAATGGAATTTGTAATAAGCTCAGGATTAAAAACAATTCCAACTCTATTAAATTAAATTCTCATTATGATAAATTTAATTTATGCTGCCAAATATGAGCTAAAACGAAATATTTATTTGTAATAATCGTAATTATGTTACATGCATTCAGCATATTCCACATATGTGTATTCAGAGACCTCAACAAATATCATTAATACTTGTTTTATACTTTTTAATATAATATTCTCTAGAAATTTTATTAGATATATTGTCAAATCATTTTTAAATGTTTAATGGCCTTATTTATATTAACGTCCTGGCGGAGTTAAGCTATTGCTGTTCTACCACTCAACCAGGACACATATACATAGACATCAACACAACAACCATCTCCTGCGACATATCTATCTCAGCTGTGACTCGAACTCAGGAGAGAATCATACCTTAATGGACTTACACAAAATTTACGTACCAGGCTTGGTAATTCGTCAAGTGAAATAGTTACATCGGGAGTACCACAAGGCTCCATACTTGGGCGACTGCTTTTTCTAATATACATAATTGACATTTTCGAACGTGCACATTTTCGTATGCGGATGACACTGAACTAAAATATAGCTTTAATTCTACTTTCTGTTCGCATTAATCACGAAAGTCGAAAATGAAGTCATACCAATAATAGTAGAGCAGATCTGGAGAAAAAACAGGGTCGAAAAGTGACTACTCCGAATGAACAAAAATTTTTTGCCAACTTATATAGTTAGGTCCCCTTCATCACTCCGACAAGTTTTTACAGGGCGGAGTCGGCGGGGGGTGGGGGAAACGACCCATTAAAAGCACAGGAAAGCAGTTTTTCCGACGCATCTCCGCAGGTGTTGGTGCTACAAGAAAAAACATACTTACCAAAAATAAAGAGCTTGACAAAACACGTAAGCTCGTTCTAACCCGAACCCGATCGCATAATTAGTTCGCGAGATGTCGCGATTGAAGTTGCGAAAAAACGAAAAATTAAATTAATTATTTCTTGAGAAGGAGTAGAGTTGGGGCCTCAATTTTTTCTGAATAGGAGGGTATTGATGAACATTTGATGAGGCCAGAGGGTGGGGGAGCTGGGACAATTAGGAGGGGAGATATGGGAGGGAAATCAAAATTATTAAAATGCTGATAACTCTGTTATTAATGGAGCTACGGCAATCTGGCTGGGACCAATTTACGTATTTTTTTATTTACTAAAAGATAGCGGTGGCAGATTTTTTTTTGTTTCCAAACAAACGCCTGGCGCGCAAAATAAAAAATTGCCGATTTTTTGCACGTTTTTTTGGGCATGAAGGAAGGGGGTGGGGGAAATAATTTTTTCACCAGTTAATAGAATTCTTTTTTATCTTCAATTTCCGTCCAGCAAGATCGAGATCGGATGATTAGCAAGGGAGATACAGACCGGCAAAGTTTTTGCTGTATAGCGGGTAACGGGGAGGGGTGGCGAGTTCGGGTCGGGATCAAAATTTTCTTCCGACTTTTTCGTTTTTTTAGTCCCCGATGTCCATACATTGTCCGCCCGCATGAATTACAAAAGGAAAAACAAAACGAAATCGGGCGAGCGAGCCAGTTGAGCGGCCTGGGGCGAAGTTTACGATCTCCCGCTTTCTCACTCTCCTTGAATTGTCATCATCTGTCAGTGAACTGTTTGTAATGACGTTGACTGATTTGTAAGGGTGTACGAAGATTTCTCTCACTATATACAGGGTGTTTCACTTAAAAGTCCCCAGGCCATTTTCTCTAAAACTAATAAAGATATTTTATTTTTGTAAATGGCAGATGATTGATACCAAAGAAAGGTTTAAATAACGGTGATTAGAATTTTTCCTCAACAGCACACAGAGATGGCGCTGCGATGCAAAACTATTTTTTGATGGCTGGAACCTTTAAACATGAGTCATGTGATTAAACAATAATTTGTGAATAATTTTGATGGTATAGAGAATTTACAAAAAACAAGCCGTTTTGGAGTTACATGAGTTTCTTTCATTAATGCCAGTACACGTGAATTTTGATAAATCCCTATAATTTATTTATTATTTATTATAGAATATTCGTTACCAAACACTTTTTTTCAAGATAAGGAAAGTGATATAATACACTATCATAAAATTATGTTTACCACTTCCGGCCAAACCGGAACTAACATGATGAACCAATATCCATATGTTCCTACATATTACATTTTTTTTATCTAATAAAACGGCTCCCAAAACTTAAAGTAAGTAAGACAACAAAGAAAATACACACTAATTTAGAATGGGCTAAATTTATATTAACAATTCAGTAAAGAATGTAAACAAAAGTTTTATAAACAAACATTTAAAAACTATCGAAATATTATTAAAAATGAAATTAAACTAATTTCTTTCTTATTAGTAGGTACTTATTATATTAAATGTTCAAAATTTCTCCCTTCTTCATGAATACACATATTGTACCATTTCAGTAACTCTTCATTGCAAACTTTTTGTAACGTATGTCTATTTATAGCAGCAACACTTGCATATATTTTATTATACAAATCGGCCATATCCTCAATGGGTTCAATGTACACTACACTTTTTAAATACCCCCAAAGGTAAAAATCTAATGGAGTCGTCAGGTGATCGTGCTGGCCATCTGTCTACTCCATTAGTACCAATCCATCTCTGAGGGTACATTTCATTAAGACAATCTTTGACTAGTACTGAGTTATGGGGTGGTGCACCATCTTGGTGAAACCAAATATTCTCCTGGTTATGAGGGATAGTCTCTAATAATCCTGGCAATACATTTCTCAAAAATATCTCATATTTTCTTCCATTTAAAGTCCCATGGAATAGATATGGTCCAATAATATATGAATTTAATATTCCACACCACACGTTAACTCCAAAAGTTACCTGATTTCGGGTCATTCTCATCCATCTAGGATTATTTTTTGACCAGTATCGGCAGTTATGCTTACTCACAACTCCGTTGTTGTGAAAACGGCTTTCATCGCTCCAGAGCACATTTTTTAAAAAATTTGGGCATTCTTCAGGAAGAACTGAAAATTCAGCTAGAAAATGTAATCTTCGTTCATAATCACCAGGCCTTAAATGATGGATCAATTTTAATTTGTATGGATGGTATTTATTTGATTTTAATATTCTATGGCACGAAGATATCGACAGATTAGTTTCCGATGCCAATTTCCGGAGAGAACATTGAGGATTGTTGACAACACTATTTAACACCAAGGCTGTATTTTCATCGTTTCTAACTGGCCTATTTCTGTTACGAATAGTTTTCTTAAAACTACCCCAGTTTCTTAAATTTTTAAACAGCATGATAAATGTTTTTTTATCGGGTGTAGGTCTATTTGGAAATCGTAAACAAAACAGTCGTTTTGCTTGTCGGGAATTTCTTTTGCATTCACCGTATATTAAAATCATATTTAACTTATCTTCATTGGTGTATCTAACCATTTTTTAAATTTATTTTTTTGTATTGCCTTATTTGGATTAATTTGCTTTGAATTGTTTCTAAGTACACTATTTCTGTTTGAAACTATGATTGAAATGCACCAACTACAAACTTTGTTTAATAACTGTCAAACTTAAAATTAAATCAAAGCGTACTAATATCTCTTAAGTAGATTTTTCATTACCATTCTAAATTAGTGTGTATTTTCTTTGTTGTCTTACTTACTTTAAGTTTTGGGAGCCGTTTTATTAGAAGCGTTATTAGAAAAAAAAATGTAATATGTAGGAACATATGGATATTGGTTCATCATGTTAGTTCCGGTTTGGCCGGAACTGGTAAACATAATTTTATGATAGTGTATTATATCACTTTCCTTATCTTGAAAAAAAGTGTTTGGTAACCAATATTCTATAATAAATAATAAATAAATTATAGGGATTTATCAAAATTCACGTGTACTGGCATTAATGAAAGAAACTCATGTAACTCCAAAACGGCTTGTTTTTTGTAAATTCTCTATACCATCAAAATTATTCACAAATTATTGTTTAATCACATGACTTATGTTTCAAGGTTCCAGCCATCAAAAAATAGTTTTGCATCGCAGCACCATCTATGTGTGCTGTTGAGGAAAAATTCTAATCACCGTTATTTAAACCTTTCTTTGGTATCAATCATCTGCCATTTACAAAAATAAAATATCTTTATTAATTTTAGAGATAATGGCCTGGGGACTTTTAACTGAAACACCCTGTATATTATCGGAGGGTGAGTAAATATTTTATATCTTTGTATCGTGAGACAGCAAGCACATTCTGATTCTGGTTTTGTTATCCTTCTTTCCAGAAGCTGTTAACGTGAGAGATTTGAGAAAAGTCTTGCTTCTGGGTCATCAAATCCAACACTTCAACTTCAATCATTGTCTGCTGATTGATTGACTGTTCTGATTCCACGCATTTAACAAAGCTGCTGCCTCAAAAATCGAGGAGAAAAGTCGAATACCTGTTGATTGTGCAAAAAGAGGATTGTATCTCGGCCGAATTCATCAGCGTGGATACCACCAGAGATCCAAACCTATCATGGCCGAACCTAAAGTTTGTCTACTGTGTAATCTCCTCATCGACGAGAAACAAACTAGTAAAGTTGTTAAGAGCAAGGGTTTGGCTACATTGCGCACTACTACAAAAAATTGCAAAAAATTCAATCACGTAACTATTCCATGTAATTCGAAATAGGAATCTTTCCATGTCAAGTGTTATATGGCCTGCATAAGGAACACCAATGACAATACCGGCATCGAAGATCCAACCCGCTTCGCCCTGTGCTGATACTAGTCAAACACATGTTTAAGTACGCCAACCCTTCGCGCCGGTGGGTCTAGTTAGATTTACAGGAATAAAGTAGTTGATTTGGAGAGGATTCCAGAAAATATATGTAACAGTCTTAGTAAAAACTAGATAGGCCAACTAAGGTATATTTTTGGTCCCCATACAAAAGCAAAGTAATGGACACAGGGGTTTTTCATCTGCCCTACTGGCATAAATGTTAGATAGGGCAAATTACGATAATAAAATAGCAGAGATTCTTTACAGCATCATATGATGCACATATTCATGTGTCGCAAATCCCATGGTCCGTTAGGTAATTTCAAATTGGGGTACGGTTTAAAGTAGGGAAGGTTTTAACTGGTAGAGATTTCAGGGTATACCGCCCACTTTTGAGAAGTATTATTTTCTGTGAGGGAAAATAGGACTTCTGGGTTACAGCGTTCCTTTGGTCTAGATCTAGCCACAGGGTGATGATAAATTCTTTCAGTTTTAATGTTTATGTAAATTTCGGTACTTTCTCGGTTATAACGTAAATTCATGTCTTGTAATTATCCTAAGAGTGTTCGGCCCGCGATTAGTCTAAAGATTTGAAATTGCTGTGGACCGCTTCATTTTCTTATAATATAATTAATTGCTGTTTGTTAATTTATTTAATCGTTCAATGTTTGTGTTTCTCATTTTCATTTGTTTTCAGTTTCTCTGTAAATATAGTGGTTTAAGTGTTTTCAAAAATCATGTGTTTTATTGCTTGTTACGTAAATGAGTTCAATACAAATTCAGTAAAGTTTAATTGCGAGGTATCCTGTTTGGGACGTACAGAGGAAAGGACAACCACCTAGAAAGTTAAGCACAGTTTCGATTTTGATTGATGTACTATAACGTCGACGGAGTCTGCAAAAGTAATTAAGACACTCCATATCCTAGAAACGGTAATGTCCAATTTAATTCATGTAACTTGAGGGAAAACAACTCCAGTGATTACAAATGAATAATAGATCTATCATCTGCTCCTGAAACTTCTTTCTCATATTTCCTTTCCTCCTCATCATCCTCAGGCAGTTCTATGCTGGCACATGCGCTGCAACGTCGCTTGACCTTAAAGAGATCACGACGGTCTTTTGTATAGCACCTCTCATTTATTACCTGCCATTGTTTTAATGGACCCACGCCGGCTGGCGCAACATCCCGAGAAAGCAGAGATAAAAGGCTGTCGAGCTACAAGAGCGTGACTGAGGATTAAAAATCAAGTCATAATCCAGTGAGATACGAGCGATTAAAGATTCAAAACTATTTGACAGCGCGCCGTTCACGAACACTCGTTCACGGGTGTGTGTGTTCGAGAAGAGCGAGAGAGCGGCTCAACTGACTCGCTCACCCGTTTTCATTCTGTTTTTCCTTTTGTAACTCGCGCGGATGGACAATGTATTTACAATGGGAACTTATAGAATGGAGAAGTCGAAAAAAAACTTTTCACAAAATTTTCCGTTCTCCCGCTATACAGCAAAAACTTTGCCAGCCTGTAACTCCCTTCCTAATCATCCGATCGCAATCTTGCCAGATGGAAATTGAAGATAAAAAAGAATTCTATCAACTGGTGAAAAAATTATTTCCCCCACCCCCTTCCTTCATGCCCAAAAAGACGTGGAAAAAATTCTCCATTTTTTATTTTGCGCGCGAGGCGTTAATTTGGAAACAAAAGAACTTCTGCCACAGCTATCTCTTAACAAATAAAAAAATACGCAAATCGGTTCAGCCAGATTACCGTAGCTCAATTAATAACAGAGTAATCAGCGTTTTAATAATTTTAGTTTCTCCACCACATCTCCCCTCCTAATTGTCCCACCACCCCCACCCTCCGGCCTCATCAAGTGTTCATCAATACCCTTCTATTCAGAAAAAATTGAGGCCCCAACTCCACTCCTTCTCAAGAAAGAATTAATTTAATTTTTCGTGTTTTCGCAACTTCAATCGTGATATCTCGCGAACTAATTATACGATCGGGTTCGGGTTAGAACGAGCTTACGTATTTTTTCAAGCTCTTCATTTTTGATAAGTATGCTTTTTTTGTAGCACCAACACCTGCGAAGATACGTCGGAAAAACTGCTTTCCCATACTTTTATTGGGTCGTTTCCCCCACCCCCCGTCGACTCCGCCCTGTAAAAACTTGTCGGAATGATAGAGGGGACCTAACTTTATAAGTTAGCAGAAAAAATTTTTTCATTCGGAGCAGTCACATTTCAAAACTCAGATCTGCCCCACTATAATGGAGCATGTACAAGACTTAGGTGTAATTTTTGACAACAAATTCAAATTTGTACCACACGTAAACAACTTAAATAAAAAATAATATGTTTCTCTAAGGAAATAGGCATATCTTAAACTATAAAATTAGATAGAAAATCTGCGAGTCTATATTGCCCCCTATTTTTTATTACTGTCATATTATATATTATCCTTGCTTAGATTTGGTCAAAAAATATCGTATAAAAAAAGTACATATCTGGAAAACCGTCCAATTTCCGACCTTGAGCCCATAGAGACTTTTGATCAACATCGATATTTACACTTTAACCGCGGGCCAATTTCCATATGTTCCGTGCGGGATCCTTTGCAGGAGCTTTTTTTGGATTTCAAACAAATCTGAAAACTGAGTACAAACAAACAGAACATTTTATTACTAATATAAACCCTGCTCTGCAGGTATCTCTGAAAGAAAAAGAATTTCTTAAAAGTATGTTAAAATATCAATGCTCTCTTCATAAAGTCTTATGAATATAAAATTTTATTTCAAAAGTCGGTATTGTTCCTACCGAATGGAAAATCTCATTACACCAATATTTGAATCGTAAACAAAATCAACGTCGAAAATTACAGAGAAATCACATTTATTTCCAATATCCCGAAAGTAATGGAATCTATACTTACATATGACCTTTTCACCATGTTCAATAAGTCAATAATCAACGAACAACATGGATTTTTCAAGGGACAATCAACGGCTACGAACTTGGCGATATATCATCACTACTTGGTAAACAACGTTAAACAACAGGAACAAGTTGACGTGTTAAAATCTGTGATAAAGTGACTAACTTAATGTGTGTTACATCGGACGTCCCTCAAAGCTCCTACATTGGCCCAGTACTCTTTTTACTTTTTACTAATGATGTAATTAATGCATTTTCAACTTGTAAAGTTCTTATGCAGACGATCTAAAATTCTATTATGTAATTAAATCTCTCGATGATTGTCTTAAAATTCAAACGGATCTATCTAGACAACTTTTTAAGCTGGTGCCTGAGAAATTACATGTGTTTGAATAGCAACAAATGTAAAAAGGTCTATTTTCATAAATGCCAGAATCCTATTATCTATAATTATAATATTAATAACAATGTTCTAAGTTCTAGGACTATTAAGGTTCATTGAAAGACATACACAACAGATAAACGACCTACATGCTATAATGACTTTATACCACACACTAGTGCGCCGTATATTAGAATATAATAGTCATATAGGTCATATGGTCTACACACTGTACTTCTCATATATATCATTTAGAGACTGTGCAAAATAGATTTACAAAACTTTATGTTTATATAATAGGTCTGCCGTACGAAGCTTTTGATTCTTACATAACGGATTTAAAGTCGGAAACTTGCCCTTCTCAATATTCTACATAGAATAATCAATGGTTCTATTGACTGCCCGTCTCTCTTTAATAAAATTAGTTTTCCTGCTGCCTCCTGCAACGCCCGCCACAGGAGACTATTTTTATTAGACCTCATAGGACTAACTATGGAAAACAAGCTTTTTGATAAAATGGCAGCCAACCTTAACGACAACTTCGCTGATTACGATCTGTTTGGCACCAACTTATATAGTCTTAAAAAAAGCTGTCATGACACTTTAAATGTGCTTTTTCCCCTTGCGTCCTTTTCATTTTTGTTGTCTTATATTAACCTCTATCTGTATGTATTAGATATAGTTATTTTTTAATTAGGTATAAGTTGCTAACATATCAATTGGAATTATATTTAATTCTGTACTGTACTATGTCAAATAAATAAATACATGACTTTAACGGTAGGTAAATTTTTTAAAGTAATTAAAAGTTTCTAAAATTATTTTCGGTAGATACAACTTGGATGCACCCTCAACTTAATAAATTTCAAAAGCCCTACTTCCCACGGAGTTCCGCAAGTTTGACCGATATTTTATTTATCGCACTAATTGAAAGTTTATATATTTACCGTCAAAATTCTAAAGAAAAACGATACGGAAACAACTCCACCAAACTTCGAGTAAACTGGTTAAACAATAACAGAGATTTGCCAGGAAGTTTTCAGCTAATACATCCAATAAGAAGCAAAGTAAAGTTTGTGTAATGGAAGTTTCTCCTATATTATGGTAATTAAATTTAGTTTAAAGGCGCATGAATAATTAAGTGCTGACCAAAGGTTCTCTATGCAAAGCGACTTTGTAGGTGACCGGCTAGCAGTATTTCGAAGTAACGAATTTGGATCTATAAATTTCATGAGACAACTTCGGCAGAAACTAAAATTTAAACACATGAACAAATGATTATATACAGGGAGTTCTCTATGTATGAGTAGTTCAGGAGGTAGTTTCTCAAATAATTTAATAAAGATCCAATGAACAATGAACATAGATGCGTAGTTGAGATTCTTGAATGTGCCTCTCTGAATTAATATTATTATTATTATTTTCATCAACCATCATTACCAAAATCAGCAAGAAGTAGGCATTTTTGCCCACCAACCTCATCACAAACAATAGCAATTTTAGTCAATGTCTCAGAACAGTCTTGGAGCCTCGTGCGATTTAACAAAATTAAGTAAACGCAATATAGCAGCCTTTTGGATTTTGACTGCTTAGACACTGATCAACAGACAGGAATGGGAAAATCTGGGAATATTTTACTAAACTCTAAACAAGTGTCTGGATTTATTTCGCTGTGACGCTTTTCTCTGCTGGACAAGAAAACTCAATTGCCTACATTCCATTTCAATTAGATCTAGGAGCAGAATGCTTGGTGGCATCCAGATTTAGGGTTGTTGGCATTAGAGAACCCAGGAAACGTTCTCAATATCGAAATCTTTAGAAATATGTCAGTTTTAATACATTAGGTTGATTCTACGGTTGGTTCCTTGTGAAACATTCTTTAATAATATTAATATGGAGGAAATTACGCTTTTTCATGTTTCAAAAAGTTTTATTAAAACTCGTGTAGTTCAATATCTTCAACTTTATTAAAATTTGACTATGGTTGAAATGTTGTACGTGAAAATCGCTAAACTCTCAGGAATAGTACGGAATTTGATAATTCTTTTTTTATATTTCTTATACTATATTACTTGATATCAGAAACAGTCCGGCGACCGGAATATAATTTTGATTTTGAAATTCTAAGTTTGAAAATTGAGGTTTTTTTCTTCATACATTGAATAATTTAAAAACAAATGATCACGCATTTTCTACGAGAAAAAATGATTTTATGGGTTTCTGGGGTCGACGATTACTACATACGTAGTCAAAAAAAGTATTTTAAAATATTTTTGAAAATTACATTGAAAACTATAAATTATAAAAAAAAATGTCACTTGTAATCTCCCAAGTGCTTGAATTTCCTACAATCAATTCATGCACGCGGGGAATTCGGTAAGAAAGCACCTAAATATACATTTTTATGTAAAAGCAAATGACAAATATGATCATATGTCAATAAAGCTATGAAAAGTGTATTATTATGACGAATCATGCTGTCGCCAATTGTGATGTTCAAGCTAGTCAGCCTCCAAACCTTCCCATTCTAATCAAAATTTAACGACATATCTTTCTGGCAATTTGAGTCTATTTGTGCCAGACAATTGTTACAAACATCTCGCTATTGTATTAGGCAGACAATGATGTCAACCTGCAGATATATGAACATCATCGAATGGTGCCTCACTTGCCATGGGTGGTGTACTCTAATCTGCGCCATTTTATATACAATTAGTTTGAGAGACTTGAATGTTTCTTGTTGCTGTATACATGTTGAATTTTCTTTTACGATCGATACATACAAATATTATCGAATTGGGCTCGTTCATTACCTACTTAATTTAAGCATGACGACCTTCGTGCCATTGTATGGTCTGAATTTATTAGATCTCGTATGATCCTGTCATGTCTGCTTTCAGTACCCGGATTCAGCGACATTATTAACTTTAAGAGGTGTCTCTAATTAATAATTTAAAGACGACGCTCAGAGCAGTAAGTACATCACTAGTTAACAAGATACGACTGAAGACACAAAGTAGTAATTGATGGTAAGTAAATTGTTTTCTTTCTTGTCTTTACGAGTTGTAAACAATCCTCCATGAGAGAGGAGATACCGCCTATTGTTGCAGAAGGCACGTCGGGCATCTTCGTAACAAATTTTTATCGTGTGCTTCAGATGAATAGGTGTAAATTGATTCACATTGAAGTAAATGCTGTTCTCTACGACTGCTTGCGCGGTACGATAGGATCTTGATCGGTGCCATAAGCGTACTTAATGTGGCAGTAAAGCATCGTAAGAGATGAGTTGTAGCTAGTTATATAGGATGGCACTACATAAATAGGATATGCCGTATGTTTGTTAGGGTTTGAGGATTCATTACATGTTGTTTGCATATTTTCTTTTAGAATAACACTCGGTATACTGGAGTACTTATTATTCTATTTTACTTTTAACGCAACTTCCTATCACGTAAGAGGTGATACCTTCTATAAAATTTCTTCGCATGTTGGAGAGGGCAGCTTGCCCCAAATATGGAGGGAGTCAGCGCATCTGCCGTGATCCGTTTTCAGCCTGTTGACAGTTGACCATATCTTGGGTGGTTGGTCAAATCCAGGTGGCGTCTCAGAGTTACATGGTAGATTGTGACAACGTGGAAATGAATAGAATCTCTTAAAATAAAGTGGTGCTCTCCACGAAGGGGTCTTTTTCAATGTAGATCTCGTAGTTCGTTAAAAATTGCGTATCGAAGTATCTATATCTTACCATTCGTAGAGGTGTGCAGTTACATTGCATATTCTACTTCATACATTCAACAAATAGGGTTACCCTGTAACCTCTTTACATGAAGCTTTGACCGTCCCATTTCAGAAGGCTTGAGTCCAATAGATATTGAACTATACCGTGGTCAAGTCAGACTTTTTAGCAAACTGAAGGCTGGCTCAGGTAGAGCGAAACGCCAAACAGTCTGCTTCTGCATTACTGAGCACTAAGCTATGTTCACACAGCTCAGTCAAGACATTCCGATGGTTTGACAACAATTTGGGAGTCACTTTATCTCGTGTAAGAGCGTTCAAAGTCACCTGACCTTCACTCCATGCTTGTCAATGAAATCTCCTTTGGGATTTTCACTTGCACAATAATAAGTTGGCTTGAACTTCTGTGCAGAATACACTAGAATACTGTGCCGATGTACAAGTCCTTTAGTGTACGCAAGCACCACTTCCCTCCTGGGTCTTCGATCAGTTTGTGTACCAAACCTCTGGTACTCAGGAGATATAATTTATAGTACTCTTATTTTATAACAATAAAGATAACACACGTCTAATTTCCAAAAGCTCGTAAGCACCCTGTATAAACGACGACTAAAAATTATTAATTTAGTAATTTTACATCCTTTTTAAATTTGTTTATTTAAGATATTCAAAACTTCTCACTAAAGTTGTTCGATTATTACTAACACAGAAAACCACCCTACTGTCTAAGTTAAAAGAGTTCTTTATTCTCTTGTCCTGTAACGACACTTCCAATATAACTTTATTAGTTTTTCATTAACACGACGGCTTTCGCATCATGTTCTAATTAAAATCTAAATATATAACAGACAGAATATTAACTAACGATTGTTTTTCTTGCATTTTTTGACAAGCGTATTTACATTTTGCCCGACAACACTACGCTTTGTAATAATCCCAATTAGTACAAGTTAAATTTTACGTTAAACTTCCTAATGTCCCTTATTTGTTTGTAATGAGAATTTCCCGAGAGAAAACAACTCGTCCTTGTTTAGTTCCCAACGAAATGCGAAATAGTTGCAAACAAAACGAAATCTAGTTCATTAGTTGGTTTTTAACTTTGCGGGTTCCGCAACACAATGTATGAGGTTGTTGGTTTTCACAGTAGGAAACTAAATTGCTGACATACAGTTTGTATCGGCAAGTTAGAAACAATTGAATCCACCGCCAACTATACGTTATTCCGTGCTTGTTCAGCAGAGGCGGCTATTACAGACAAACAACAGCCTGCCGTTAACTATTGGGGAATTTACACAGAAAGCTCAATTACCGATAACGCATCAACCGAGTCATGCATAAAATCTGTAATCGTCACTCATTATTTGGGAGTAGTAAACCTCAGATGCATTTTTATACGTGGCAAAGAAGTATCCTTATAACCAACATATTTTTATATAAAAATTTTTAACTTCCTCAGATAATATTTATAGGTACGTTACTTCATCAGATATATCCTGGAGAGAGCTGGAGTCTTCAATGTGGCGCTGCCATTGAACTGGTTTCAATAAACACCAAGATACTTGAACACAACACTTTAATACTGACACGCAATGGTCATTTTGCCAACAAAGTTAGAATCATCGAGAGATTAACAGATCAACAAAACGTATATTTTAATTATTCGCTGATGATGCCAAAATGATTGATGAAACACACATAGAATGTATTCAAGACTATTCGAGTGTTTGACTGCATTATCTTTTATTTCTTGACAGACTTCAATGAAAAGAATATTCTTTAAAACATCTGATATTATTACGAGGAACAACAAAATTACTTATGCATTATGTAATACGTATACTGTTGATCTAACTTTAACTGCGCTAGTATACTTATAAAGTCACATAATAACACCATTCTGGAATTATTATCAATTTTTTCATCTGAAAGACAACGCACCTTACGATGGCCCCTCAGTGAATCTTTGATAGCCTTACTTAGAGAACACTTGAGTGCATAGTACACCACATCATAAACAAAACATTCGTTTCCTTTGAACATTAGGAATTATTAAAAATAAACCGCTGCCTAAGGAATCACTACTTCCATAGCTAAATTTCTCATCCAGGTCACTTTAAAGGAAACATCTTGACTATATTTGCACTCTAGTATGTGGAAATTATTGGTCATTGAATTTTAATAATATTCGGGGCAGATATCATAGAAAAATTTGAGGCGTTGGTTTCTACCACATACGTAATCGAATTCGATGGTGGTGAAAGAGAATTTTAGTCAGGGTGCCCATCAGAACATTTTCCCCAAGTTTCAGAATAATCGACTGAAACTCATCTTTACTATAAAAAGCTGAGGGGTCCTTTAAAATCTCGATGTTCCATGATATTCTAAACCTTTTCTTACTTTTTATTGGGTATTTTGCCACTGAAAAATATTTAAAAATTTTAATGGAAAAACCTCTGCGCCAAACGGATCAGACAGAGGTTGGTTCTTGAGTACTTGACTGTTTCAAAAAGTCTCACACCTAAAAATATATAAACTAGAACAATGTTATAAACTAAAAACTGAAAATCAAAGCTATAGGTAGTTAACGTTTCGGAAGACAATCTACTTCCGTTCTCAAAACTTATTATTTAAACACAATAACGAATTTACAGATATTGAAAGAAAGATGTTAACTCCACATCACAGCAAGCCTCCTCATTTCTATGGTTTGCCAAAAATTCATAAACCTGACATCCCCTTAAGACCAATTGTGAGTTCAATTAATTCTCCATGTAGTAAACTCTCAAAATATTTATTAAAAATCTTAAATCCTTTATCAGGTTCCTCCGAGTCTTATATTAAAAATAGTAAACATTTTTTGGAAAAGCTGTCAGAAAATCATTTTAACAATAATCATCTAATGGTCAGTTTTGATGTAGTAAGCCTATTTACAAATGTTCCTGTAGATAAAACATTAATAATAATTAAAAACAAATTGCAACAAGATGGGAATTTGGCGAATAGAACTAAGTTAAGCATTGAAACTATAATGGAATTACTTACACTTTGCATTAAAACAACATACTTTCAATTAAATAATGACTTCTATCAACAAGACTTTGGGATGGCCATGGGTTCTTCATTATCTCCAATATTAAGTAACATTTTCATGGAAAATTTCAAGGAAAGTAATATTAATAATCTAGCTTATAAACCCATTATATGGTGGAGATATGTAGATGACATTTTTGCTATATGGCCTTATAATAAAGAATGTTTAAGTAATTTTTTGAATCAGATTAACGAAAAAGAACCTTCAATTAAATTTACAATAGAAATAGAGAATAATAATGAGTTACCTTTCTTAGATATTTTAATTAAAAAATTAGATAACACATACTAAACCAGCGTGTATAGAAAACAAACACACACAAACAGATACTTAAATTTCAATTCAAATCAACATATTAGTGTTAAGAAAGGTGTTGTTAAGTGTTTGTACGACAGGGCCAAAATTATTTCTTCAAATGATGTAATATTAAGGAACGAAAAACAATTTATAAAAACTGTCTTATTAAATAATCAATATCCTGAGAGTTTTGTTGATAGTGAGTTATTGAACATTGGTAGTAGAGAGAATATACTATCACAACCTGAGGTATTTAGGTCAATGGCAGTAATTCCATATATACATGGTTTATCGGATAAATTACGAAAAACTGGGAACAGGTTTTCCGTACGAACGGTTTTTCAAACGGGCTCCACGCTAAGATCGGTTTTATCAAGAACCAAACCTCCAAATATTGTTCAAAGTTCAAAAAATTGTATTTATAGTGTTCCGTGTGAGTGCGGAAAACATTACGTAGGTGAATCATCTAGACCTTTCAACGTAAGGCTTGGTGAACATAGAAATTACGCTAGAAGGGGAGAATTTGAGAAATCCAAAATTTGTGAACACGCGTGGGATAATAATCATAGAATTAAATGGGACTCGGCGAAGATTTTGGAAAAAGAGAGCAACGGAACTAAAAGAAAACTTAAAGAATCCCCGATTATTTTATTAAACGAGGATAGATGCGTTTCTAATTATTCAATAGATTTTTGTACTAGTTGGTTGCCCATCCTTAGAGACGAAGTAAGTAAAAATAAGGTAAATATAATTTAATGTCTCACGTGACTATGGAAATACATAAACAAAGAACTGTCATGGTTGACGGCCAAAAAAGTTTTGAGAACGGAAGTAGATTGTCTTCCGAAACGTTAACTACCTATAGCTTTGATTTTCAGTTTTTAGTTTATAACATTGTTCTAGTTTATATATTTTTAGGTGTGAGACTTTTTGAAACAGTCAAGTACTCAAGAACCAACCTCTGTCTGATCCGTTTGGCGCAGAGGTTTTTTCATTAAAATTTTTAAATATTTTTCAGTGGCAAAATACCCAATAAAAAGTAAGAAAATCTGAATATGCCACAAATAAACAATTACAGACAATATTCTAAACCTATTTCAAGAAAAAAAAAATTAGAAATTTCTTTTACGATTACTATACTTCTAATCCACTACGTGGAGAAAATAGTCCCCTACAGAACTACTTAAAAACTATATACATACATAGCAGCTCTTTGTTTGATCAGGTAAATTTAATAATAAATCCAGAACTCACCACGAGGAGGTGGCTACTATGTGACTGGCATTGCTGCTCTGGATTTAAGACTAACTCTAAAAAAGCTATCTCGGGCTTCGGTACAGGTTTTGTGAAGCTTCAGTCACTAACTTGACACAATTTTCCACTGCTTGAATATAGCAAAGAGGGAATGATATCTACCAACTTTTTACTATTGATTGAGTTTTTAATTTCCTCATCGCTAAGATCATTCAGAAATAGGTGGGGTTGTTGTCTTAGTAGTTTGCCAATCGATAAGGTCGATAAAATCGCTGGCCTCTAAATTTATCCTAGCAATGATGAACATTCTTTTTGGTGTTCTCTCCATGTCGCAGGTCATATTGGTCTTTAGTATACATTCTGATGCTAGTTCTTGGACAAGTGTTCTGTCATTTGCAAGCACACTTATTAATGGACTTTCGAAGTGAATAAAAAAGGCATTGTGTTGTATACTGGATCAAGAATATTTATTTGTTATGGTTTTCAGTATTGACTTAGCTGATTTATTTTCCAGACATGTTAAGCACCACTTTTGCATGGCGAGTCAAACTTTATTTCAAACCACATTATTGAGTAGACAGACCATTTGAATAAACTGTGTCAAATTTTTGAGAGTGGATTTTTTGTGCCAATATAAAGTAGCGATCTCCGGTTGGCTATAGTTAACCACCTGGAATAAGGTGGTAAATCCAAGGGTTCATTTTAAATAAATTTAAACAGCAGTTGTCAGTAGAGATATTAGAATATATTCTGTAGCGATATTTTTTATCTGTGCTTAATCCAGAAATAACTATGTCGGACAAACTGCAAACAATTGGTTAGTTCAAAGTCTATAATTGATAAATTATGGCACGTTTCAAGTGCCTTCCATATACCGCCCACTAATTTACGAGGTCCAGTTGTGTCAGCATCAAGGAAGTGGAAAAAATGTCTTAGAGGAAGTTCGCGACCATGCGATTGACAAATAAATAACAGAGGACGTTTCAACTATGCCTCCGTTTTTCAATCCAGTGTTTACTACTGTTCCATCACTTCCCACTATCAACAAACTGTCTGTTAAAGCTGTTTGATTCAAAAAAATCTTAGTATGTATTTCGTAATATTGGTAGCAGATCTCGACGATGGTATAAGTATGTCCTATATAAATAGATCCAGGTTCTTCAGTCAAGGATGAGTACTAATCCACTATAGTTTACTGTATTCTGTGACGAAGTGTGATCATAGTAGGCGTTACTTTTGTAACGTCCACAGTGTTGACTCAACATATGCTTTGTTTTAGTGAAGTACATCAACCTTTTAATAGGGCGGTAGAGGGCAAATGTTGTTAATACAGGGTATCAAGTAATAACTTACAAAAAATTTAACTACCAATTCCTCATCTTTATTTTGTTTTTTGAACAGTGTTCTTTTAGGTGAGAAGTGAATATCTCCGGTTCTAGCGGTCCGATCGGGACAAACAAAAACCTCCACAATTAAAATTCAAACAGATTTGCATTGGTTTTAGGTCATTTGAGTACGTACATAACGTAGAAATTAGAATAAGCCCAGGGACGCCAAGAGTTCCGATCGGCTTTAAACTTTCAGAAAATATACCGTTGGTTAAAAACAAAACACCCTGAAATTTTGGTGCCCAGATATTGAACCTCTTGAACACAAATGAATTTCTTATCTGAAATTTGAATTTTCCGTCATTTTGTGCCATTAAGTCCAAAATGGATCATTTTCATATCAAAATGTAGATCTGGACGCCAGCTCTCCGGTAACATTATCAAAGAAAATTTTAAAGTCATTTTGGCCGCCTTTTTGGCATTTAATTATAATCCAAATAACAACAAATGGATATTTCTGGCCATTTAAGGTAGACGAAAATTAACTTTCTTTTCCTAAAATTAAAATTTTCGCAATTCTCTTTCTTTTCCGATAAAAATTTTTCAAAAATGTTTTCAAATTTTTTTTCAATATGGTCGAAAATATCCATTTGTTGTCATTTGGTTCATAAATAAATGGCAAAATAGTGGGCAATATTACTTTCAAAGACATTTTTTTTAATCTCATCGGAAAGCTGATCCATTTTGGACTTAAAGGCACAAAATGGCGGGCAATTCAAATTTTACATAACAAATTCATTTGTGTCCACAAGGTTCAATATTTGGGTACCAAAATTACAGCGTGTTTTGCTTTCAGCACAAGGTATATTTTTTGAAAGTTTTAAGCCAATCGGAACTCTGGACGTCCCTGGGCGTTAAAATTAAAAAGAACGCTTTTCAGCCAGGTGATTCCATTTTGTACGTTATGTACGTACTTAAATGAACCAAAACCAACGCTAATTTGTTGGAATTTTAATTGCGAAGGTTCTTGGTTTCTTGTTTGTTCAGATCGAACCTCTAGAACTGGAGATATTCACCGTTTTACCTAAAAAAGCACTGTTCAAAAAACAAAATTCTTTATAAAAAAAAAACTCAATAGGCTTTGGAACTTCAAAACTCAGATATATACTCCAGGTGATATTCCAGAAGGTATGAAATCATAAAATTGCTATTACAAAACTATGCACTATGCAATGTCCTTTTTTTACTTCACTGTATAGCCTAACAAAATTTACGAATTTAAATTAACACTTTGCTCATCTGCTATCTAGATAGCTACTTATTAATAGAATACAGCCTCTAACTTGCTTCAAAATGCAATCTGGCTGACACGTTCATTAGGAAATAAGCGAGAATGCACGGTAATATGTTAGTCCACCTGAGAGATTCGACGACTGGAATCTTTACTGGTTTATCAAACAATGTAAGTGTATGAAAAATCACCACTACTTAGTTCCGTTCTTATTTTCATTATTTTCAGAATATCGACATGCTTCCATGTCTCAAGAATTTGCACGACTAACTAACACCAGTCTTTCATGTAAACCACATATGCGCTTTAATAATTGCTAATTATAATTAATAAATATTTTGAATCGTTACAAGACATGTAAAATTAATCACACTGTACATTATATTAAAACAAAACAGCAAAATAATATCAATTTTTCTATACACGATATCTATAAGCAATCCCACTTCAAGACTGCTCTCGAAATCTGAACATATCCCAGTTGTGACAGGAAATGCACCTGCTCCGTTGTAGTTATTTATAGAGGCTATTAATCTGTACAATTAATAATATTCGCGCTTTACTCAAATAGCTTTACAATTAATCATTGTTAGGCTGGGTGTATTAAATAAATGGGCGAAAAAAGAACAGGAAAATCTTCTCTCAATGTAAAATAAACAATATGATAACTCTCCATTAATAATAATGATTTTTATGTTTTGATTTATTGAGTGGAAAATTGTTTTATTATTTAATAAGGCGCTGGTAATTAAGCGCGATAAACCATTTGTTATTGTATACACATATCACTACGTAATGTAAATAATCACTTAGTAAGCAATTCATTTAAATGAATTGAAAACCAACTAAAGGATTACAAGCGATTAAATTTAATCAAGTGAACAACATACCGTTTCCATTTATTTTTCGATTATGTTTAAATATAAGAGAAATTACCATTAGCCTAAGGTCACATAATAATGATATTGCCCCTATAAAAATGTAATAATACCTAGTTGAATTAGGAAGGAACCGCTGTTATGACGACGACTACACCAATATTTTTTCCAAAAAACATGGCTCTTCATTTACTAATTATTCTTGTCAGATGTATCTTTTGTTTTATTATTGATACTAATTTTAAAAAATTTCAAACAAATGTAATACAAAGCTGGTCGTTGAGCTTTCTGTTTACGTACCAAAAAAAAAAAATAACTGAAGTAATGCTATCCTGATCATTTTCGTTATACAAAAATTAATAACGAAGTAAATTTTCGTCGAAAGTCTCTTCACAAATAAGATCCCTAACACGAAAATGATCGCAAAAAACAAGACAAGACAAAAGTAGTAGGGATGAAAAAGTGAGGGTGTGATTAGCCGGGGTGATATAAGGAAGATGGAAGAATCGAATAGAGAATCGCGGATGGTAACCTCCCATTGTCCTGGGAAAAATCATCCAGATGATTGATAGAAGTATGAATAAAAAGAAAACGAGACCACGAGAGAGGATCTAGGTATTTATCGTTACGAAGAGCCTACAGAGTACAGACTCTCGAGAGGTTGAAGAAAGAATGGGTGAGAGAAAGAGAGATAATAGAGAAGTAATATTGATGATCAGGAGAATGAAGACGAGTGGAGTTGAATGTATTGTAATATGAAGGAAAAAGAGCAGAGAAAATAAATAGAACAAAATGGTGGATCAAAGTGTGAAAATGGCAAGGATGAGAGAAGAAGGTGAAAAAAGTTAGAATTGGAGCAAATTGAGAGACGTACGTCTGGATGTTACACTAGGATTATCCTTTAAAGCAGTGCACTGGTGACAGGGCCCGTATATTGCCTAGCGTACCTTATGGGTTCCGGCTGAGGGATATGAATGGCCAGTGCCATTGTGGGAGAGGAGAGTAAAATAGTGAGCATGTAAGGCTTTTATGTTAGAGGATTAATAAGTAGAAAGGAAGAAGTTTTGAGGGAAATTAATGGGATAATATTGATGTGGGAAAATAAGCTAACGCAAAAAAAAACAAGTGAGAAAAAGGAACAAGTTGGAAGAAAAGGTGATTATAACTAAGAATTGCACGTGTGAAGATTGCCATACGGGTAATTATAAGTATTATATATTGTATGAAAAGAACAGATAATACAATTTGCCAGAAAGGGCAAAAGTTCTTGAGTAAATCTGGAAGGTGGGGGAGCACATATAGATTAGATATAAAACGTTCTACCCTATCTCATGTAGTGTCAAAATATTGTTACGACCACCAGAATGGTCATAAAGGGGACCACTTGGATTCACTAGAGGTTCGGGTTGTCAGGAATTAACAAGATATATGTAAAAACAATACAACATTTATTTCTGGTACTGTGCCATAAAATGGTTTAGGGACACAGAACATAACAACAATAATTGTAACACTTTAAAAAGGGCCTTACTGGTGCATATTGGAAGAACATGCGTCACTTCGGCTCCACAAACTAAAGCTGACTAACGGCAAACGAGTCCGAAATAACCCCTTACGACGTCGGAACTCAAGGAACCCCAGTTTGTTTTGATTATTCATTTTATATATTTAGCAATTGCTTTGTTTTGCAAGTCAATGTCATGTTTATATATATTTACGTTTTATTATTAAACAATTCTACTATCGACACTAACTATATTAATTGTTTTCTAATTCATAACTCGACTAGGGCCGAATATGTTTTATTTATACAAGCATTTGCTACTTTCCCGGACTAATTAGCCATATTTTCTGCGTGACAATATTGAAGAAAAATATTAAGAATGCTTCTTATTTTATTGCTGTCATTGTTAATAACTGTTTAACTCGGAAGAGAAGGGAAGGATGTACCTCATAATGAGTATGGAACTCTAAAATAATTCCATAGATGGCAATCTATAATGACACAAATGCTTTCCCTATAAAAACAAACCCAAACTGGGAGAGTACTGATTAACCGAAGTAAAGAAGTAAAATTTTTTAGGTAGGTTTCGAACGTTTTCACTCAGGCATGGGCTGGGTATGCAGCTCAACAAGTTGCTCGCAACCAAATCATTATTTCTCTTCTGAGAACCGCAATATGTTGGTTGTCTTTCTCCTCAAAATAAAAATATTTTCTTCATGAGAATTATGGTGACATACAATTACATAACATATGGCATTAAACAGTATAAATTACAATATGTATCGTAAACTAGTTAGTCCTCAAATATACACGCTTTATCTAAATCTTTATTTGGAAATAATTATCACGTAGTTTTTCACACTACTACTTTGTGTGGTGTGATTGCTAGAATAATAAAAAATAATCAAGATGAATTCCGTCATTAGCGATCGATTGCAAATTATATTTAGCACGTTGTACCTCGCAAACATATATGTTGCACGCAAAAAATCTATTAAGTACAACTAATTCGTATCATAACTATAACTAACCTGTCGACCTGCAGCCAACGAGTTCAACACGCATACACACCGTTCGCACGTGGTCACTGTAGGGGAGAAATCGAATTTTAGATGCAATAACAGGCGGATCGAGCTTCTGGTCAACTATGGTGAAGGTGTTGGTGTTGCCTGGGAGCAGCTGTAACAATGACAAGAATATGTGATAAACCATTCAAAAACTTCTCTTAACAGTAGATAAGAATATGATAAAAATGTGCAATTTAGTTTTGCGCTTCGTTAATATAAACTTTCTAGGACGTCAGGAAAAACTAATATTGCAAACAAATAGAGAAAAAGTTTCTAGAGCCTAGACTTATTTTCTTTGAATTTTTAGTTAATTTTTGCTTCCTCGCATACCGAAGGGAAGTATTGTATTCGAGAAAAAATCACCCTCCGGGATTTTATCTGATTTTCACGCTTCAGATCATGTACATTATCAAAATATAGATTTTTCAATTCCGTCAGTCTGGCTGTCTGTTTGTCTGTTGGTGCATTAACTAAAAAAACTACTTGACGGAGAACAGTCAAATTTGGCAGGTAGTTGACGCTACTGTCAGCGAAGAAATGGTTAAACTTTCACTGGAAAATATACAGGGTGGACCGTCTAAAGGGATTAAATAATGAAAAACATTGTTTTTGCTCAAAATTAAAGCTTCCACGCTTCTAAACCTATTTCAGAAAACAAAATTTGCAAATTTTTTTGAAAAATTATTACCACTAGAACAGATGGAAAAAAAATATTTTTTTTTACTCAAACTTAAAATGTCCACGTCTCGTGGCATTCTAAACTAATTTAAAAAAAAAATTGAAAGTATTTTTTAAAAAATTTGTAATATTTTTTTATCAGTGCTATAGAATACATGAAAAAAAATTTTCCGCTGAAATTTAAAATTTTCATGTGTCATGATATTCTAAACCTATTAAAAAAAAATTGAACATTCTTTTACCATTTTGAAAAAAAAATTACCACTAGAATAGATGGATAAAAAAGTTTGTTTGCTCAAATTTCAAATTTCCACGTTTCATCCCATTTTAGACCTATTTAAAAAAAAAATAAATTTTGTTTGAAAAAATTTGTAAACGTCTTTGCCACTAGGTACTATAGAACAGGTAGATGAAAAACATTTTTTTTGCTCAAATTTTAAATTCTAAACCAATTTCAGAAAAGAAAAAAATTTGAACATTTTCTTTACCATTTTGGAAAAATATTTTACCACAAGAACAGATGGGGAAAATTTAAAATTTCCACGATCCATCTAAGCCTATTTCAGAAGAAAACATTTTTGAAATTCTTTTTACCAACACTTTTGAAAAATTTTAAAAAAGAAAAATTTTTTAACCACAGCAAATATTGATGTCTACTTTTGTTCATTTACATAATTTTTAAATTGTATCTCTGTTAGTAATAATTTAGCTTAGTATGTTTTTACCTTTTTGTCTTTAGTCTTTAATTTATATGTGTTATTTTATAATATTATACACTGTCAATCTTTTGTCTCTATACAATATGGCATTATATTGTTTTAATATCATCTGGGATTCTATCCTGTAGACATTTTAAGAAAATAAATAAATATAGTTTTACTGAAAAATGTACAGGGTGGTCATCCCAAGAAATAATTCAACCATGGTAGACATTTGTAAAGGTATTTGCGCAAGCCATCCATATTTGGCACTTGTTATTTAGTATTGAATTTTTGCTGCCGCATGACCACTCTGTGTATTTTTTTTACCAAAAGTTATCAGGATTTCTTTGTGTAGTAATAGTGATAACTATATTTCGATTATTATTCACAATGTCATTTCGTAATTAATAATTTTTTAGAGTGAGCACCATGCACAAATAAAGAGAGAAGTTCTATGTAAATACCTTTACCGATTTTTTCTCTGAGGTCTTTTGTTGCCTTTTCTTCTCATATCTGTGGAGTAGCCGCAGTTATTTCTTATTCAATGATATTAATTTATTTACAGTACTGGGCAAGTTATTTTCAATTATATAAAAATATGTGGTTAGCCAAAACTTGGCAAAAGTATTAATAATAATAACCGGTAGAAATTCCAGCCGGTCATCACGAACGGAAAATACATTCTTTTTTAGCATTTTTTTAGTAAGACACAATGCAACTCTATCTGATGCCACTGAGATTAAGCAGACAGCCGATATTTTTTTTATTCTTATTCAGATAAATATTCATAGTCGACATCGCCCTCCTGCAGCTTTAAATTGTTTTATAATAGTTTCTGTTAAAAATATATTTAGAGAAATAATAATCAATGTGATAAAAATAATTCAAAGAAATATTTGCCCCACCTATCTTCAATATGCGTTTGTTTACTGTCCAGCTAGTATTGTCGGTAAACTATCCTATAAAGAGACACCCTTTTTTGTTAGATTGTTTATGTCTGCTACTTCGTTTTACACAAATAACAAGTGACGCTTTTAATGGTTGTAATAAATCCTACTTAGTCTAATAAGTTTGTATTACATTAAATAATTTTGAAGTGGGGGTAGTTTAGGGTAATGGGAATTTTTATAACATGCCGGCAATTGCCAGTGTGCGCCTACCAAATGTAATATCACATTACCTAAATTTTTATGGGTCTTATCACTTTTTTATAAAAAATCAGTTTTTCGCATTTCTCTCAAAAATTTTTCTCTTCAATGTCACACTATTTTTTACGATTGCAAAAAATTCTGCTATTAGAAATCGATGAAAAAAATTAAGGGTTCCATTTAAAATTATAAACTTGTGTTGGCTAGAGTTGAGTGTTGGATCACACTGTTTCTCTTTAAAATATGTCCCCCTTCACATTCAAGAAAATGCCGTTTACTGCAAAAAAAATTTTAAACTGCTCTCGATTTCAAAAAATCACACGGTGTAGAATCTAGATGGTTTCGTTTAAAGATACTTGGACGGGGAATCTGATGTGGAAGTAGTGGTTCCTTAGGAAGCGTTTTTTATTTTAAGTTAATAATTTTCTACCTGTTGATCTTTACAAATTTAATCATATTTAATCATTATTTCAAATTGTATTCAAGAAATATTTTAAATTTCAAATATTTAGTAATTTTGGTAACCATTGGTTTTGCGCTATGTACGTGTAAAGTGTATACGAGCACAATTGAAATCGTATAAAAACTAAAAGCCGGCAAAAACAGTCGGCAACTCTTTATTGTACATGGGCGGAGGTAAATAGAAATGCTTGTCATAAGAAAATGTTATAATTTTTTGAAAATTGTATTAATTTTTATTATCTTTTGTTTATTAGATAGACTATTTTTGTTCATTTATCCAATAACATATTTTTGAAGTATTATATTAGTTTTAGATATAAAGTCTAAATATTTAAATTTAGTGGGTTTAGTTTTAAAGTTATCCCATACTATATTGAAATATGTTATGGCTCAGCAAGGAACAACGAGAAGGTATGAACATATCCTTGCCGGGATGAGGGAATGTGACAGGTTAGATTGGCGAGGGGCAAGGATGTTAAATAGTAAAAATAAAATTTGAGTTTCTTCTAAAATAAAAATGTAAGTTTTTTAACCAAAGCAGAGAATTAGTACAACAAAAATAAATACTTGTATAGATAAAACATAAATAAAAACAAAATTAAAATATGTCTCCAGAATAAAGTAACTTAAATTAAAATTTCTTGTCAACTAAATAAAATATATTGCTAGAAATGTAACAATAAAAAAGTAAACTTCATACCTAATATAATAGCTAAATATTTTGTTCTGAAAACATATATTAGAAAAATTATATGCTAAAAGTTGACGCGTCCAAATCTTCATTTTCTGAAGAGAAATCATTATACGATTGAATATAATTGGCGCAATGGGGGGGTAGTGTTGGATATTGATTTTCTTTCTTAATTACATGCTTAACGCAATTTTTCCATAAATCAGTATTGACGAGGTCATTTATTACTTCTCTTAAATGATTAACTACTACCGCGCTTAATGTTGGAGTCATTACATTTTCGCAAACGATCTTTTAAAGTTGCTGAAACCATCTCGATAGGATTAAATATGTATAGTACGGAGGTAACAGCAAAAGTGTATGACCGTGTATATTGGATAAGTAATCAATAACATATTCCCTTTTGAAATTCTGTTCTTTTATTCATTTCAGTAATTCGCGCTTTATTAGAACTTTTACAGGAATTTCCATATTTTTTTCTCTCATGAATCTTAAAATGTCTTCCTTTTACTGGTATTTGGTATTTTATTTAATATTCGCTAGTGATAAGAAGCATTATTTAATACAATTACCGAATTAGGCGGAATGTTTGGTATAAAGCTGTTCTGAAAACCATTTTTCGCAGTCCACGAGTCCACGTTGACTAATGACTGATAAAACTCAAATGCCGACCGACCAATCGGACTGAAGAATACCCGCGTGCCAGTCAATCGTCGCCACCCGTCCTCAAACCCAGGCCAACGACAGCACATCTCACAAGTCCACGTTGACTGCTGAGAAACGATTTAAAAGTTTTTTTTTATGTTAGTTAGTGGACCTGTCCGTTTTATTATCTTTAAACCATTTTTTCCATTTAAATATATTTTATTAATTTAAATAATTATAATAAATGGGCCTATCCTAATGGTGTATATGAAAACATATAGTAATAATGTAGGTACAATGTACGATTAAAACTGTCACGTTTTAAAAACATGTAAAAACACGCTATAAAACGTGACAGAGCCGATGGTATGGCTGGAGACCTCATTAGGAAAAAAGCTCTTTTAATTGTGAGTTTTTATATTGACACTTCTTATAATTTATATCAGTTATTTATATTATATTAACCTCACGGTTTTAAATGAGCTAGAAGCTCTTTTATATTAGAATTATTTGGAAGGCAAATGTTAAAATTAATTTGTACAGGAAAAATTAAATAAAAACCTGTTTAAATCCTCGGTCAGGTGTATAAAAATTTAGTTTGTTTGTTGTTTATTAGTGTTAAATCATAACAGTATTTATATGGTATCGACGGGTAGGGGGCAGGGGTTGGTGGTGGGATATGGGAGTTGGGGGGTTTGTTGTTTTAGTCTGAGTAATAGGTCTTGTCGGGTTAAAGTAAAGGTCATCTTCTTTGCAAAAATATAGGGAGTCGTTGGTGTATTAGTCTGTGTGTGTGCGTTGGTTCATCGTGTATGCGTATGTCTGTAATGTTAGATGTCAGTGCCGATAGCTGACATTTATTAGCAAAGAACTCTTGGGAGAGTTCGTCTATGTATTCCTGAATCATGGGAAGATTCGTTGCTCGGTGTAGTTCAGCTATCGGCGTATAGCGATCAGCGTTTGTCAATAGTCTGATTAATTTGTTCTGTGTCGTCTGTATCCTCTTACATTGGGCGGCGGAGATGTTATTCCAAGCGGCGCATGCATAGGTCAGTATCGGCCTAAACATGACTTTGTACAACATAAGTTTGTTTCAGTCTTTTTTTGAATGTCTCCTTAATAACTCCCCGATACAGTAATCACCCAGATATCAATAAGAACATCTTAAATAGTATTCTGGAGAGGTGGAATAATCCCCTTTTGATATACACAGATGCTTCCAAATCTCCCTCAGGTACTGGCTGTGCATGCTTCATCCCTTCCACCAATAACACCATAAAGATCAAATTGTCGCCACACTGTTCCATTTTTACTGCAGAAGCAGTGGCTATATATGAGGCTCTCAAATTTATTTATCTATCTAATGCAGACACCTCCATAGTTCTATCGGATTCTTTATCGGTTCTTACCTCATTAGAATACAGTATCCCCTTCAGTATCAAAATCAATCCCTACATTCTAAAAATTAAGAAAATGCTACACAATATAGCAACTATGGGAAAAGAAGTTCACTTTGTATGGGTAAAAGCCCATATTGGCATTCAAAACAATGAAATTGTTGATTCTTTAGCGAAAGAAAGCATCAGTTCGGGAGCTTCATCGGTATTAAAAATATGTTTGTCTGACTCCTACGCCATTTTAAAATCCAAATCGAAAAATAAGTGGGTAGGGTTGTGGCGAGAGTTTTGCCTCTCCAAACCTACAAGGTACACTCTCATTCATCCTGATCTCCCAGTTAATTTCTGGCACGAAAACTTTGACTCTCCAAGAAAGTATATCACAACTATAATACGCCTCAAATTTGGTCATGCTTGTTTCCCAGCGCATCTATATAAAATAAATGTTCTGCCTTCAGATAATTGTGATATCTGCAATATTAAAGGTGACTTGGACCATATCTTCTTTCAGTGCTCTAAATACAGAGCAGCAAGTAACAGGTTTTATAACAATCTTATTAACTGTAATATTCAAGCTCCGTTTAATGTACTCTCTCTTCTTTGCCAATTTAACAAACACATTTTTGACTGTATTATAAGTTTTTTGGACGAATCGAAAATTTTATTATGAATTTTGTGTGTGTGCGAATGATGGTAGCTTAGTTTCGTATCCTCTGTGGTTTTTCCTTTGTTACATCCTTTAAACTATAGTGGTCCTACGTTTGTCTTAGTCAAAAAATTAATGTCCTGACAGACCCCAGGACGAGAAGCGTGTGTCCCTGTGTATTTTCCCTTGATCGTCTTCAATAATTTTTTCTATTGTCGATATAGTTCTAGCTTTGTATAAATGAGTTTGAGTGGTTGGCTGTATGGCTAATGGCCGAATGCCAGGAGAAGAAAAAAAAAAAAGTTTGTTTTCTGTGGACAATTTACTCCGCCTATTAATAAGAGGATACATTTTGCTGAGTGTCGCGTAAGTTCTGTTAAGTATTTGGGTCACATGAGGAGCAAAACTCAATCGTTTATCTAGGGTTACCCCCAGATATCTAACCGACTTCTGCTCCTCAATTGTCTGTCCGTCTATTTTCAGTTTGTTAAAGGTCTTAATGTTTGTAAATTTCCTGTTAAAATTAATTGTCTGTGTTTTAGTATTGTTGATCGTTATTTTCCATTGTTTGAAAAAGGTTAGGAGCTTATCGAGATGGTACCGCACCTTAGCCGTCGCGGTCTGCGCATAAAATGACTGGGCATAAAGCACGGTATCATCCGCGTATAATAATATATTAGAAGTTGGGTGGGAGGGGACGTCGGAGGTGTAAAGGTTATAAAGGAGGGGAGAAAGGATTGCCCCCTGGGGGACACCCGCCGATAAGCGTGTGTGAGTAGAGTAAGCGTTGTTTATGCAGACGGTGATATATCTGCCCCTAAGATATGACTTGATAAGTGCAACTAGGTATTTTGGCAATCCAAGGATGCTATCGAGCTTGTATAGCAGCCCGTTATGCCAGACCGTATCGTAGGCTTTCTCGATGTCGAGGAGTAATAAGACTGTACACTGTTTTTTATTGTAAGCGTTATATGCGTCCTGCACAACTCTGCATAACGCGTGAGTTGTGCTGTGGCCCTTCCTAAAACCGAATTGAAAAGTTGGGATTAGCCGTTTTTTATCTACTATTCTGTTTAGTATCCTGAGAATTACCCTCTCCGTTAGTTTGGAGAGGGTATTTAACAGGCAGATAGGGCGATAGCTAGTGGGACAGGTCGGCGGTTTTCTCGGTTTTAGGATAGGGATGATTATGCCTATCTTCCAGTCTACTGGGAAATATTGCCATTTAATAATTGAGTTTATAAGGTATGTTAATTGACAAAACATTTTTTGTGGAAGGTTTTTAAGCAGGATATTGGGAATAGTGTCTAATCCGGGGGCTTTATTATTGGGGAATGTCTTTACAATATTTTTTAATTCGGAAGGATTGGTAAAAAGTTTAGGGAGTTTATTGGGGGGGATAGGAACTCTGTCTGCAGTCGTCCGCGTATTGTTCGTAACTATGTCATGAAAGGGTTGAGAATTAGGGGTGGCTGTATTATTGTGTTGCATATAATTGGCTATGATTTCGGCTTTTTCTTGGTCTTCATTATATATTTTATTGTGATAATTTAGTATGGGGATAGCGGCGAAGGGTCTTTTCAGTAAGCGAGACATTCTCCACAGAGAGTTGTCCTTTCTCGACAGGGCCTGAATCTTGTCGTTCCAGGTCTTCTCTCTGTGGGCAGCAATTTTTTCTTTAATATTTTGCTGTAGGTCAAGCATTCTAATTCTGTCAATGTCCCGCCTACCAACTTGCCATCTTCGCCGTATCCTATTTTTGAAAGTAATTAGGTCTAATATTTCTTGTGGTAAGAGTTCTTGTCTTGGTTTTTGCGAGATTAATTTCGTTGTTTTATCTCTGGCCTTTTTAATTAAATTAGTGATACGAGTTACTTCCTCATCTATTTCGCCTGGTGAGTTTATATTGTTATTAATAATAAGATTTTCGTTAATAAATTGCCGATATTTGCGCCAATTTGTAGTTTTGTAATTGTATATTTTTCTAACCCTTTCATTTTTGTCTGCGTCAGGATGTGGAAGGTTAAAATGAACAGGATTGTGGTCTGAGGATAATAGTGGCATGGAAATAGGGTTTATAGGGTGGGGAACGTCTTTGTTGAGTATAATGTCTATAGTAGAAGGAGTCATGTTATTGAGCGGAAACTGGGTGGGAGTTTCGGGAGCAATTATGGCAATATTCTGTTCGACTGAGAAGTTGAGAACAGTGCGACCATTCTTATTACTCCGAGAATTATACCAGGATACATATCTTTAAACCAGTGCAATCGTAGATGGTTCATTCAGGCTGATTACATTGCCAGTCTCGGACTCACCTGCACAATTTCAACTACTATTCGATTCTCGATACCATTGTTAAATACATAGGACAAAATATCAAGTTAAGTGCGCACGGTCCTGTGCTTTAACACTGACCAATTTCAATTGACTTCACAAACACTTTATTATAAACAACAAATTCTTTCTAAATCAAACATTTTGTTTCCTGATTACAAGAGTTTTTTGTTTGATTTTTTTTTATGATCAATTTAAAATTAAAGTTTCCTGATATTTCTTATTTTTCTTATATTTCGCACATTTTTCTCACTTACGTACTTCTGTCCTAACTTAATATGATCATTTCTCAAAGCATACCTATGATTTTTTAAGCTATCCTTATTCCCCTCCAGACGTGTTTGCCGTAAACAGTCGCCGGTGCGTCGAGTACCCTTTGACTGACTCTCTTCACCACCATTAGCCATAATGAGCGCGTCGCGACGCTCCAACTTCCGGCTGTCACAGCTGAAAAGCGATCTTCCATCCATATCAACACCAGTTTCCTTTCATTACGATTGCGCCGCTCATTATCGCGTGCGCCAATATTTTTATGCATATTCCATGACTCAAATGGAATCAAAATGACACTCCAAAGAACATTTCGCGCTGTTGCTTTAATGGCGCATTGTGTTCTGTTCTGTCGTCGAAATAATTTTTATTCGCCATAGAATTCGACGCTACTCGTTACTTGTCTGGAAGTGTCACTTACTCACGTTTTATGCATTCCCGTCGCGGATAAAATTGCTATAATGATAACTGCTTGGATGTGTACGTTGTTTTTCAATGGAGATAAAACGTAATTTGCACTTTCAAATGACAGTAAATGAAACAGTACACTTTTTGTTTCAGTTTTATTATAGCTATATTTTTAAAGCTCTAACATCGCTTAAAAGTGAATTATTTATTATTTGTTTGTTTATAGTAATGAAACATATTCTTAATAGGATTTTGCAAACCCTGAAAAGAAAAATTATCTATGGGAAATAAAAGAAAAACTATATGTAAAAATATTAATGAAATCTTTGCATTCTTTCGATAATATGACTTATGGTTATTCTAACAAGTGAAAATTCTTATTTGCCATTCTCATTATAACACTAGAATCCAACATAGTCCTCTACTGCTAGGCAGATTAAACTAGTATCTACATGATCCCCTACGATATGTAAATTCAGTTAAAAATGAGAGCAAAGGCCTGAAATTAATTTATTTACCTACCTTGTCCTTAAAAAAAATTTCATTCTAATGAATTACATTTTCATAAAATCTCATTCAGTTTCTTGGAAATGCTTAGATTTTGAAACGTTTTTCGTCCTTATTGTGGACTCATCAGAAAAGCCCAAAGACACTCATAACGATGTTCCATGCAAAACCAAGACAATATCCATGGACAAGTATAAAATATTTATATTTGACATTGACTGATAAAAAACAACAGATCTTCACCTATCTATTAGCTAGTATTGAAGCCTATATACTCTATGCATGTTTAAAAGTGAATTATTTATTATTTGTTTACTTATAGTATTGAAACATATTTTTTATAGGATTTTGCAAACAGAGAAAAGAAAAATTATCTATGAGAACTAAAAGAAAAACTATTATGTAAAAATATTAATGAAATCTTTGATTTTTTATCAGTCAATCAAATATAAATATTTCGTACTTATTCATGGATATTGTCTTGGTTTTGCATGGAACATCGTTATGAGTGGCTTTGGGCCTTTCTGATGAGTCCACAATAAGGATTAAAATCGTTTTAAAGGCTAAGCATTTCCAAGAAACTGAATGAGATTTTATGAAAATGTAATTCGTTAGTATGAAAAAATTATAAAGACAAGGTAGGTAAATAAAATAATTTCAAGCCTTTGCTCTCATTTTTAACTGAATTTACATATCGTAGGGTATCATGTAGATTATATGTTAGATGCTAGTGTTATAATGAGAATGGCAAATAAGAATTTTTATTTGTTAGCATAACCAGAAGTCAGGTTATCGAAAGAATGCAAAGATTTCATTAACATTTTTACATATAATTTTTCTTTTAGTTCTCATAGATAATTTTTCTTTCCGCTGTTTGCAAAATCCTATAAAGAATATGTTTTAACATTGCATTGGTCTAGAGAAAGTTTTCTGCGTCAAGATTTGAAATATTTCATGGGCGTTAAAACATGTAGTTTATGAAACACATTTTAACAAAATTAGATATAATGCAGGTGGGTTTGTTCGAGAATGGAAGTTAATGATACAAAAAACCAAAAGACTTTTCTCAAAAATTTTCTTTTATTTTGCTACCGGCATTCATTCACTTTGATTGAGACTTGAACACGTTTAACAAAGTAAATATTAACAACACTGCTTCTGCAATTATGTACTGAAATATCAACTTTTTAGTTAATAATATTAAAGTCAAGATGGCATACTCTTTTACCATGGTTTTCATCCAAACATATACTTATTTCTACAACTACCTCTAAGATGTTCATTTAACGAGCGTATAGTTAATCATAAGCAAATACGTCTTATACAGATTTTCATTTCGAATCGGATGCCCGGCAAGTTGCTAGACAATAAATGCGCTATGCAAGATTTCGAATTCAGAATTTCATTACACATCGGCTGTTATGCAAGTTACTAGGCAACAAATGTGATAATATGCAATATTTCGTGTTCGGGCTACTGTCAATTGAAGGTTCTGTACCCCTTACCCTTTGGAGTTTTGCGGCAACTGCTAACTCTTTCGTCGAAGATTTCACTGGTTCAAACCCGTACCGACCGAAGCAGGAGGAAATTCCGCGTCGCTGGGTATATATTTTGTCGTGGTATTCTTCTGGGCTTTCGCGTTATAAACGTATAAAAATCGGCTGTCTCTTTGGCCTGGGATGATTCCAATAGAGAAATTATAGTGGAGTGCCATGAATTTAGGAAAATTCGTTTCGCGAACTGTCAAAAAATGTAATTTTTAGTTCACTCAAGTACAGCTGAATTTTCTATTTCGCCAGTGCAATATACGATACCGAAAAAATGCCAATTTCCGTTTCTCCATGGAGATCATGCTGCCTTCGATTCGATTTATTTATTTAGTTATAAAATATATAAAAAAATTAAATATTTCATGTTTTGGCTTCTCCGACTAATTTATTAGAAATTTAAGTCGATAATCTGCGGTAGCTCATTCTGTTAAGCATCCACTTATATTTCAGATTCCAAGCGGACATCTTGGTTCAAATCCCGTACCAGAGTACATTTTTTTTTATTTCTGTGTAACTTTTGGCAAGCATTGTTCATTCTAAGGTTACATCGTATTTATTTCTATGCGACTAACGTTTTGAAAATAATATTTTATCATTTTGGCTCTTTTTCGGCGGTAATTACGGGAATAATTTTTATAATTTCTTTTCAAGTTTCTGTTAGATATTTCTTTTTTTAAAATTACTTATCTATTCAACAAACTTTTAAGAATTGTACATTTCGCCTGTCTTTTAGACAGTTTGTTTCTGTCAATCTTTTGTAGGTAGCAAATAATTTCGTAGTTGTTTCCTATACCTCTATATTAATTAATATGTTGTCGTAGAAAAAATATAATATGCAACTCATTCAAAATTCCTCATTTTGCACTCGTATGACACGTCATACTCGTACTTGAGTACCATTTTCTGCTTGTTGTATAATATAATTTTTCAGAGGTTCTGAACAAGTCAATTTTGTATTCATTATAAATAGGTGCCAAACGAATATTTTTTATTTGGTATAAAACCACTCCCTAAGGAATCACTACTTCCACATCCAGATTTTTCATGCTAGTCACTTTAAAGGAAACATCTTGACTATATTTGCACTCTAGAATGCGGAAATTATTGGTCATAGAATTTTAATAATATTTGGGACAGATGTCATAGAAATGTTTGAGGGGTTGGTTTCTACCATATACGTTGAAAATGAAGTTTCAAGCTTACTCTACTTATTTTCCTCTATTCACAATCTGCCACCTCCCATCCCCTCAACGGAATCATCTCAATCAGATGTCATTACAATACACGCATGTACTAACTTTCAAGTTAATATCTCAACTTTATGTTATCAATACCATTAATAATGTAGCGGAGGTGGTAAGGTTGGCGGGGGGGTTGAAAAATATTAGAAAGAAATCTGAGGCCTTGGTTTCTAATATATACACCAAATCCCAAGTCTTTGTACTCTTACAGCTTGCTTTACTTACTTTTCCCTATTTACCTCTACTTATTACCCTCTCATGTCAAAATATAATCTATCATCGGGTATGAAGTGTAGGCGTTGGTGAGATGCTTCTTTTGAGTTTCCATCCTTCTTTTAGTTCTTCACTTATCATCTTCTCCTTATTCATTCTTCTTCATAGTCTTCCATTTCTTCTGTTTCTGAATATAGCAGCATGCACCTCCTCCCGCTTCTATTTATTAACCGCTTCACAGGTAGTTACATGTGGAGCGGTGTGTAAGGCTATTTAGCCATTTACAGTGCAACGAAGAGTCCCGAGAGAACATCTGAGACAGCCTGCATACCGATCCGTCAAGATAAAGCAAAATAAAAAAGGAAATCTGTAAAAAATAAAAATAAAATCTAAGAGAACATTTGGCATGCTCTGTAAATCAAGCTGACCCCAACTCCTTTGACCTGTGAAACGTTTTTATATACGTAAATAAGCTCAATATAATATGGACCATGTGATAAGGATTAATAAGCCAATAAATGGAACTTGTCTCCGTCTGTGTTGGCAGGTTCCCTCTTTGTTCTGTAGGATTCGTAGCCCACTTCATTCACGTGTCGCTCACTTGACACTAAATATTTATTGCTCAGCTTTTTCCACCGCATTAAACTACTTGAAAGGATCTTGGGTGTAGATAGGTCTATTTCTGTCGATAGGTCACTTGTTTACTGTATTTTTGGTACCATTAAAAACACCGTAATTTTCAAATATTAATTCTACATAAACTTTGTTTCTCCTTTATGACACTTCATTTTACTCAGAATTTCTTGACCATCCGGTGGGTTAAATTTTATCGAAGCTAACTTTTTTCGGGAGTGTTCTGCAATACGTCTATACACGACGTTAGTCAACTCAAAGATTCTGGCTGCTCAGTACATACTCTAATAAAATTAGATTTGCATTGGAAAAAAAAAGTTGTCCTATTATTTTGTAACATGAAAAGGGCCAAACTCTGTAGAAAATAAAAATAAATACATACAAAGAAATATCTTCTTAAATCCACCGCCGCCTGTCAAAGACTCCACCGTAGGCAACCCTACATACACCAAACGACTAGTTACCGAATTATTAATTTTGTCATTATTTTGAGTCAGTCTTAAATGAAAATCGTTTTGTATTCTTAGAAAGATACTATCAAACATCTTATTAAATTTCCTCATTTATTTACGTTACATCAATACAATGTTGGTACCACGACGAATTCCCTAGAAATTGTGTGTGTTGGCTCGACTGTTGATTGGCATTGACAAAGATGGAGATTCGACAGTCACAATTTTCTAGAAGTTGTAAATGAAAGGAAATGGTTTTTTTGGGTATGAAGGAAAGATGACTAGAGGGGAAACAGAGAGACCATTTTGGTCCCAACTCCTCAAAAAGAAACACCACGCTGGTGAAGGGAAAAAGCCTAACATCAGGTAGATACTTAAAATAATATTTCTTTAACGTAAATTACTTACCTTCTACTAAATACCTTTTACGAATAAATAAATGTAAAGCAATATTTCTTAATTTACTTCAGGCTTTTTTTGATATGGGGGCACAGAGATAAAAGAAATTTGAAGCACAGATATTTATGTTTATGTGGAGACACACACTCATCTATTGTTAGGGATAATTATATGTTGCAAATTGGAGGCTGAAGCCGAAAGGGCTGTGCAGTTGGCTTTAGTTCAATGAAACCGCTATTTGAGACAGAGAGACAGACTGTGGCGGATGAAAGGAGTACAGGGTGTTGCTAAAAAGTTAGCCAAGAGTACGAAGTAACTTTTACGATATTCTACCTACCTTTTTTCTTAAACTGGACACCGACGTATTTAAACGTTTTATTTTTTACAAACGATCAGCTAATTAAACTTCCATCAAACTTATACATATGCGTATATATTTATGTGAAGATTTTTGTACTAATCTTTATTTATGACATACTAATATTTATTTGAATTTTGTGAATATTTACTGCTTAATTATTTAACTGAATTTTCTTACCATGTTTGTATATATTGTCAGATTTTTCGAACCCACTAACCCTATATTTATGTAATACATTTTTTTATTCTAATTCAATTAAGCCTCAAAATTCTATTATGTTCCCTTTCTCTCCTTGAGGGCTTTAACACTAATAAATCAGGGAGAGTGGAGCCTGACAATAAATAGTATTCTCAAATCGAACCTACGCCCCGACTCTGCGACAAGAATGACTAGCCGTCTCGCACTTTAGTGTGTGTGGCTCTGAGGTAAGTGGCTGCTTTATTGTATAATTTATTGTCCACGGCAGTACAATTTTCAACTCTGTTGAAATTTTTGGAACGTACTTCATTTCGAATAATAACAATGCAAGTATCATCAAATTAAATAAAATTAATTTAAAATATCAGAATTCAATATTTAATTTTCTGATTTTATTACAAAATTGCAAAAAGTCTTGTACGTCGTACTTTTCTTATAATGTAACATAAGCTCAAAGAGGACTATAAATATGAATACAGCTAATAAAATGAATTCATTTGGTCGATAAAAGTAATTGATTCTAAAATATAACCGACAGCCAACGATACCGAAATACTTTAATTGGAATTTAAATACTCTTAAAACCTTAATATTAAATATTTCAGTTGTTCAATTTCGACTAGCATTGATTCTTGACGTGAAATATATTTTATCGTTCTCTGAATACAAATGATGAATTCTTTATCTTCATTGAAGGTTATTATAAAACCGTAGACCGAAATTCTTAATAATGTAAAGCCAGCTTATCGTTCATAAATATCTCTGCCTCTGAGTGGTTCGTATATCGGGAATTTATTTTGAATAATATGAGTTGATGCTACAAACAAAAATCAGCTTGCTGTATCCGCTCCAATTTGCGAACGGCATTTAATTGAATTCTGTTGTTGAATTTAAATCTGAAAAGGAATTTGTAACTCTATGGCTTTTATGAAACAAATTTAATATCGTGGTTGATTTGTCTAGCAAACTAATTTTTGAAATGGGATTAAATCACCAGTATGGTGCATGAAAATAATAACTATAAATAATGAAATAGAAAGAATAATAATTCGACATAAAAGAGTTCATGGGCTTTAGAAACTCCTCGCAAATGCATGTGGAATTTCTCTTAGCACATAAATTTTAAGTTGAAATAGCCTAGGTTTCAATTGAAACTTACCTATATCCTTGCGCACCTGTTTCTAAGGTGCACGTTTCCTTTTGAGCTGAATTATATTGCATTGTTATTTGACGTAGAAAATTTTGATACTATTAAGCTATTGAATTTGTAGTTGAATAAGGGACTAATTATTTAAAGGTATTTTACCGTTTCATATGTTCAGTTGTACCCGAAAGATGATAATTCCAATCCTATCGAAATGGTACTTTATAAATTAAAAAAATATTGTTTAAACAAAATAAACTTATTGTAATGCTGTAGTTGTTGCTAAAGCGGAGGATGGATTGTCAATGAGACAAGTTGCACTGAGTTGTAACATTGCTGAAGATTCTATGTTTGACATTTTAAAAGGGTGGAGAATAAACGGTGCGATTGATAGAGGGGCAACAAAGGATATCCAACTTAACAAAAAATTAACTATTAATATTTTGTTATTGCACTATTTATATTTATAACTCCTTTAAGTCTGTTTGGCATAGAATTAAATAAACTTATACAATAATCATAGTAATAATATTCTCCCATGCATTATTTACTACTTTCAGTAATTCTTGGGCATTCCGTGGGTCCACACTTCTTACGAGTAGTCCCCATACGCCTTCCATAGGGTTAAGATCTGGACTATGACTGGGCCAGTTAAATGTTGTTATCTTGAAACCAGTTAGTCACGAGATGAACAGTATGAACTGAACAATTATCTTGTTGAAACATGGATTCATTATTAGGAAATAATTGTGACACAGGAAGAAGCATAATATTGTCTAAAATTCTAATATACGTTTTACTATTAAATCGTTTCTTAATATGCCACAAAACACCAGGACCGCGTGGCGATATCCAAGCCCATATGTTAACGGACCACTTTTGTGAGTGTTAGATATATACATCTCGAATTGAGTATTCGGAGGTCGGTAAACTCGAATACGACCGCTGTGTATAGAATGGAAAGTTTTTTCATCTGTAAAGATTACATTATTCCAAAAATTTACATCATGCACTAAAAATTCAAGCGTAAATACCAGTCGAGCTTCTTTATGTTCAGCTTTAAGTAGGTATTTCTGTGCAGTATTACTCGATCCGGGAAAATTCGTTTCTTCAGCAGCCTGAAATACTGAGTAAAATGGATTTTCTACTAATTTGTTTACCAATTGCAAATTTTGCTGTTGAGTTCATATCCTTCGTCGCCCGATTTCTACTAGTCGTGCCGTTTGTTCTCCACATTTTTTAAATGTTGAACACAGATTTGTTTTGTTAATATTATAACGCAGTGCAGTTTGTCTCATTGACCATCCATCTTCTGCTTTGACAATGACTCCAGCTTTAACTAAATCGCTTATATGGGGCATATTAGTTTTGGCAGACTTGCAATGAATTTTGACAACTAACTGACAATATCACAAAAATTAAAGTTAGATGTACACAACCAGATTTTAGAAAAAATACGTTATAAGACTTGTCCTATTTTTTTGTTCACGACAGTAAGTATGTTTAAAATAAGGCTACCTAGATAGAACCATAACAGGGCTGTTACTATGAGTTTTCATTAGATAAACCCAGTAGTTTTCAAAGTAGTTAGATTTAAAACTACGAAATGGGAAGTTTAAAAGTGAATTATTGTATGTTTGATTATGGTTGTATTGAAACATATCCGTAAGAGACTGTGTGGATGCTAGTGTTAGAATAAGAATTATCAAATAAGAAATTAGACAAATTCATTTTAGGATTTTAATTTGCTGGCATAACCAGAATTCAGGTTATCGAAAGAATACAAAGATTTCATTAATATTTTAACAGAAAGTTCCTATAGAGAATATGTTTCAATAAAATAAACTATTTAAAAAAACCACCAATTTTTTGTTCTTTTTAAAATATTTGTCTATAACTTTTCCTGAGTGAATTTACGTACAGGCATCGATTCACAAAAAAGGCTGATGTAATTTGCGTCAAAATGGCGATCGATAAAAGTATTTTTGATAAAAATTAGAGATACATTTGTTCAAATTTACCTTATTTTTACGATTTTACTACTTTTTACCTTTATACCCTAGAATCGGGTTACTTGGGACAGACGGGTATGTTGGGACAACAGGTGGCTGTATGGTGTTTCAGTGCTTAGCCATCTGACGAGCAATAGAAAAATTTTAAACGATAGGTGAATGGAATACTAATAAGGTAGTATATAAATACATGAGACATTTTTGGTCGGCGTTAGTCTTGGGATATGTTTAAAAAATTAAGAATTGCAGGTAGGAAAATCGCAGTATTTTATACCCCTTTTACTTCCACTCAGCCACAGAGGCCTATTTGAGGTACACACTAGAGATATTTTTTGTAGGATGTCACATTCAGCCTTTTAAACGTTATATAATCTAACTTTTTCTATATTAAAGTGTTTTTCCAGTAACATCCCATTTCTTTTGTACCTTTAAGGGTGGCTTGGGACAATGCCAAATAAATACAAGAGGCTTCGTGGGAGCCACGATTACACGGAAGAAACACTACAGGAAGCAATTAAAGACATTACAAAGAATAATTTAACCCACAGAGCTGTTAGTGAAAAATAGAATATATCGAGGTCTACCCTTGAACGAGAATTTAATAAGAAACTTGAAAAAACCCGATGGTCAAACTGTTCTGTCCGAAGTCGAAGAAAATATAATTAGTTAGGCAATATGAATCGCAGCTGACTGGGAGTTTCCCCTAGAGCGATCAGATATCAAGGATTTAGTGGAAGGTTATCTTAACCTGGTTCTGAAGAATCTGACATTTGTGAAAGTGCAGAATTTGAGTTTGACAATGAGATCACTGCCCCTAATATGACAAGTTTTTACAGGTCAATGATTTCATAATTGTTGAACTTAAGTCCGCTAAAGGTAGAAGTAAACGATTTATTGGAAATATTATACAGTATGTCCACGAATCGAGTTTCAAAGAGGAAAAACTGTTTTATTTTTCATTTTACAAGAAAAATGTATTGTTGACAAAAGTTTTTGCATGGCCAATTCACTTTCAATTTTTTAAATTTTTCTCTTAGTTTCAGAGAAAAATCGAAAATAGGTAGATTTAGTTGAAAAGTCCCAAAAAATAAGTTCGCGCTGTTATAGCAATTGCCGTTATTTATTTATTTTGATCAACTGTCAGTTAAGAAAGTCTGCCCTAATCGTTGAAAATGTTGTCAAAAGGCCAACGAATTTACCTAATTCAATGCTATGACAAAGGTAATAAAGCGATCCGTCGAGTTGTCGAAGAATTTACTCAAAAGTTTTCGGATATTTACATTTCAAATGTAGGTGCACGAAAATTGGTCAAAAAATTCCTATCAACTGGCTCCATACTGGATGTAAAAAACCAAGATAGTACGCGATGAAGATGGCGCCGCCACTCCTCTTCTAATGGACTCAGTAACTTTCTTTGCAGCGAAGATCGCTCCACTTGAAAATTAGTAAATCGCTCATTTAAGAGATTTTGAAACAATGGAAGTTCCATCCGTACAAGCCCATTTTTAATCACGCATTAGAACTCGGAGATCGTGCGAAATGTTTGGATTCTTGTCTGTGGATGGGCTTTCAAATCATGGATAATCAATACTTTTACCGAAACATTATTTTCTCTGATGAGGCAACGTTTTCTACCAATGGTACTGTTGCATCTCAACATGTGAGATATTGGAACGATCACAATCCGAATTTCCGAATCCCTCGCAATCGACAAAAGCTAATGTGTGGTGTGCAATTTCTTACCATGGTATCATTGGACCATATTTTTGATACGACTGTCAATCAGTATACGTATTTGGATATGCTGTAAAATTTTCTTGTTGAAAAGTTGGACGACTTACCGATTAATTACCTAGCAGGGTGTTATTTTCAACAACATGGTTGTCCGGCTCATTATGCTCGGATTGTTGTAGAATGGTTAAATCAGTAATTAGTACAGAATTGGATCGGCCAAAATGGTTCTGTGTTATGGCCACCAAGGACCCCTGATTTGACTATGGCTGATTTTTATCTTTGAGGCCGTTTGAAACAAATAGCTTATGCAAATAATCTTCCTTCGAACGTAGAGAATTTAAACGGGAGGATTAGAGATGCTGTGACGTCTTTAACTCTCGGAGAAACTCGAAGTTATAAAGAATTGCGTCGAAGACTAGAATTGTGCGTTGAAAAAGGCGTTAAATGGATTGAGTAGAATAGTTATTGGTTATATTATTTTTGCTGTTAAGTTTATGAAATTAAAATTTAGTAAACAAAAGCCATGTTAACAATTATTACTATGATAACTCGAACTTATTTTTTGGGATTTTTCAACTAAATCTACCTATTATCGACATTTCTCTGCAACTAAAAGGAAATTTTAAAATGTTTAAAACTGAATTAGCGGTTTTGGGACATGAAAACACTTTTATCAAGAATACATTTCTTTTTCATGAAAAATAAAAAATAAATCCTCTTTGCAACTCGATACGTGGACATACTGTAGATACAAACCCACATCGTTGCTCTTACCTAAAAGAAAGTCTAAAAATCAAAGATGCCTTTATTTTCCCCCAAGTTTACGATGAAGTGGATATCAGTGAGAATGAATATGTTATAAAATTACCACCACAAAAAATATCTAGAAGAGGAGCTCTAACATTTATTAAGACAACAATGTCGAATTACTATTCTGTTGTTAATGACCAAAGTGTTAAATTTTATTAAAGATACTTAATTTTTATTTTATTAGTTTGTATTTCCCTGTTGTTTTTACATAATTTATATTTATTTTCTTAATAAAAGTATAATAAACCTTTTAGAAATGCCGTATTTTTTTTTATAGGTAGGTAGTTAACTTGAAAATAGTTAATTGAAACATATTCTTTATAGGATTTTGCAAACAGCAGAAAAAAATAACTATCTGCGATAACTAAAAGGAAAGCTATATGTAAAAATATTAATGAAATCTTTGCATTCTTTCGATAAACAGACTTCTGGTTAAGCTAGCAAATTAAAAATCCTTAAATGGATTCGTATAATTTCTTATTTGAAAATTCTCATTAAACAACTAGCATCCACACAGTCCCCTACAGCCATGCAGGATAAATTAGTATCTACATAACCCCCTACTCTATATGCAGATTCAGTTAAAAATTAGAACAAAGGTCTAAAATGGATTTATTTACCTACCTTGTCATAAAATTTTTTTTTACAATAATGATGATGTCATTACTATACAAACGTGTACTAACAACTTTCAAGTGAATATCTCAATTTTATGTTATCAATCCCTTTAATAATGGAGTGGGGGTGGTGGGAGTGGGAGGGTTAAAAAATATTAGAAAGAAATTTGAGGCCTTGGTTTCTAGCATATACACCAAATCCCAAGTTTCTCTACACCTACCAGCTTGCTTTACTAATTTTTCCCTATTTACCTCTACTTTCCCACAAATTCAACGGAATCATGTCAAAATATAATCTAGTTTCAGATATTGTTATAATTTCGTTATGTGTACCAAATTTCAAGTGAAAATCTCAATTTAATTTTACCAACTCTTTTAATAAGGGAGTGTGGGTGCTGGTGGGGGGGCGCGGGCGGTGGAAAATATTATAAAAAAAATCTAAGGCCCTCGCTTCTAGTATATACACCAAATCCCATATTTCTGTACTCTTACAAGCTTACTTTACTTATTTCTCCTATTGACCCCTATTTAACCCCCAACCCTTCTACGAAATCATCTCAAAATATAATCTAGTACCAGATGTCGTTACAATACATACGTGTATTATTTTTCAATTGAATATCTCAATATTATTTTATTAACCCCTTTAATAATGGAGTAGGGGTGGTGGAGGGTTGAAAATATTATAACAAAATCTAATGCCTTAAATTCTAGTGCATACACCGAATTTCAAGTTTTTGTACTCTTACCAAATTGCTTTATTTATTTTCCCCTAAATTAACCCCCCCACTCTTCAACGATATAATCCAAAAATATAATCTAGTTACTGATGTCAATATAGTATATACGTATACCAAGTTTCAAGTGAACATCTCATTTTTTTTATCAACCCCTTTAATGACGGAGTGAGGGGTGGTGGGGGGATGGAAAATATAAAAAATGTTGAGGCCTTGGCTTATAGTACATACACCAAATTTCAAGTTCCTGTATTCTTACCAGTTTACTTTACTTATATCCCCCTAATTACCTCGATTTACCCCCCAACCCATCACCGGATATGTTCAAGAAACAATCCAGTTCCAGATCTCGTTATAATATATATGTGTACAAAATTTCAAGTCAATATCTTAAAAGGTTCCGGAGAAAACGTGCCGACAAAAAAGTTACAGATAGACAGATAGACCGACAGAAATTTTTTTTCACACAAATTTAAAATCTCGACGGTCCATGACATTTTAAACCTATTTCAAAAAAAACAATTTTTGAAAATTTTTTACAATCACTGTACTTACCAATCCACTACGTGGATGTGGAAGTAAAATAAATAGGCATACTATTGATTAATTAAAAATCTATGTTACACATTTCTTCGTCGTGTTTCACAATTTAATATTGAGAGGTAGCATCAGAGTAATCATTTATCTAACCCAGCCTCAATCTACATTTCAAAACTTTTTGTAAACAAAGCTCGAAGCGTCTTACGAAGAAGTGGATATCCAATAGCAATGAATTCGAAACTCTGCCTCTGCTTTGTTCTGGGGCATTTCCTCATTGTGTAAACATCTGCCTGCAGTCTAATCCTGAAACATAGAGTAGATGCAAGTTCGTCACGTCGTTAAAGCACACAGCTGAGACAATCTTATGACAAGCACTGTCATGCCGAGGATACAAATTATCGCCGGTTTGAATGGTCGAGCGGAGCATCTTTCTTTGTGCTCCCTCTCGCTGTAGTTTACTTTTTGTAGAGTTCATTGAAATATTTCTTGCGTTCTTTTATTATTTTGATTTTGTACGATATAATACTATGTTGAGAAGACTCTTCTTATGCTTTTGCTAAGTAAATACAGGGTGTTTTAAAGTTAAAGGTACATACGTTACTTGTGGAGAGAGGTACTTTCGCGGTTCCAAATTACTCGGCATTAATGCATCCATCGTCCTTCCTTACTGAGATACTGGATGATTTATTGATTTTGGCCAAATCTTTCATTGATCATAACCATATAACCACCCTGCATAATCGGTGCATACTTAGAACATAAGTTTCACTTATTTTTCTTGATAGAACTTCATAATAAACCGAAAAGAAATCCAGGTCGGGCTTAATAAAAAATTGACAATATGTTGTAAGTCATAATTAACACCCTATATGACAAAATTTTGTAGATCTGTTTCGATATTCGAAAAGAGCGGAAATAGCTGAATAGAAATGAAACATTTTCTTTATAGGATTTTGCAAACAGTGGAAAGAAAAGCTATCTATGAGAACTAAAGGAAAAACTATATATAAAAATATTAATGAAATCTTTGCATTCTTTCGATAACCTGACTTCTGGTTATGCTAACAAGTAAAATTCTGATTTGCCATTCTCATTTTAACACTAGCATCCAACCTAGTCCCCTACGGCTAAGCAGGCTAAACTAGTATCTACATGATCCCCTACGATATGTAAATTCAGTAAAAAATGAGAACAAAGGCCTGAAATTAATTTATTTACGTACCTTGTCTTTAAAAATTTTTTCATTCTAATGAATTACATTTTCATAAAATCTCATTCAGTTTCTTGGAAAAGCTGAATAGAGTAGCTCTCTTGATTTGTTTGCGCATTTCATTCAACAACCTTGATTACTTGCCGTAAATCCAATTTCATTAAAATGGTCCAGACAGTTGGAACTTGAATATTCATTTCAGGGTTAATTATTATTAATATTAAAAAATTTTAACTTGCAGCCGTGACAATTTTTTCACTTCTAGACTAGGTAAGTGAACTATTGTAAAATAATTTTAAAAACAATGTAGATTTGCGCACATAAATCAAAATACTACTTAATTTTGTGAGTCTACATTTAACAATAATAATATTTTTAATGCATCTATGTACAATAACAATAAGTACTCGAAAATAATAAATGCATGACTACAATAACTGTTCAAAGTGGCCTCCATTTCGATGAATACATTTCCTTGCTCTAGTAGCAATATTTCTAATTGTACGACTAATCACATCTGGATTATTTCTAACTTCTACGCACGCGTTATTAACGCGTTCGAAAAGTTCCTCTCTACTATTAATGGCTACGTTATACATTAACAAGAAAAATTCCGCGCTGTAACTGGTCCGACTTTGCTTTTAAATGTCCGCAAAGATAATAATCAACAGGATTGAAATCCGGCGACCTTGAAGGCCAATGATGAGGCCCATTTCGACCTATCCACCTATTTGGAAAATTGTCATTTAAGAATTTTCTCACAATATTCCTAAAATAGGGTGGAGTGCCATCGTGCTGGTAATACATTCCCGCAATATTTTCATTTTCCAATAACACGGGTAAAAATTTTTGCAAAAGTCTATATAAAGTTCACCTGATAATCTATCAGGTAAGATATGTGGCCCAATCAAATGATTATTGAAAACACCGCACCAAATATTGACAGCAAATCGATGTTGAGATTTATTCTGTCTCACAGCATGTGGATTCTCTTCGGTCCAAACATGTGAATTTCCTAAATTGTAAATACCATCTCTTGTAAATTTTGCCTCATCTGTAAACAGACATCTGTTAAGAATTCTTCAATTCCGAATAATCCAGTTGCTAAAATTTAACCCATGAACTTCATCCTCTTCCTCTAACCTCTGAATCTGTTGAACATGAAACGAATAAAGATTTTTTTTAGTGTTTTGCAAACACTGATATGTGGAACACCTAAAGCATGACGCACTCTTATTGTTCTAACTTTTAGATTATTTACAACAATATTTAGTATATTCTCTTCTACAGCTAAAGGTTGCCTTACTTGATGCTCATTTAAGGTGACCGTTAGATACCGACCATGATTTTTAAAATAATTGATAACTATAGTAAAAATTTTATGATCAGGAATTCGGCATCCAGGAAATATTCCTTGATATTGTCTCACAGCAGCCGGTCCATTACCCTCAAAAAATCCATACACATAGATTCACCATTTGAAAATTGATAAGGCATATTATGTACTTTGTAATGTGGGTAATAATATTAATACAAATAACAAATATTTTAGAATAATAAAAAGCAAGTATGCCGAACCAGTAAATATGAATTGTCAAATACTAAAATTTTCAGCATTGCCTACTTGACGACAAAGTAGCTATGTTATAAAGTCATCTCTTAAGTTTTAGTAAATGGATTATTCGGAATCGAAGCATTCTTAACATATATCTATTTACAGATGAGGCACAATTTACAAGAGATGGTGTTTATAATTCAAGAAATTCACATGTTTGGACAGAAAAGAATCCATATACTATAAAACAGAATAAATCCCAACATCAATTTGCTGTTAATATGTATGTATTTGGTGCGGAGTTTTCAACAATCATTTGATTGGGCCACATATCCTCCCTGATAGATTATCAGGTGAACTACACTGTTCTTAAAATTATTTTACAATAGTTCTCTTACCTAGTCTAGAAGTGTAAGAACTGGCACTGCGGCAAGTTAAATTTTTTTATAATAAACCCTGAAAAAAATATTCAAGTTCCAACTGTCTCGACCATTTTAATGAAATTGGATTTACGGCAAGTAATCAAGGTTGATGAATGAAATGCGAAAACAAATTAAGCGAGCTACTCTATTCAATTTTTTCCTCTTTTCGAACACCGAAAAAGATCTACAAAATTTTGTCATACAACATATTGTCAATATTTTATTAAGCCGGACCTGAATTTCTGTCTGGTTTATTATGAAGTTTTATCAAGAAAAATAAGTGAAACATATATTCTAAGTATGAACCGATTATACATGGTAGTTCAATAGTTACAACCAAAAAAAGATTTGGCCAAAATCAATAAAGCATCCTATATCTCAGTAAGGAAGGACGACGAATGCATTAATGCCGGGTAATTTGGAATCGCCAAAGTGCCCTCTACCTCAAGTAACGTATGTACCTTTAACTTTGAAACAGCCTGTATAGATATTAATATAACAATTATCATATATTTATAACAATTTATGTGCAAGCAACACGTCAGATTTTACAGCTGAAACCTAACTACAAAATTAAATAGAGAAATAGGGGAAACAATGGATGCAAGATATAATGTACGTAAAATTATTTAACAAATAAATATATTAGTTTTAAATAAACAAATGCACATGCATACAAAATTAAGCAGCAAAAGTGCAGCCGAGCTTCTTCTAATATTCTTATAATTACAAGAATCTTAATCACATTCTGAAGCCAAATTGATATATCACCTAATCTAGGTCTTGTACCATGGTATTCTTGTGTGCTTTACAAAACAATATTAGTTATAAAATTATGATAGAAGTTTATATAAAATATAGACCACTCTGTGTGAAAGATATGGCCCATATTTAATAGAGAGTATTCTGTTACGCTAATTTTTATACGGTCTAAATTTTAAATAAGAACAGTAAATAGTTCACGCACATGCACACCTGTAGATGTGAGGTAATAGTTGTGTGGTCACCAGTATATTACCGAGAAATCGAACTTGTGATGTACAATAATTATACAGGCTGTTAGATTTTTTTTATTTTCAAATTTGCTACTTTTTTTCAATATCATATACTCGTTATAACTATTGGACCAGACCGTACCCTACTAATCAATGAAGAGAAAGTCACTAACAAGTATACGTTAAGCGTACGTACGCACATTCGACAGAAACCTTCTCATTTCATTTATGAAATCAGCGAATGTATCTATTCAGAGTTTCCCATTGGCATGCGTCCCAAACTGAAGCTGCACATATTGCTATCTCCGTACCTACATATCACGAAACCTATTCGTTATCTTGAGGACCCATGCCACTTTGAATTCTTGAATTTTGACTAAACATTTGTAATCTGCGATCTCGAAAATCCCCACATGCCGATATTCAGACGAATCAGACCACAAATTACAAAACTAATCCTTCATATTGACACCGTCGACTTAAATCTTTTAGTTTCGATCACGGATTTATAACGTGTGACCTCAAATATTCCCAGATGTTAATTTTTAATACAATTGGATATTACATGACAGTGAACTGTCCGGCATCCTGGACACATCTTGTCATGTGAACCATATAAATATGCAAAATCTCAGGTAAACATGAGATCTGGAAGTGGATAAAAATTAAGTTGCTATATGTTTAAAGCTGCGGGGATGGACAAAAAATATGTTGAAAGAATTTTCAAACCTTTGATTTCTGTCACGTGTATTTTTAACGTAAGGCCGATTGTTTTTGAGATATTTGAGAAACAACCATTCTAAGATACATTCGCGTGACAATTTAAATTACCATATTTTTTTAATTATATATTGCATATAAATAAATAAAAACAGAATATATAACATTTCATAATCTTTGTTTTGCTCTACGCCACTTTTACGATATATATGCTATTTTGAGTAATTCACGAAAAGCAGTCTCGAGGTATCAATTTTTCAATGCAAAAACCTATATTTTCAAATCGTTCTCTCATTTGCAACGTATGTTAAATCTACTGAGCTAATAAATTTTGAAACTTAATTGTATTAGTCGGGGCAAACTAAATTTGAGCACGGAAAAATAGAAACCAGAACTAGCCCAACGGGAAATGGTTGGGGGGGTTACTAACATGAAAAAAAAAATAAATGCAGTTACTGACCTTGGGGACTAACTTAAGGGGGAGGGGTAAAGTAAAAAAAATTCAAAGTCAATAGTTTGGATGCGTATTACGAGAAAATTTGACGTCGGAGATAAAAATGTTCAACAGCAAAGTTGTAGGTAATAAAAAGATCTTTCATTTTTGTTAAGGGTACTTTTCATCATAACCTCAAAATTATCGAGAAATTTAAAAATTTTCCAAAAAATAATAAAATTTTCGTTTTTATATTATAACTTTTATAAAAATTAATGAACTGTTATGAAACTTGGTGAAAAGATACCTTTATATATTATAAATAACCAAAAAAATTTTCAAAAGAAAATAATGGAAAATTTTTGATTTTGAATTTTTTCAAAAAAAAAAAGTCCTTTTTTCAGACGAAAATTGTATGGTGGAAAATCATCGTAAATAGATTTTTCAAAGCTCATTTTGTTTGTTTTTTCGTCTACTTTTTGATAAATCAGAGACACAATATAGCTTCTATTTAAGAATATGCTAAAAATGCAAAAAACGAAAAAAGTCAATTTTGAAAAAAAAAAATTTCAGTAATTGTTGATAATTTTGTTTAAATTTCAAAAAAATGTTAAAATTAATTTCACCAATCGATTCTACGTGAAAAAATATTTAAGAAACTGTATTTTGTTGTTAAAAATTACTCCAATATTTAGGGGTGGTAAAGGGTTGCTTCTGGAGGGTGAATAAAGTAATGATCGTTCTCATGCAATTTTCGGCTAAAATTGACGTTAAACAAAAAATTAGTAATCAATAAAAGTTGTAGATTTTGAAAAATTCTTCAAGTTTTGTAGAGGCCATTTTTACCATAACCTCAAAATTAAAAAAAAATGAAACAAATGTATTTTTTTACATTTTTTACTTTTTTAAACTTTCTTATTATTTCTTTTCTTCTTATTTTTGTGTACTTAGTAGACAAAATGTGTGGTTGAATAAAAGTATTATAGTAATGATATTAGAAAACTTTAAAAATTAGAAAAAATATACGGAAAGATTAACGCGCATGATCAGAACTACAGACAGTACACCCATCTCTCAATCATATAGGCTCTATGGGTCGTGCAATAATTTCATCCATCTACAAATGTAAAAATAGTAATATATCGCTCGATGATTTGAGATTCCAGCGATATAAAATTTTGACTGCAAAAAAAACGTTTAAATTAGAAAACTTGCCTCCAACTGTTGGCGGGGGAACGCAGCATTGTTATAGAGTCTATTTTCAAATCCAAACGTGGCTTGGAAATAAACTTGATCCAACCAAGTGGGGTTGGAGAGAAGTTATTCAATCTAATTGTAAATTATTAATGCCTCGCTTTACGGAAATGCCAATTATACCAGAAACCTTGTTAAAAACAGTCTCTTGCAGTTACAAAACGACTTGTTCTACGAACAGATGCGGATGTAGAAAAGTTGGTTTACAATGTACAGAACTCTGCACGAGTTGTCAAGATTCTGGTAATTGTTGCAATATACAACAAGTTTCAGAAGATGTAAGCGATGGTGAAGACGAAGAGCCAAGTCCTCAAAATAATATAAACAATGAGGAAGTCGAAGATGATTTTGAAGAAGAGATGGAGTGTGAAGATTCGCAGTTTAGCGAAGAATCGGAGGGTGAAGAAGAAGAACTGATTCATGTAAATAAAAGAAAAAGATTAGTGTAGTTTGCAATGTGTATTTTTAAGATTTAATCATTTTTTTTATAATAAAAAGTTCTTTTTTTTAAGTTTTGATCATATTTTAACAAAATAAATACATATTTTCCTCATGAACTTCCTATGAGTTTCCTCAAAATCTATAATACTTTTATTCAACCACACATTTTGTCTACTAAGTACACAAAAATAAGAAGAAAAGAAATAATAAGAAAGTTTAAAAAAGTAAAAAATGTAAAAAAATACATTTGTTGCATTTTTTTTTTTATTTTGAGGTTATGGTAAAAATGACCTCTACAAAACTTGAAGAATTTTTCAAAATCTACAACTTTTATTGATTACTAATTTTTTGTTTAACGTCAATTTTAGCCGAAAATTGCATGAGAACGATCATTACTTTATTCACCCTCCAGAAGCAACCCTTTACCACCCCTAAATATTGGAGTAATTTTTAACAACAAAATACAGTTTCTTAAATATTTTTTCACGTAGAATCGATTGGTGACATTAATTTTAACATTTTTTGAAATTTAAACAAAATTATCAACAATTACTGAAATTTTTTTTTTTCAAAATTGACTTTTTTCGTTTTTTGCATTTTTTAGCATATTCTTAAATAGAAGCTATATTGTCTCTCTGATTTATCAAAAAGTAGACGAAAAAACAAACAAAATGAGCTTTGAAAAATCTATTTACGATGATTTTCCACCATACAATTTTCGTCTGAAAAAAGGACTTTTTTTTTTGAAAAAATTCAAAATCAAAAATTTTCCATTATTTTCTTTTGAAAATTTTTTTGGTTATTTATAATATATAAAGGTATCTTTTCACCAAGTTTCATAACAATTCATTAATTTTTATAAAAGTTATAATATAAAAACGAAAATTTTATTATTTTTTGGAACATTTTTAAATTTCTCGATAATTTTGAGGTTATGATGAAAAGTACCCTTAACAAAAATGAAAGATCTTTTTATTACCTACAACTTTGCTGTTGAACATTTTTATCTCCGACGTCAAATTTTCTCGTAATACGCATCCAAACTATTGACTTTGAATTTTTTTCACTTTACCCCCCCCTTTTAAGTTAGTCCCCAAGGTCAGTAACTGCATTTATTTTTTTTTTCATGTTAGTAACCCCCCCAACCATTTCCCGTTGGGCTAGTTCTGGTTTCTATTTTTCCGTATTCTGATTAAAATTATGTTAGTTTGCCCCGACTATATATTTATCAGACTGTCTGTAAAGAAGAGAAAACCACAAAGTATGATAAATAATTAAGCAATAGGCTTTTCATGTTTACAGGGAAAATGCTAATTAGTAAAAATTTCGCCTGCTCGCTTTTTTGTTCTAATTAAGTTAACCACCAAAAGAATGTACAAAATAAAAACAAAGCTTAAAAGAGGCCTCGGTTATACCTTATTGTTAATCACTGTTAGTGGCGAAAGTATAATACGGCAATATTTTTAAATGTGGGGATACTATTCATCATCTGATATCGCTCGCACACAATATAGGTCACTATCAGCAATATGCGATGGAAGAACTGAAAGCTGTTGGCAAATAAAAGCGTCCACCTAAATGAAGCCGTTCTTTATGCTGAAATTAACTTTTTAATTTCAGTAGTAATACGATGTTGATTAAATGAAATAAAAGAGAAAGAGGGATTTTAGTTAATTTATATTTACCGAGTTTGTGACTTTATATTTATTCATGACTAAACATTATTAAAAATATTACATTTTATGTTACTTAACCGAAATTATATACCAGGGTATTTAATTTGTTCCAGCGACTTAAATTCTCTTTAATGTAAGTGGGTCGAATAAATAGTGGTGTATTTAATATGTTACCGAGGCAGGGCTGCATACTGTCACCAATCTTTTTTAATATTTATAGTGATGTGACACTTGCTGAAAGACAGGCAAAGAAAAGTAGTTTGGAAGGAACTTAAGATTTGTGGATGTGACTCCCTTAGTTGCAGAACGTGAGGATGAAGGCATATGGGCAACCTAGAAACAATGAGCTTTGAATACGGATCGCCTATAAATGACAACAAAATGAAAATTAAGATTGTAGATGAAGCAACTGAAAACCATCCAAATACGTTAATGATTGGTGATTGTGAGGTAGTACTTGTGAACAGTACCGCAAAGTACGAACATGAATTCTACTAAGAGCATAGATGGCACGATAAAAAAATCTGACAGTTGAACAAGATATGACGTGATGGAAATATTACGATTCTCACAAAAATCAGACTTGCCAACGCCCTAGTTTTCTTCATGCTTTTTTGCGTCTCTGAGGCATGTATTCTTATGGGAGCCAAGTGGCGTATTGATACTTTCGAAAAATCACACTAAAAGCTCAATTACACTAGCCGACAGTCTACATGTATCGGAAGGAAAAATAGTAAATTCTTAGTAACTTCGTCATGCGAAATAACAATATAAAAAGCAAAAGTTTAAGTTGGCTCTGGTTTTTCCAATACAGATAATAAAATGTAACGCAGGTATAAACCCTAGTTTATGGGCGGTCCTTTCACAAATAACAGGTAGAATTACAATTGCACGAACAATAGACATACTATACTGACCGTGCTAACTACCTACCTCTTTATTTGTACCTTATGCATGAAGCGTTTATTCTCGAGTAAGCAAATTGTGCTATTTTGAAAATATGCCACGAGATTGTGTATATACACCTAATAACTTTTGTTATATTTGTGGTGAAGTGACTTTTACGCCTCAAAAACGTAATTTTACTCCCAATATTAAGAAGGCGTCCCAGTTGTATTTTGGTTGTACAATTGGATATGAAGACAAAACATGGGCACCTCATATATGTTGTAGCAATTGTGCGAACAATCTTTGCAGTTGGCTAATTGAAAAATGACGTTCAATGGCTTTTTCTGTGCCCATGGTCTAGCGAGAACCTAAAGATCATGTTACCGATTCGTCTTTTTGCGTGATACCTCTTATTAGACAGGGTATTAACAAGAAAAAGAGGATGGGAATATAATACCCCAATATACCATCTGCCATTTGCCCGGTTCCCAATAATGATGAACTAGTTATTCCTATTCCACCTCAAGAATACTGTCTTGATTCTGACGAACAATCGGATGATAATGTATATGACGACTTAGTCCAGCAATCAACATCACAAGATCCCGATTTCTCTGCCGAAGTGTCCGGTGATGAATCACACAAAATTAAACAATGCGAATTAAGTGATCTTATAAGAGACCTTGATGTGTCCAAGGCGAAAGCGGAGCTTCTGGCATCTCCATTACAACAAAGGAATTTACTACAAGAAAATGTTAAAGTTTCCTTGTATCGAAATCGTCAAAAAGATTTTATACCTTTTTTCAAAACGGAAAATGACTTGGTTGCCTAGGATATTGACGGTTTAAAGAGTGCTTTACACATTCCCCATGATCCTAGTGACTGGAGACTTTTTATTGACGAAACTTAGTCTAAAGTTGTACTACTTCACAATGCGAATAAAATAAATAAATTGCCATCAATTCCAATCGCCCATGCTGTCCATATGAAGGAAAATTACAGTAACATGAATGTATTGCTACAAACTATAGAATATAACAAGTATAAGTGGCAGATTTGTGGAGACTTAAAAGTGATAGATATCTTACTTGGTATGCTGCAAGGGTATACTAAATATTGCTGTTCATTTTATGAGTGGGGCAGCCGAGTGCGATTACAATATTGCAAAAGAAAATTTGCCCGCCAAGACTGAACTAGGAGTAAAAACTGTTACTGACTTTCCTTAGTTGCTTCTCAAAAGGTAATACTGCCACCACTCCACATAAAACTGGGGCTTATGAAAAACTTGGTAAAAGCTATGGACAAGGAAGAACGCGCTTTCAATTATTTAAAATAAAAATTTCTCAGACTTAGCGATGCGAAAATTAATTTTTTTGAGTCCTCAAATCAAGAACCTTTTCAAAGATGCTGAATTTGACAATATTATAGAATGTAATGAAAAAGCTGCTTGGAATTCATTTAAAATGGTAGCAATACATTTTCTCGGTATCAAAATAGCAGAAAACGGTAGAGACCTTGTTGGGAATCTTCTTTCTTGCTACCAGAAATTAGGATGCAATACGTCATTAAAAGTCCACTTTCTACATTCACATCGAGATTATTTCCCAGAAAACTGTGGTGCTCTAAATGATGAGCATGAAGAGATTCCACTAGGATATTTAAAACATGGAAAAAAGATATCAGGGCAGATGGACTTCTGTGATGTTAGCAGACTACTGTTGGACATGTATAAGAGATTGACGCTCCAGAAGTAATTTAAAAGAAACAGGCTAAGAAACGCAAAACGAACAATTAATTTTCTGATTAAAGAGCTTATATTCTAATTAAATATATATTATATAACATGTATTTGAAATATAAATCAAAATGGCAAATATTTTTTCGTATGATGTAATTAATTGCTTTTTTTTACTAAAATTATACCATAATATGTGAGTTAGGTCACTTATTACATTTTTTTAGAGCCAACAAATATTTCTTAGGACTATGCTAGACGTAACTGGGACCAAAACGATACAAATAGGTGGCTTTGGTTAACGATACAAAGTAAAAGTTAAAATTTGTCGGGTAATGTTATTTAAGAAATACGTGCTCCAAGTCGACTCCCTAAGATCGTAATTCCCTGAATCCTCTTATTTTATGCCCAAATTAACCTGAGAGATACCAACAGAATAGATCGTAATCCAGGGAAGACCATATTGCAAGAGGCGAGGAGCATGACCTTCAAAACGTTGGGCTTATGTCACTCAAGGGCTGATTGTGTTATGCAGTAAAGCAAGGCCAAAAAGAGCACTGCATGAATCACCAAACGTCTGTCAGGACCTTGGGAACAGGAGGAAGGATACTATCGTTCCACTATTGAATTTATCTCGAAAAATTGGCCGATTATAGACGTCATGTTTGTAGAATCGCTCCTACTACCAATACCAAATATCAACCAATTTGATTCACCCTGTACCCAAGACTATTTACCAAGACTGTTACCATAACAAGATTTCAAACAATATTTAGAATATTTTGATAATAAAACAATAACAATTACGCTTGCGAAATGTTACTGAAAATGATTGATTTATTGACTTACTCAGTGTAATTGTACCGTAATACACATTTATGCGAAGCAGGGCCTGAAAATAATTGCTAATTCGAAAGCGAACACATAATGTTGATTTGGATTAAATTTTATTGTTTGTTCAGGACTTTGTAAGTAACAGTATTGTAGTACGGGCAAAATTATCAACAATAAACCGGAACGTAATAAGATATTAATCTTATTATGTCCCGGTTTATTGTTACTCAATAATAATTATTATTATTATTGAAGGATCAATTGTCCTTTTAGTGAAACTAAACCGTGCAAACTGAGAAGTGTGATGCTATCAATATTTTGTTTATCCCTAAGAAATAGACAAAATATGTTAGCACAAACAACTTCTCTTTAAATTTTGGGGTTATCAAACATGGTGTGTCTCAGGGCTTTGTCATGGGGCCACTCCTGCTTATTATTTATAGGCTCCCTTCTTTCTTGTAAATCGATTTTATTGACACAGCATGTGAGATTAATTAGACCAGAAATTAATTTTAGCTCTTTAAAAGACTACATATAATGGGATTAACTTATATGCAGATAAATATTGTTATGAATTACACCCCCTTGGAACTGGAGATGATACGCCTATGCCTACTAATTGTGACTGGAAGCCAACAGAATAAAATGGACTTTTCTGGAATATTGTTGGAGAAGATTCTTGAATGTTTCTAGATGGATCTAGAGAGTCCCCAGCGCGGAAAGAGAAGCTTATTAAGAAGGCAGTTTATAAAAGTGAACAAGTTGAAAAGTGAAAAGTGAGGTTAAATAGAAAATAAACAAAGTTTGTTTTGAAGTATTGTATAGTCAGTAAATTATTAAATAAAGTGTTAGTGTTTAATCTCTTGTTAAAATTATTTAGAACCCACGGATTCACACAGGGTGTTTCCAAAAAGGCGAATAATTCGAAACATTGGTGTCAGACGCGGAATTTTAACAAGAGGATTTTTCGGAAATGTTGAGAAGACTGGGACAGTATTCTCGGAGTTAGTGCTAACACAGGAAGGACTGACTAATTTACTGGACATTGTTCGAGGATTATTTCTGAACAGGAAAATAGTGTTATGTGCGTTTTTAGACATTGTAGAACATTTTTGTTAGGACATTAGTGACAGTGACTAAATCCGTTGAACTAAGAAGAGATAAAGACTGAACAAGACTTTCGTGTAGTTATTAAGTGCATTTTCGTGAACTTTCTAGAACTTTTCTATTTGGACAGTAGTTTATATAAAAGACTTTGTCGTGCTGTTTTGCGATTTCTCTGGACAATTTCATTACCGATATTGACGTAATTATTAAATTTTGTTGATAATTATATGCCGGTAACAACCAGAAGCATGGCATCCGAACAACAAATGTAGAACTTATGGCCCAAACGCAAAAGATGATGATGGATCAGGAAAGGAAGCGCCAGGAAGAGAAAGAAGAACAGGAAAGGAAGCGCCAGGAAGAGTAAGAGGAACAGGAAAGAAAGCGCCAGGAAGAGAAAGAAGAACGGGAAAGAAGACGACAAGAAAAAGAACGAAGGCATCAAGAAGAAGAGAAAAGACGTCAAGAAGAGGAGAAACGCCATCAAAAGGAAAATGACGACTTAAGGAAAGCAATAGAGGCACAATAGAATGCCTTGTTTACAGTCGCTGAAGAACTCAAAAATAAGATCGAAGTAAAAATGGACAAGGTCGAGGAGGAAATAAGTGAAGTCAAAGAAAAAGTAGATCGGGTTGAAGGAAAAACAGATAAGGTCGAGGAAAAAGTAAACAAGTTCGAAGAAGAAGTCAAAGGAGAGATTGACCAGCTTAAAAGACAGTTGAGGGAAAGAGGAAACCAGCAAGTGGTATCATCAGGCCAGCGATTAAAAAATCCCCTCCTTTGATGGTCAAAGTTCCTGGATGACTTACAAGACACAGTTTGAGGCAGCAGCGAGTGCAAACAACTGGACTGACGAAGAGAAGGCTAAGGCATTAATCGTAGCTTTAAGAGGCCAAGCATTGGAGTTGCTCCAGACAATTCCGGTAGACCAACAACGGAACTTTAGAGTTTTAGAAGCTGCCTTAGATCTACGATATGGCGATCAACACCTTGCTCAAGTATACCACACCTAGCTGAAATTGCGCGTTCAGAAAGCTGGAGAGAGTCTGCAAGAATTTGAAGCTGCGGTGGAAAGACTGGCACATTTAGCATATCCTAATGCGCCAAGAGAATTTAAAGAGCAATTGGCAGTGGGGGCATTCCTAGACGGGATAAGGGACGAGGAGATCAGGCGAATCCTCAGGCTATCCCGACATAAAAGTAGTAGTGAAGCCTTGGTGCATGCACTAGTGATAGAAGCCGTCTATAGGGATACTCCAAAGTCAAGGGTGCGGGCTATGACGCTTGAAGAATCGCAGCCAGAAGAGAGAGACCAAAACCCTATCTTGAACGCGATTCTCAAAACGAATAAAATGATCGGTCAATTACTGGCTCAATCGAATCCTTCAAGAAAACAGGAAAACTAACAAAACAGAGAAAGGAAAAGTGGAGGTATTAGATGCTACACCTGTGGCAGAGCAGGGCATATCAAGCGAGACTGTCGATATCGGAACTCGAGGAAAGTGACTGCTAGAAACGTTGATGAGACTCAGAATAAAAGTAGTGGAAGGCCAAGTGGACGACGGAGTATGAAATGTTACAGGTGCGGAGAACTAGGACATATCCAGCTTGAATGTCCATAAAGAAGATTGGAGAAAGTGAAGGCCGGAGAAGCTGTGAAGCTGAGGGGAAAATCAGAGGAAGTTGGTACCAGAGAGACTGTGACAGATAGGGAACATGGTACCCCGAGAGAAGTAAAGATTTCCCAGCTTCGAAGCATTCCGAGAAGTCCACTACTACCAGGACGTGGAAGTAAAGTGAAACCCTAGAAAATTGCAGATATTTCATCCGAAAGAAGGTGCAAGGAAGATTGCAAGTACTACCACCAGGAGAAACTGCAGGTCACGGGAGCAGTCATCACTGTCAAGATGGAGGTGCCGGATGACAGGACAGATGAGGCGCTCAGACAAGAGCAATGATGTGGAAATTGGGCCTATATTGAGAGCCAAAGAAAGGGGAACTCGTCCAAAATGGAAGGATGTTTCGGACAAAAGAGTGGGACTGAAGGCACTATGGGCGCAGTGGGACTCACTGAAAGTCAGGAACGGGCTGTTGCGGAGAGCATGGGAAAGCCCGGATGGAAAAAAGGTGAAAATGCGTCTAGTGATTCCCAGGTGTCGAGTAGCGAAGGTGCTTCAGGAAGTGCACAATGGAACATCCGATGGACACTTCGGTGTTAACAAGACCCTGAAGAAATTACGTGAACGATTTTATTGGATAAGAAGTCGTCAGGATGTGGAGGCTTGGTGTCGCAAATGTAAGATTTGTGCAGCCAGTAAAGGACCACAGACTGGAAGTAAGGGTGAAAAGAAACAGTTCAACGCCGGAGCTCCTTTCAAGAGGATGGCTAACGATATAGCGGAACCATCACCAGCCAGTGACCGAATGAAGGCTCGATACGACCGGAAGGGTAGTTCAGAAGGGTTCAAGACAGGAGACCTGGTTTGGCTGTACAACCCACAGCGAAAGACAGGAAGGTCACCGAAACTTCAACCGCCTTGGGATGGACCGTATACTGTTATTACCCGAATTAATGACGTCGTCTATCGGATTCAACGAAGCAAAAAGTCCAAGATGAAGATCGTGCATTTGGACAGGCTGGCGAAATACATCAATGATTCTGAGTTGCCTGATCGGGACGATCTAGGCTTACAGAGGGGGCAGTGTTATGAATTACACCCCCTTGGAACTGGAGATGGTACGCCTATGCCTACTAATTGTGACTGGAAGCCAACAGAATAAAATGGACTTTTCTGGAATATTGTTGGAGAAGGTTCTTGAATGTTTCTAGGTGGATCTAGAGAGTCAAATTCGGACTATATAAGGCGCAATTACCAGCGCGGAAAGAGAAGTTTATTAAGAAGGCAGTTTATAAAAGTGAACAAGTTGAAAAGTGAGGTTAAATAGAAAATAAACAAAGTTTGTTTTGAAGTATTGTATAGTCAGTAAATTATTAAATAAAGTGTTAGTGTTTAATCTCTTGTTAAAATTATTTAGAACCCACGGATTCATACAGGGTGTTTCCTAAAAGGTGGAAACGTCGCTACAATATCAAATACCATTCCTCTCCTCCTAGTTAAAGATTATTTTAGATAATATATTAAATCTCTGCACTATTAAGCAAGATAATATTTGCACTGTATTGTGAAATTAGTGTAAGTTAGAGAAAGCATTCCATTGGTTATGAAACTAATCGACCAGTAAGTATAAAAGTTACGAATTGTTAGAAAATAATTAGTGAAAGGGTTACAAAACAGGGGTACAAAAAGGAAATATAAAGCAGTTTTTTTCAAGCAGCACCATTTTTTTATGTTGTTCACATGCGAGAAGATTAGAAAATTACAGGTCCATCTAGAACACAAATTTAGATAGACAAGGAATAAAAATATATCACAAAATATAACAAACGTCATTTAGTACAATATGACCTTAGGATCAGGTTAGCTAGCAAAAATCTTTAAATCCGATAGTGTGGTTCCCTTATTCGGTGAGAGAAAAAGGACGAAAGATGCTGTGAAAATTTTGTCAAAGATCTTTTATTTCTCTTTAACATTAATATACGAGGGACCATCTGCTTCACATCCCCTTAAGAAGATGATATATCCACTATGTAATCTTCGTCTACAATTGACTAGTGTTTAGGTATACAAGCCGTTAGAAGGCGTGACAGGAAGGCTGGTTTTCTCTAGTGGTCACCATTCAGTTTGCTATACGCGATTAACATTACTTATCTTTTCGTTTCCAGATACTTATATCATAATGTTGCACTAGTTTTAAATAATAGCTACTTAAAATTTGTTTACGTAAAACTTGTTTGTTCATTTAATTCTCAGGTAAGCTGAGTTGACCAGACACGGGCAAATTTAGCAAAATATGTCTAAGTTGAAACAATGCACTTATAACTTCTAATATACATCATCTTTGCTATGATTATTCGGGTATTCGTTAACATAGCCGTATCAATGGGAAGAAATGTAGACGTTGCAATTAGTACCTCTTGCCAGCTCGCCAGTCCCTACGTCATCCAAGACAGTAAGATAGAGGTATAAGGTAATCTAAACTATTAAAAAACCAACCATCTTGATACAAAAGAGCATATTTCGACTTAATAATCTTGTTATCTATTGCTGCAGCTACATGCTAAATCCTGTTTGTTACATAAGTTCTAAAAAATTAGATATATTAAATATTTATTTATTTAAGCTAATTAAACAATGTTCTAAAGACATCTGAATACCAGAATTTTGACAATTCTGATTCAGTGGCTGAGTTCTTATATATTACACGTGATCATAAGGTTCTGAATTCGAGTCCTGAGTGAATTATAGATGCTTAGTGATGTAATAATGACTGAATATATAACTTAGTGCCTTAGTGCCAAAAAAATACTTTTTACTATTAAAATGTTGCTATGGTTTTTAACAACAAACAACTACCATTCTCTACGATATTGCCATCTACCACAGCTGAGTTTTGAAATCAGGAGAGACAACAGTGACTAGCCGTATTGAGCTACTCAACCACGATCTAGAACCATTGCTACCACCTCCGAAACACATTAAAAACGCCTCTAGATGTCCATAAACTAGTCCGTTTTGATTATATACATACCCAAGTTCAAAGAATATCAGTAAATATTATTTCCACATCCACGTAGTGGATTGGAAGTACAGTAATCGTAAAAAAATTTCAATTTTTTTTTATTGAAATAGGTGTAGATTGTCATGAAACGTCGAGATTTTAAATTTGGGCGAAAAAATTTTTTTTGTCTGTCGGTCTGTCTAACTTTTTTTGTCCGCACGTTTTCTCCGGAACGGTTTAAGATATTGACTTGAAATTTTGTACATGTGTATATTATAACGAGATCTGGAACTGGATTGTCTTTTGTATATATCCGGTGAAGGGTTGGGGGGGGAAACAAGGGGAAATAAGTAAAGCAAGCTGGTAAGAGTGCAGAAACATGAAATTTGGTGTATGTACTAGAAGCCGAGGCCTTAAAATTATTTATAATATTTTCCATCCCATCACTCCATTATTAAAGGGGTTGGTAAAATAAAATTGAGATATCTACTTGAAATTTGGTACACGGATATATTATAATGACATCAGGAACTAGATTATATCTTGGGATTATTCCGTTGGAGGGTTGGGGGTTAAATAGTGGTAAATAGGGGAAAATAAGTAAAGCAAGCTGGTAAAAGTACAGAAATTTGGGATCTGGTGTATATACTAGAAGCGAGGGCCTCAGGTTTTTTATAAGATTTTCCAGGCCCCCCACCCTCACTCCCTTATTAAAAGAGTTGATAAAACTAAATTGAGATTTTCACTTGAAATTTAGTACACGTGTGTATTATAACAACATCTGAAACTAGATTACATTTTGACACGATTCCGTCGAAGGAGTGGGGGGTAAGTAGAGGTAATGGGGAAAAAGAAGTAAAGCATGCTGTAACAGTACACAAACTTGGGATTTGGTGTATATACTATAAACTAAGTTCTCAGATTTCTTTCTAATATTTTTCTATGACATCTGCCCCAGATATTATTAAAATTTTATAACCAATACTTTTCACATACTAGAGTGCAAGTATAGTCAAAATGTTTTCTTAAAAGTGACTGGGATGAAAAATCTGGATGTGGAAGTAGTGATTCCTTAAGCAACGGTTTTTTGATATCGGAGTTAATGTTCTTGCGTTTTTACCTCTCGACGCCTACCGACGCAGAGTGGACAAGATGCCTGAAAACGTGGCTAAAACCCTTAGATGTAGTTCAGTATTACTGGTAATTGATATATACGGGTTTTCGAGGTCACCGATTTCGATTTTGATATAATTTTTAAAAAAATGGCGGACTCACTAAGGTCGACTAATTTATTAAAATATTAGTTTCTTCAGCTGAAAGTCAGTATATAGATGTTTCCGAGGTCGCTGATTTCGAATTCGATATACAAAAAAAAAATGGCGAATCTCATATCACCGACCCTTTATTAAGGAATTTTTCAGCTGAAAGTCAATGTACAGAAGTTTTAGATGTCGCTAATTTCGAATATGGTATACATTTATATTAAAAACAGAAATAATTGATTTTTTGTAAAAGATGGCGCAATGGGACAGAATGGAAAGGTGAAAATATAACGAAAAATATTATTATCATACAATTGTATTGCAACTGCTACTCGTCGTTGGACGAAGAAGCACTTTCATCATCGCTACTTTGCATTGTTGAATTTCAATGTTCAAGTGTTGACTCAGTTAGCAATTCTGCCGCTTCGGATGACAAGGATTTCATTTTTTTCGCGGGTAATTTACGCAGTATCGAAATAAAAGGATATGACGCTACCACGAACGTCAAAGAAACATCTTACAATATGGATTTGTAAAAAAAATTAACACATTTAGTGCACAAAAATATTTTTTGAGGCATTCTTATTAATGTACTACACTAAATGTAGTAGTTTCATTTGTCAAAAACCATTAAAAAAATGGAGCGTATTGTGGGCGAGCTTCAATGCATTCATGCATCGTGACCGAAACAATTAAATAAATGGAGAAGCTTCGCGAAGCTGATTTTTATATCCATTATGAAGAAGTCTGTAGCGAATACAGAGAAGTTGGTTTCAGGGTGGGATAACGTGGGAAAATTAACTTAATGCTTTTTTGTTTACATTTCTTGAAACGGGAACGAATAAAATCCATATTTTACATGCTAGATTTGATTACTAATAAACAGTTTTGATAAATTTGAAGTATATGGTTAAAATATACTTACTCTCAAGAACAGAATCCTTTGTTCAAAATCAAATTCGGACAACTGCAAAACACACAATGAAGATGGGAGCGCTGTTTTTCACAATGCGTGAGCTTGAGATGCAACGCCATGAATCTCAGTTTTACAATGGATTTTTGGATTAGATATATACACACGGATCTTATAAACAGTCATGACATATAGTAGATATATCACACTAAGTATCTACAGCATAAACAGTCATTAAATCGAAATTTCTCTTAGGGGGTTTTGGCCACGTTTTCGGTAATATTGCCCACTGTGCGACGCCTAGCGTCGTTTTGGTAAAACTTAAATAAATTTTGATACCTAGATCAACGTTCTCGCATTTTTACGAAACCCAGTTTTTTGTGGAATATTAATGTTAATGTAATATTAAACTTTTCTTTATTTCTATCCGCTGTACATTTTGCAGATTTTGTAAATACCATGTCGGGCTTGAAAGTTAGCCAAATTAATTTTCAATGTTTTAACGAAGCTTGCTAAATTGCAACTTCTGTAATTTTTTTTATGACTTCTGCCCCTAATGTTATTGAAATTCTATGACTAATTATTTTCACAAACTAAAGTGCAAATATAGTTAAGATGTTTACCTTTACAGAGACTTGGCAGGAAAATCTGGATGTGGAAGTAGTGATTCCTTAGGCAGCGGTTTTTTAAATACTAGAATACTAAAATTGCTAGAAATCAATTAAATTGAGGTATATTTTACTTGTATAAACAGTAGTTGTTTTCTTACCTAGCTTTAATATATTTTTCTTCACAGACAAAATACACAATACTGTATTCATTTATATCTAGAAAATATTCACAACCAAAGGGAGGCATTAAAATAGAAATATGTGTATACATTTTCAAACCCGATTATATTTCTTTATTATGCCCAGTAGATGAATTCTGGAATCCATAGAAAACATTCCTTTGAAGGCTTTGAGTGCGGTTTTAAATTTTTATCTCATAAAGGTGGATATATCGGTTTATGTAATTTTTAGTGGCACTTGAAACGACATAAAATAACTTACGAGCTTTACCGTGCAACCGGATCTAATATGTTAGTCCGTTTTATATGTCAAAGGAAAGGGGCTCAGATAACATGTGTCCGTAATTGTGAGATATTCTGCGATTTTTTTAGGGGAATAATAAACGTTTGTATGAAATTCCAGCAGGCAATTTACATACCGCTTAAAAATTGTACACATGAATGTGGAATATAAGACATAATTTGTAAAAATCTATGTTAATATTATTACTATGATTATAGTAAACTAATTATTTAAAAAAGATCCGCAGTTTATAAACTCGGATGTGTTTATTATATTTATCTACTTGTATTTATATTGTGTATAGTAGAAGAAGCAAAGTTAAAAACCGCTCCCTAAGGAATCACCACTTTTATATCCAGATTTCCCATGTAAGCCTCTTTAAACGGAAACATTTTAATACCAAATTTGCACTCTAGTAGGTACGTGGAAATGATTTCTAACAGAATTATAATAATATAATATTTGAAATCATTTGCCCCAAGACGGTGGCTGATGCCAAAAATTTATTTCAGAACTATTGGTTTTCATACACTGAATCCCAATTTGATTTTATTAACTCCTTTAATAATGTTAGGGATGTTGAATAGTGGTGATAGTGGAGGTGAGGAATATGTCAGATGTCATAAATAAGTTGAGACCCTGGCTTCTAGTATATACACCAAATACCAATTTCCTAGACTCTTACTGGCTTGATTCCGTCACTCTATCTGTCTGTCTGTTGGTGCATTAACTAAAAAACTACTTGATGAAGAACGGTCAAAATTGGTAGGTAGCTAACGCTACTGTCAGCGAAGAAATAGTTAGACTCACTGGAATATATACAGGGTGGACGGTCTAAAATAATGAAAAACATTTTTTTTGCTCATATTTAAAATTTCCACGTTTCATGACATTCTAAACCTATTTCAGAAAAAAAAATATTGAAAAGTTTTCAAATTTTTTTTTACCTGCTTACCAACATTTTTGAAAAAATTTTTATCACTAGAATAGATGGAAAAAAATTGTTTCTGGTCAAATTTAAAATTTCTACGTTTCATGGCATTCTAAACCTATTTAAAAAAAAAAAATAACGAAAATTTTTTTGAAAAGAATTTGAATCTTTTTTTACCACTAGGTATGTTATATAAAATATTGCCAAGTAACTTATAATATTTAGAGTCATATGAAAGTAGCCTTATCAGGCGTATCATATTTCATATGGCAGCTGCTCCTTTTGCTAACTCAACATCACCTGATTCACAGGCTCGTTCACAATATTCCTTTGTTCTAAGACTCTTCAAGTCAGCACTTTTAATCTTATAAATATATGTAAAATAACATTTGTACTTCAGTTATAATACTCACTTTGTTGCTTTCACTTCATTATCAGGATAGTACGTACTATCCTTTAATTTTAAATAAAGTTTTTAAAAAGTTAGTTGTGTCGCTTGTGATCTAACAAAATTTGGCGCAGTCGAAAAGGATCTTCAAAACACCCTGTACCGGAGCCTAACTACCAGAAACTACCCGAGAGAATAAGGAGAACATCTGCAAAAAGGTGCCTAACTGGAGGGAAAGACTGGAAGAACAAGGAGCACTTTAGGGCAGGAGTGGTGAATTTCAATTCTTTAAGAAGAAAAAGAACCCGGACACAGCACACAACAACTCAATATTCAAAGAAACAATTTTTTCAAGCAACAAGCAACAAATCAACAAGCAACATTTCAACAATCAAAGCAACAATTAATTTTAAGAAGCAACCACACAAGAAGCAATCACTCAACAAGCAACAAAACTTTAGCAAGTAAGAAATCATCCCTGGTCGCACAAGTTGGTGTCTTCGACGTCAGACAGACGGAGCACGCTTTACGAAGTCGCATTCAACTACAAGACTCCACGGAGATGAAAACGTTGATGTAAGTACAAATAAGAATCATCTCGTTTTATTTTGTGCTTTATATTTAACATTTTTTTCAAACCCATTCATTCAATTTATTTCAATTTACGTAACGTAATATAAATAACAGCAGTTCTATAACCCAGATTAGCGAAAGTCTCATTAAACTTATCAAGAAATTTAATACATTTAAATATATCAGATTTCAAGTTCAATTTTACAACACAGAAATATTTCAGAGTTAACATTTATTTTGCATTGAAACACATTCCAAGCTAATCAGTAAATCATAAGTTTGTGAAACATTTGTCACACCAGTGCCGTATCATTCTGATTTTCACCTCATAAAATTTTTTTAATTAATTAAAATTTCCTTTTCTTTAAAAGTTAAATAATAACCTATTAAAAATGACTGACAATCAAGTCACTGGAAATGAAAATCAGAACGTTACAATGAATGAAACAGTAAACATCGAACCCTACAAGTTAAGTGAAATCTTTTCTATAATACCTGAGTTCGATGGAAACCCCATATTTTTGCATACATTTATCTCTGTGTGTGTTCATGCTCAAGGCATGGCAGTAGATGATCAGAGAATTTTAGTGACTCTACATATAAAAAATAAGCTTCGCGGAAAAGCGTCAGAGCTCATAAATTCGCGAAATCCTGCTACTTGGGCAGAAATAAAAAGCTTGCTCGAGGCGCATTTGGCGATTCACGTGACCTAACAGCTCTTATACAGGATCTGCAAAGAGTTCATCAGTTACAAAATGAAACCGCACTTATTTTTATATCTCGTCTTCAAACTTATAACGCCAAAATGCACGCCGCTGTGCAAAAACAATCCTTGACATTAGAGGAGAAAAATGCACAATCACGCCTTATCGAAACGATGACATTGAATACGTTACCTACCGGACTTGAACCCAAATTAGGTCAAATAATTCGTGCAGGTAACCCCAGAAACATGTTAGATGCTATTAGTAGAGTTAAACGAGAACTTCAATTGTCATACTTTGAATCACAAAAATTTCCAAACAAATCAGCCACTAAAAACCCTGTACAATCTCAGCAAAGACGTCCAAATTCACAGCAGTTTTGCAACTACTGTAAAAGAAACGGACATAATTTTAATGAATTTTAATGAAGGCAATTTAATGAAGGCAATTTTCACAGCAAAATCCCAACTACAGGCAAAACAATTTTGGTGGAACTCCAACACAATTTCCTAGGCCTAATTTCCAACAATTTTCTAGGCCAAATTTCCAAAGTCCATCAAATTATTATAGCCCAGGCAACTTTGCCTCCCAACAAAATTTCTCACAAAATAATTCTCCACAACAAAACAGGCCTTCTGTGATAAGACCTAACCCAAATTATCAACAAAGACCTCCCAATCAACAAGCTTCAAATTTTAACCGTCAAAACCCTCAAAAAACTCATCACGTTAATTTTGATAATTACTACGATGCACAAAATTATGACAATTATAATTCTTATTGTGATCAAAGCTACCAACAATTTGATAGTTTTGAAAATTTCCAAAATAATTCTAATTTTAATAATGAGGTACATTCCCAAGAATATTTTACTGGTAATGGGGATTATCAAAATCCACATGCTTATAATCAACCAGACCAATACGAGAATCATATTGATTACCCACCAAATCAATACGAAAATTGTTTCGATTATTCACCAAACCCTCATACGGATTATTCTTTTAATCAACCGGATTTTTACCAAGGCCCGGAGTATCCTACAGATACTCCAACACAGCAACCGGATTCCCAAATCGACCAAATGTCGAGTCAAATTCAAACCATGAATTTAAAGGACAACCCCAGTCCGTCCCTGAACCATCTAGAACAAATTTTAATGTAATCTCGTATCCATCTCTAACTGTAAATTCAAGGAACCTCTATTATATTAAAGACGTTACAAATAGATTCAAAATGTTACTCGATACCGGTGCAGGCATATCAATATTTAAACCAAAACTTGCCGAAAATTATAAGCGCAGATCTCCCGAGAACGTTGTTATACAAGGTATAACAGAACAAAAAATTGCGATAACCGAATCTGTTCTTATACCTTTTACAGCTAATGATCCGCATAAAGTATACATTTGCGATTTAGACATCGAATTCGACGGATTATTAGGAGCCGACTTTTTCAAACATTATAGATGCGTTATTGACATGAATAACAACAAGTTAATTACTAACTTTAAAACTGTTCCTCTTTTTGAAGTAAATCGAGATCTACCTGAACCACCAATAAAAAATATTAGTAATTCTCAAACTCCAATTTCAAAAACCCCTCATGAAAACAAAAATCAAAATTTAATTTCCATAGAACCACGTATGGAAAAAATATTTAAATTAAAATGTCATTTGCGAAACACTGAGGCTATACTGTTAGCCCAGGAAAAAGAGAAAATTCGCTTACCCAATGCTCTCGTTAAAGTAGACGAAAACGGAGAATTTTATACGACCATAATTAATGCAAATGCCATCCCGAAATCAATCGAATTTTCAAATTTAGATCTAGAACCAATTCAAAAATTTAAATCGATTTTTAATTTCAACACTGACAACTCTGACCAACAAATACCGACAGACAGATCATTTGAAATTCAAAATCAATTACGTTTAGATCATCTAAATGAAGAAGAGGCCGAATTAGTAACGCAGCTTTGTTTAGATTTTCAAGACATATTCTATTTAGAAGGTGACAACTTGACATTTACAAACGAAATTAAACACCCGATTGATACGAATGATTCCCGACCTATATTTACAAAATCTTATCGTTACCCCCAAGTCCATAAAGAAGAAGTCAAAACTCAAATTTCTAAAATGTTAGATCAAGGTATTATTCAACCCTCGATTTCACCCTGGTCATCCCCTGTTTGGGTAGTCAAAAAAAAACTGGATGCCTCTGGCAAACAGAAGTGGCGAGTCGTAGTTGACTATCGGAAACTTAACGAAGTTACCATCGACGATAAATATCCTCTTCCCAACATCTCTGACCTTCTTGATTAACTAGGCAAATGCCAATATTTCACAACGCTAGACCTTGCATCTGGATTTCACCAGATACAAATAGACCCGAAAGATATCCAAAAAACTGCTTTCACAGTTGAGAATGGTCATTTCGAATTTGTAAGAATGCCATTCGGACTCAAAAATGCCCCATCAACTTTCCAAAGAGTAATGGACAATATCTTGTTAGGTATTCAAAATGAACGATGTCTTGTCTATATGGACGACATTATTGTCTACTCCCCTACCATCCATGACCATATTTCACGCCTAACAGAAGTTTTCAAACGCTTACAAAAGGAAAACCTCAAAATTCAACCCGACAAATGCGAGTTCCTTCGCAAAGAAGTCGCATATTTAGGCCATCTCATAACCAAAGACGGTGTAAAACCGAATCCCACCAAAGTTGATGCAATTTTAAATTTTCCCCAACCGAAAATTTCCAAGGAAATTAAGTCATTTTTAGGCTTAGCAGGATATTATAGGCGATTCATCCTCAATTTCTCTAAAATAACCAAACCATTAACGAAGCTACTACAAAAGGACATACCTTTTAACTTCGACAACGACTGTTCAAATTCCTTTCAAAATTTAAAACAAACCTTAACGACAACACCGATTTTCATTTACCCTAATTTTAACGATGAATTCATTTTAACCACCGATGCAAGTGCATTCGCCATTGGTTCTGTCCTTTCACAAGGCAACATAGGCAAAGACTTACCTATCGCATACGCATCTCGAACTTTATGCGCTGCGGAAACCAAATATTCCACGATCGAACGCGAGCTTTTAGCCATAGTATGGTCAGTAAAGCATTTTAGGCCATACCTATTCGGCAGAAAATTCAAGTTGGTAACAGACCATCGACCACTTACCTGGTTATTTTCAATAAAGGACCCAGGAAGTAGACTCGCACGTTGGCGATTAAAACTAGAGGAATACGACTATGAGATCGCATACAAACCTGGCAAGATCAATAAAAACGCGGATGCGCTATCCCGAATTAAAATCAACCATTTTTCGGAATGTTCGAAACTTTACTCAAAAATTCTAGCCGCGAACGAAACTGACGAATCAGAATATGACGAACAGGACGATGACGAAAACCCAAACGAAAATGCCCAAATAACTAACGAGCAAATCGCTCAAGAATTCGATATTTTTGTCAATTTGTACAAAACAAAATCTCTAATAGACTATTCGAAAATTAAAACTTCCAACAAACAGCTTTTAGATAGAGAACATAAAAACATCATAACCTTTTTTCAGCAAGATAACTTGCAAGACTTACATCATAAAATAATCGAAGACATTTTCGAAGAACATCCGGAATTTTACAAAAACACTATTAATATCGTTTCGAGTAAATCAGTCAGGCATAGGAAATACTACATAGTCCCTCTGCCATTCGACGTTAAGTCTACAATAGAACATTTGTTCATGGTGTTATATAAGAGACAAAACCTTTTAGATCTTTCCAAAACGTATTACGTTGAGAACAACTTAGATCTCCCTATTCTCGAAATGCTATCGTTCATTTTCGCAGAAAAAGACCTAAAAATTGTAATATGCCAAAATATCGTTCAGACCCCTGACGAAGATCAAATTCCGATCATTTTAGACCAGAATCACTGCGGTAAAAATAATCTTCACCGCGGAATAAATGAAACGATGCGGAGAATTAAAAATAAATATAATTGGCAAGGATTATCTAAAGATGTCGAAAACTTTATCAATTCTTGCGAAATTTGTCAAAAGAATAAAGTATATCGTAAAAACATGACTAGCCCTTTAGTAATTACGGAAACACCAAGAACGCCATTTGAACGAATTAACATCGACATATTCCAAACCCCAACTCGAAATTATGCTCTTACTATTCGCGACGAGCTAACAAAATTTACCCAAGCTTATGCTATACAAGATAAATCCGCAAAATCCGTAGTAAACACCTTACTACTATATTTCCAGCACTATGGCACCCCTTTGAGAGTCCATTGTGACTACGGTGGCGAATTTGATAACAGACTATTAAAAGATCTCTGTACCTTATATGATATAAAACTAACGTATTCAAGCGTAGGACACCCTCAATCTAACGGATCGATAGAACGATTTCATGCTACCTTAGCTGAAATGATTAGGGTCCATAAAGCCGAAAACCCCGACGAACACCCACTGACTATTTTACCCTACGCAGTAATCTGCTACAATAATTCGGTCAACAAAACTCATGGTTTTAGTCCATACGAATTAGTATTCGGACACACATCTTGTAGACCACCCGAAACGTTGTACAATCAAAAAGAACTGATAACTAAGTATGTTAGAGACCTCAACAATAGAATCTCGCATTATTATAAAATAGCACGTAGTCGTACGCTAGACCAAAAAGCGAAAGCCAAAATTCGTTTTGACAAACACGTCCCCGGAAAACGACCAGATTACCAAATTGGAGACAAAGTCTATGTAAAAGAATCCCAGATCAAAGACAAATTACAAAACAAATTTAACGGCCCATTCGAAATTAAAGAAATCTTTAAAAATTCAGCACTTTTATCTAATCCAGAAACAGACCAGACAACTAAAGTTAACTTTGACAGGATGAAACCTTATTTTGAAAATTAAACTTTATTTTCAGGTTTCTCTTGCTGCTCGGATCAGCAGTCTCCCAATATTCAATAACGCCAATAAACAACACTATCGGAGTGTATTACCACCGAGACACTGACATTGTTATTTCCCACAAGAAATGGACGTTACTAGTACATAAGAACATTTCCACACTCAAGACAGCCATTGACAGGAACGACAAAATCCTAGATAAAATCTTCATTACTCTTGACCCGGCATATTTAGACATGGTAACCTTCACAAGTGAAGTTAAAACGCACCTTAGTCTATTAACGCAAATTTCTAAGTCCATAAAGAGTAAATTCGACGAAATACTGTTCGACACGAAACGCTACAAACGCGGACTCTTGAACGGTATAGGTTCAATATTTAAATCAATCACCGGCAATCTAGATGCTGAAGACGGCGAATATTATCTAAACTGTATTAATAAACTTAATAATGACGAACACCAATTGGAGAACTTACTTAAAAACCAAATTTCAGTCACAACATCAGTCATAAGAAATTTCAATGTAACTGTTCGACAATTACAAATTGACGAAGAGACATTTAATAGTGATATAAAAGAAATCGAAAAACAGATCTTAAAAATCGAAGGCGAAACGCGAATAGCTTATACAAAATTAAAATTCTTAAGTATTTGCGAGCAACTCATGGCAAGCTATTTATTTATCGAGGACAATTTAAACGATATTTTAAATTCTATCACTTTTGCGAGACTCAAAATAATTCATACATCGATCATCAATCCCCAAGATTTAGTAAACTCTTTGCAAGAGATTTCACAAAACTTACAAAAGAATAATTTACCACTACCGATTAAATTATCAAAGGTTTCACAATACTTAGATATTATTGAATTAAAAGCTTTTCAGGCAAATTCAGAATTAATATTTGCATTAGAGATCCCACTAATAGACCCTCAAACATATTCTGTTTTTAAACTATTTCCCATTCCTATTCTGGATAATAGAACTGGTCTATCTCATATTTTATCAACTTCTCAAAAATATATCGCGAGAGATGATGATTCTTTGATGTTCATACCCATCGCAGACCTCAAAGATTGTAAATCGATTCGTTTTAACACCAAGCTATGCCCAAATCTATTCGCATATCCAATTGACGACAATGCCATATGTGAAGCCCGTCTCTTCAAGAACCTCGACATACTACCCGAAAGCTGCCAGACGTCGTTCATCACCAGCCAAGGCTACAACGTCCAAAAACTAGAAGAAAACATGTGGTTAGTGATAAACGCGGAACCTTTACATGTGACCGTTAACTGTCCCAAAACAAGTAAAAAAACTGACGTAATCTCCAAAAACTCAGTTATCAAGTTACAATCAAATTGCTACGCTTTCGTAGGCATTACTAAAATACAATCCAGTGTAAATGACTTTTCCAGTGTAAAATACGATAATCACCCAATCCAGATTCCATTCGAGTGCTGCAGCCAAATCCCCGAAAACATTCGAGTGCCCAAATTAAAACCTCTAAAGTTAAATAACCTAAACACCGAGGACCTCGAAATCGCCAAACACAAACTGGACTAGTACTCAAAGGACTATTTAATAAACGAACCTTTCGTTAATAAACACATTTCCTGGTTCACTTATTTCACAATTGTTCTAATTTTCGGACTATTATTTGTGTACTTAGTCTACAAGTGCAAAATACGCAGAGGTAGTTTGACCACCGATGTCTCCACATCGCCTCCAGCTCCTCCAAGACCTAGTAAACTCTCCAAGACATTTACTAGCCTACTCCCTCAACGGAGACGACCTCCACTAAGAAGAGAAGACGAAGAATCCGAAGACATAGAACTTAATTAAACAGTTTTGTGCCTTTCATAAACTTTTGTACTGACACTCTTCAGTGAAAACTATTCAATCTTATTTTAACATTTTTATGCTTTTATTACATGCACTGTATTGCATTTTTACGCTTACTATTTTATATTCTATATTTTTACATTTTATACTTTTACAATTTTACATTTTTGCACCTTTTACATTTTTGTCACATTTTATTGTACTTTGTTTTTCATATTTTTCATTTAATTTCAATTTCAAAAGTTGTTGTATAATCACCAACTTTTTTTATAAGGGGGAAGTTGTTATATAAAATATTGCCAAGTAACTTATAATATTTAGAGTCATATGAAAGTAGCCTTATCAGGCGTATCATATTTCATATGGCAGCTGCTCCTTTTGCTAACTCAACATCACCTGATTCACAGGCTCGTTCACAATATTCCTTTGTTCTAAGACTCTTCAAGTCAGCACTTTTAATCTTATAAATATATGTAAAATAACATTTGTACTTCAGTTATAATACTCACTTTGTTGCTTTCACTTCATTATCAGGATAGTACGTACTATCCTTTAATTTTAAATAAAGTTTTTAAAAAGTTAGTTGTGTCGCTTGTGATCTAACAGGTATACTTACAATAAATGAAAAATTTTTTTTTTGCTCAAATTTAAAATTTCCACGTTTCATGACATTCTAAACCCTTTTCAGAAAAAAGAATTTACCAACATTTTCGAAAAATTTTTTACCACTAGTATAAATGGAAAAGAATATTTTTTTTGCTCAAATTTAAAATTTCCAGGATAGTACGTACTATCCTTTAATTTTAAATAAAGTTTTTAAAAAGTTAGTTGTGTCGCTTGTGATCTAACAGGTATACTTACAATAAATGAAAAATTTTTTTTTTGCTCAAATTTAAAATTTCCACGTTTCATGACATTCTAAACCCTTTTCAGAAAAAAGAATTTACCAACATTTTCGAAAAATTTTTTACCACTAGTATAAATGGAAAAGAATATTTTTTTTGCTCAAATTTAAAATTTCCACCTTTCCCTATTTCAGAAAATTTTTTTACCACTAGAATAGACGGAAAAATAATTTTTTTTGCTCAAATTTAAAATTTCCACGTTTCATGATATTCTAAACTTATTTAAAAAAAAATTGAACATTTTTTTACCATTTTGGAAAACAATTTTTACCACTAGAATAGATGGAAAAAACTTTTTTGCTCAAATTTAAAATTTTCACGTTTCGTGGCATTCTAAATTAAAAAATAAAAATTAAATCTTTCAAAAAATTTGTAATGTTCTTACCACAGCACCACCGCACCACTATAGAATAGAAGGAACATTTGTTTTTAGTCAAATTTAAAATTTCCACGTTTCATGACATTCTAAGCCTTGAAACATACCTATAACTATCTATAACTAAGAGAAAAACGTTAATTAAATCTTTGCATTCTTTCGATAACCTGAATTCTGGTTATGCTAGCAAATTAAAATTCTAAATTGAATTTGTCTAATTTCTTATTTAATGTAGATGTAGTTTAATCTGCATGGCCGTAGGGGACTGTGTGGATGCTAGTGTTAGAATGAGAATTGTCAAATAAGAAATTGGACAAATTGATTTTAGAATTTTAATTTGCTAGCATAACCAGAATTCAGGTTATCGATAGAATGCAAAGATTTCATTAATATTTTTACACAAAGTTTTTCTTTTAGTTATAGATGGTTGTTTTCTCTGCTGTTTGCAAAATCCAATAAAGAATATGTTTCAATACAATTACAAGCAAACAAATAATAATTCATTTTGAAACATTCTAAGCCTATTCCAGAAGAAAAAAATTGGAAAATTTTTTATACCAACATTTTTGAAAAATTTCAAAGAAAAAAATTAAATTTTTTAAACACTACTATGCTTCCACTTCACTACGTGAATGTGGAATTGAAAAATTGAGCGAAGGCAATAATATTTGGCATATGCACTTATTATAGTTTTATTGAAAAATGTACAGGGTGGTCATCCCAAGAAATAATTCAACCATGGTGGACATTTGTAAAGGTATTTGCGCAAGCCTTCCATATTTGGCACCTGTTACTTAATATTGAATTTTTACTGTTGGATGACCACTTTTTGACTATATTTTATCAGGTTCTCTTTGTGATAATAGTGATAACTATATTCCGATAATTCTCAATGTCATTTCGTAATCAATAATTTTCTAGAGTGACCGCCATGCACAAATAAAGAGGGAAGTTCTGTGTAAATACCCTTACCGATTTTTTTATCTGTTTTATAGACTTTAGTTGACAATTATGCAAAATATGATAAAATTGACAAGCAAATATAAATAACAAATTATTCACAAATTTAAATTTTATACCTTTTAAATTCTATTTTGTCCAAAATGTATTCGCCTTTTTTATTCTACAAAAAAATAAGATCCCCCTAGAAAATGGAAACATTTGTGTTTTTCAAATAATATACTCTGCAAATGTTGTATGCAGCATAAAAATTAATGAAAATATTTAAATAGCTATTTACTATGAAGCGCACATAAATACCAGGCTACCGCTATTTCTCATCCCCTACATCAGACTGGTAGAAGATCCACTAAAATTATGTTTTTTTTTTGTAAAATATTCGTTATTACCTACCCTACTACAAAATTATAATCACCCACATATTTTTATAAAAATTATATTTTCTGTACTAATTGCTATTGTTAAGTAGGTATTATTAGTGTTTCGAAATTCCACCATGTACATATTTCCTGCAATTCGTTGTTTCACCTGTTGAGCATAAATAAAGAAATAATAAATTACCAGATATAACCGTTTATCCTAAACTGATCGCAGAATCAATTGCTCACTATGCTGAAGCGACAAGAATTTCCAATACAGATTCTATTGAATATACGCGTGATTATCCAAATTCTTAAAGCCAAAACCGAATTGGTATTCAAATAGACCCTTCTCAATTCCAGCGGACGTGACGAGTGTCAGATTTTGCCATTTATGTGGATTTCACGTGTTTGAGATATATATAAAATTCGCACGATCCGCATATGCAAACGAATAATAGTACGAAATTATTCGGGTCGAATATGAGCCCTGACTAGTGTTTGATATAGGCAGTGCAACCGAATAGATAGCAGACGTAAAGCAGCTACTGAAAATTGCGTAGCATGTTTTATTTTATATTTTATAAAATTTCATGTTTGTTTGAAGACAGAAATCCGAGAAATGCGACATCCGGATTTAAAGTAGTATAGCAACTGGAGAAGTACTCCTGAATAGTTGAATAGTTCTGTGTATCTTTAGAATCGGTATCGGTAATTGGTATTTTCCTTGTATTTAGTTTTCGTGTTTCGGTTGGATATATAAAACATTTCTTTTTTAACTTGATGTATCCTGGGATTTTTCGGTCATCTTTAAATTAAAATTCTTATATTTTCTTACGTTTCGGTTTTATTAACCATCGTCAGAGGAAAAACTACAATATTCATATTAACGTACGATTATTTTATGTCATTATACAATTTTAATTTCATTACTTACAATTTAAGAAATTTTTTGTTTACACTATATTAATACATTTTACGTTTATTTCTGTTGGAAGTTTGAATGCAACTAAATGCTGAATTTGATATCAACGGTCAAGAAAATACAAATATTTATTTATAAAACATTTCTGTATAATTCTAGTAGTATTATGTCATGATAAGATATTGTATTTTCCATGGACATTTTTCAGGGGTGGACTAGAATAACTATAGTTTTATTATTACGTACAAAACAATTATTAAATCGTTCATCTGTATACAGGAAACAGCGCAGTGTCTCCAATGAATTCTAATCGCCGAAATTTATTATATTAATTACACAGGTTTACAAAAAAAAGTTGTCTGGATCTGGGGCTGAATTCGAATCTGTTAAGTTTCGCTTTATCGCGTCAGAATTTTGGGATATTTTAACCTAAAAGTTAGACATATTTGAGGTTATGTAGCTTTGAGAGTTTTCTTTCTCAAGAGACCATGTATGGGATCTTAAAGTGCATCTCTTTAAAATTCCGTAGAGTTTGCTAAAATTTCTTTTTCTTTTTCGCTGAGATATCGAATTTTTAAAATTGTCTTTCCCAATACATTTAATTAGTACGGAAACCTTATGGTCATTATTTAAATCGCAATATTTCGGCGAAAAAAAAAAGAAGATATTTGAGCAACCTCAACGGTATTTTAAAGGTGACTTGTACTTTAAGATCCCACACATGGTTTCTTGAGAAAAAAATCTCAAAGCTACATAACCTCAAGATAGAGCAAAACTTAAAACAGATTCGAATTCAGCGTCGAAAAATACATAAGAAACGTATGGCCTGAACCCAGATCCTGATTTTTTTTTCTTTTTGTAAACCTGTAACGTATAATGCAAGAATATTTTCTGGTTTTATTGTCTAAATGTTATTTGTGGCATTATCTTAATTTTTTTCTTTCTTCAATTCTTTGGGACTTCCTGCCACATGTATGTTTTCTTTCTAAGCGGTGCTAGGGGAATCTACAAAATATATCACAATTAACCAGTATGTTACTGGTAAAAAACCTCTACGCCTGTGACGCTTACGTCAAAGGATCAGTTAAAGGTTGGTTTTTATAAATAAACAACACAAATAAGCATAAAAACTTGAAATTAAATATTTCGCCGACGTTTCGGAAATCTAATCTGTTTCCCTTTTCAAGGCTTTTTGAAATATCTTTTTTGCTGTGTATGACAAATACACAGCTCTAAGAATGTTTGTTATATTCAATATCCATAGATACTTACTATTTACATAGAACTGTTGATATAGTTAACAGTTTTTTAGTTTCTATACAATGTTAAGTTTGTGAAGTTCTTCTTTTAACATTGGCAGCCAAGTTGTACAGACATCAACGGAACAATTCGACACGCAATTATCCTCATTCAATAATATTATCGCGGATTCTTTAATTTTTCTTTTTTTGCTATCTGCCTCTTTTGTTAAAATTTTTGCCGAGTCCCAGTTTATTCTATGTCCGTTCTCCCACGCGTGTTCGCAGATCTTGGACTTCTGAATTTCATTTTTTCTGATATAATTTTGATGTTCGCCCAATCTTACACTAAAAGGTCTGGATCACTCACCCACGTATTGTTTGTTGCACTCACACGGAATACTATAAATGCAGTTTTTTGAATTTTGCTCGTGGTTTGTTGGTTTCGTCTTTGTCAGAATGGATCTTAAAGTGTTGCTTGTTTGAAATACCGTCCTAATATCAAATCTATCACCGATGCGGCGCAACTTTTCGGATAATCCGCATACAAAAGGAATTAACGCTGTGTAACATTTTTCAGGTTTTTGTCGTACCTTATTGTTATTTTCAATATTTATGAAGGTTTTATCGACAAAACCCCCAGGGTATTGGTTATTAATAAGAACTTCCTTTATAAACCTCTTCTCATTGTTTAGTATTTCATCATTTATTTATTGGATCATTTAAATAATAAAGAACCTTCCATTAAATTCACTTTAGAAAAGGAAACTAGAAATGAATTACCATTTTTAGATGTTTTAATTGAAAGAGTAAATGGTACAATTGAAACAAGTGTTTATAGAAAACCAACACATACCAACAGATATTTAAATTTCAACTCAAATTAGTCGATGCACGTTAAGAGGAGTGTTGTAAAATGTTTGTATGATAGGGCCAAAATCATTTCTTCTAATGATGAAATACTAATCAATGAGAAGCGGTTTATAAAGGAAGTTCTTATTAATAACCAATACCCTGGGGGTTTTGTCGATAAAACCTTCATAAATATTGAAAATAACAATCAGGTACGACAAAAACCTGAAAAACGTTACACAGCGTTAATTCCTTATGTATGCGGATTATCCGAAAAGTTGCGCCGCATCGGTGATAGATTTGATATTAGGACGGTATTTCAAACAAGTAACACTTTAAGATCTATTCTGACAAAGACGAAACCAACAAACCACGAGCAAAATTCAAAAAACTGCATTTATAGTATTCCGTGAGTGCAACAAACAATACGTGGGTGAGTCATCCAGACCTTTTAGTGTAAGATTGGGCGAACATCAAAATTATATCAGAAAAAATGAAATTCAGAGGTCCAAGGTCTGCGAACACGCGTGGGAGAACGGACATAGAATAAACTGGGACTCGGCAAAAATTTTAACAAAAGAGGCAGATAGCAAAAAAAGAAAAATTAAAGAATCCGCGATAATATTATTGAATGAGGATAATTGCGTGTCGAATTGTTCCGTTGATGTCTGTACAACTTGGCTGCCAATGTTAAAAGAAGAACTTCACAAACTTAACATTGTATAGAAACTAAAAAACTGTTAACTATATCAACAGTTCTATGTAAATAGTAAGTATCTATGGATATTGAATATAACAAACATTCTTAGAGCTGTGCATTTGTCATACACAGCAAAAAAGATTTTTCAAAAAAGCCTTGAAAAAGTAAACAGATTAGATTTCCGAAACGTCGGCGAAATATTTAATTTCAAGTTTTTATACTTATTTGTGTTGTTTATTTATAAAAACCAACCTTTAACTGATCCTTTGACGTAAGCGTCACAGGCGTAGAGGTTTTTTACCAGTAACATACTGGTTAATTGTGATATATTTTGTAGATTCCCCTAGCACCGCTTAGAAAGAAAACATACATGTGGCAGGAAGTCCCAAAGAATTGAAGAAGGAAAAAAAAAATATTTTCTGGTTTGTTCAATGGTAGCAAAGCCAAAACATTTTTATGTAAATCGTGTATACATACAGTCGATGATTCAAAATTTCCACACATGTATTTAATTTCGGCAGCCCTTGATGTTTAGAAACAGGACACGAGAGTCTAAAAAATTATATATCTGGTGGGGCATTCAAGATGACAATTGCGAATAACTTGAGGAATTATAAAGAAAAATATTTCAGATGAAGTTTCATCAATTGAGAAGTGGGAGCCAATGGCTTTTCTTAAATTTTGGTAGAGGTCTTCAAGGTGATCCGAAGGTCAACTTTGTTTTTTTACATGAAAGTCCCTATTTTTCTACAGATTCATATTCTGCTCTATAAAATAAACAACTCTGGTTTCTACTGTTTGCTAGTAATTAAAGTATTGAACGTGGAAGTAGCACATCTCTGTAAATGGGAAACAAAACGTATGGACCAGTAATTTAAGAATTATTGTACATTTCCAATGTGTAATGAAAGTAACAATTAATAATTCTAATAATGCAAGAAATAGGACTTATGACTATCAAGGTAATGGAGCTCTATTTACAGAAATAGATCTAAGCGGTGAATTAGACGAAATGGTCCAGTACACTGACCCACACTGTCTCCTGACTTAACTACATCAAAGGACCCCGCACCAAATGCATGGGTAATTTTGTTGTCGACGGAATTGTTGAAAATTCAAGGCATGGAATCCTTAGGTCATTCTTAATGAAAACAGTTATGGATTAAGTTCCAAATGTCTTTGTTTTAAAAATACAGCAGATCGAAGCTTCAAAATTCAAAATTTTTTAAAACGCGAAATTAAAGAATTAAAGAAAAATATACCCATTAGATCCTACTTTTCCAATGGTGAAGCTTTGGTCTGAAACATATTTCCCGAAAACTCTTTATTTTCAATTTATTCGCGTTTGCCAACTTAAATGCCCCACCCAGTATATGAAGTAAATCAGAAATCTCTGTGACTATTATGGTAAAGTTCTGAATATACTCTAATTCATAAACAACTAAATAGTCTGTACACAAAGTCGATGATTTGAGATTGCCATTAAAAATTCTTAGGAAGGATATTTAAAGTGGGTACACGAGTATATATGGAAAAAAAAATCAAGATCTGAACATACGATATAAAGAACACTAAAAAGCATGTCCACAAAACCAATGAATCAAAGTTTCCACAAATATATTTAATTTTATATATTTAAATAAAAAAAAAACATTATAATTTATTTTTTTAAATTGTATGATATACGTAGGGAAAAAATGATTTAAGAAAATTAAGTTATATTAAAAAATTTGATTATAACTTCCAATAATTCAATAAGGACTGCTATCGACATATACAGCACCTTTACCACTTGCTCTTAAGGTTTGGATCTACAGTAGAATTCTCCATGATTCTTCATATTAAGAGATTTATGAATACACGTACAGAACCACTGCTTAAGGAATCACTACTTCCACATCCAGATTTTTCATCCAAGTCACTTTAAAGGAAAGATCTTAACTATATCTGCACTCTAGTATGTACAAATTTGGTCATAGAATTTTAATAATATTTGTGGCAGATGACATAGAAAAGTTTGGAGCGTTGTTTTCTACCATATACGTTAAAAATGAAGTTTCTAGCTTACTCTATAGTACAGGCAAGTTAGCCATTTAGGGTAACAAAAATTAATAAAAGGATCATCTCTGGGATTTAAGTAGGTAATAACCTGAAAAATGAGATGATGCATTCTTTGCACTTCCAAGTTCCGGGAAAATTCAAAAAAATTTGGAAAAACGTTTCGATTTTCGGTTTTTTTGCTCTAGTGGCCAACTTGGAAACATTTTTCTCTAACAAAATTTGTAGCTCTCTCTTTCTTTACAAAATAGGTTTTTACCAATTTTTGTCATAATTAAGCCGTTTAGAAGATAAATCGAGTTTTCCACTTATAGTTTTAAGCCGCTACGAAATGGGTGAAAAATGAGAATTCTTCAGGAGTTTCGTACGACCGGGTTCATCGATCGATAATTCTTACTATTCACAGCCCCTAAAAAAATGAAAATAACATAAAATGTAGAGAAAAGTCTCAGCATTAATCACAAAATTCATAAAAAATTTTATCATTGAGAAAAAGCGTCAGAAGATGACTTAGTAAACATTGTACAGTTGATCCACAGATTTGTTCATATTTTTACCGGGAGTCGTTAGAATGATAATTAATTTTGCTTACATATTCTTATTTAATGATATATTAATCCAATTAACATTTTATTGCAATTACTTTTGTTGGAAAAATATGCTCTGCGATCAAAGTAAAGGGTATATTTCTCATCGATCAATCACCTCCTAATTTTTGGACTATAATTACAAGAAGACATATTCTATCGAATGACTTTAGAGTTTTTTAAATGCGTGCAGTACTTGTTGAATTTGTCTACATTATTCATTCACGTTCAGAAAATTCACAATTATACAGTAAAACATATACAACTTATTTGTTTCTTAACATTCTTCAATAAAACAGTCACGAAATATTGATTAAAGTGCGTGGAATCGAATCCATTCAGTTAAAAAGTACCCATTGTTACGGAACAGATAGGGAGGATGCATAAAACTCAAATATATGAATAAATCAACTGTATAAAGTTTACTAAGCCATCTTCTAACACTTTTTTCTCTATGATAAAAATTCGTATGAATTTTGTGATTAGTTCCACATTAAATCTGAGACTTTTCTCTACATTAAGTAAGAATTTTTTGAATAGTAAGAATTATCGATCGATGTGTCCGGTCGTATGAAACTCCCAGAGAATTCTCATTTTCCGCGCATCTCGGAGCGGCTCAAAACTATAAGTGGAAAATTGAATTTATCTCCTAAATGGCGTAAGTAAGACAAACATTTGTAAAGACCTTTTTTATAGAGAAAGAGACGTGCTACAAATTTTGTTGAACACTTTTTTCTGTATTTTCATTATTTTAGTCGCTAGAGCAAGAAAAGCGAAAATCAAAAAGTTTTTCCAATTTTTTTTGAATTTTTCCGGAACTAGGAAGTGCAAAGAATGCATCATTCCTTTCTACAGATTATTACCTACTCAAATCCTGCAGATGATCCTTTTATTAATTTTTGCGAGGTTTTCACAAAATTTTGACTTTATTGCCTGTACTAGTACTTATTTTCCCATATTCAAAACCTACCACCTCCCACCCTTTCACCCTTTCAACGGAATCATCTCAATCAGATGTCAGTACAATACATACGTGCACTAACTTTTAAGTGAGTATCTCAGTTTTACGTTATCAATCCCATTAATAATGGGTTTTGAAAAATATTAGATAGTAATCTTAGGCCTTGGTTTTTAGTATACACTAAACCCAAGTTTTTGTACTCTTACAGTTTCCTTTAGTTCTTTATCCCTATGTACCTCTACCTCCCCCCCCCCCCACTCCTTCAACGGAATCATATTAAAATATAATCTAGTTTCAGATGTCGTTATAATACATACGTGTACTAAATTTCAAGTGAAAATCTCAATTTAATTTTGTCAACCCTTCTAATAAGGGGGTGGGGGGGTGGCGTGAGTATGGAAGATATTATAAAAAAACCTAAGGCCTTCGCTTCTAGTACATACACCTAATCCCAAATTTCTGTACTTTTACCAGCTTGCTTTAATTATTTTCCCCTATTTACCCCTATTTACTTTATTATAATACATACGTTTACCAAATTTCAAGTGAATATCTCAATTCTATTTTGCCAACTTCTTTAATAATGAAGTAGTGGGGGGGTTGAATAATATTATAAAAAAACCTGAGGCCTTGGCTTCTAGTACATACACCGAACTTCAAGTGTGTGTACTCTTACCAGCTTACTTTACTTAATTTCCCCTATTTACCCACCAACCTTTCACCGGATATGTTAAAAAACAAACTAGTTCCAGGTCTCTCATAATATATATGTTTACAAAATTTCAAGTCAATATCTCAAACCGTTCCGGAGCAAATGTGCGGACAAAGAAAAAGTTACAGACAGACCGACAGACAGACAGACAGAAAATTTTTTTTGCCCAAATTTAAAATCTAAATTCATTCTAACTTTATTTCAAGAAATAAAAATTTTTAATTTTTTTTTAAGATTACTGTACTTCCAGTCCCCTACGTGGATGTGGAAGTAATAATTATATAGACACTATTCACATTCAACATATAGCTCAACATCGCACTGTGCGAATGGTCACGCTACCCTAGTCATCGCTTTGAATATACATGGGTAAAACTTCGACGGCCTAGTTAAAAATATTGCTTTACGGATTATACATTGTACAAGGTCAGACGAACCATATCACAGAAAGCGATGAAATTTTACTCGTCAAACTAGCCAAATGAACAACATGCGTTTTATGAACACCAGAAACAGAAAATCAGGTATACAACAATTTCAAGTGCTATTCAAGTAGTATTCACACATATAGGTTCAATGAAAACTATTTAGGCAATTTTGCCTAAAGAATATATTAGCAGCATGATACAATAAATTTAGTATTGTCAGTAATTGTGAGAGAGCAATAATGACAAAACCCCGGCTCAAAAGTAGTTACACCAGAGACGGTCCTCACACACAGATAAATATCATGAATCGAAAATCTTATGATTCATATAACCAAATAAATACGTTATTTATAGGAAACAAATTCTTTTTCGGTAAGAAATAACAAGTATGACATAAAACTCATAAACAAATAAATAAACAATCTAACCATTATACTCTTCGCCGATTTAATGCACTTTTACTTCCACATCCACGTAGTGGATTGGAAGTATAGTAATCGCAAAAAAATTTTCAAAAATTTTTATTCGTGAAATAGGTTTAGAATGTCATGAAACGTCGAGATTTTAAATTTGAGCGGAAAAAAAATTTCTGTCTGTCTGTCTGTCGGTCTGTCTGTCTGTAACTTTTTTTTGTCCGCACGTTTTCTCCGGAACGGTTTAAGATATTGACTTGAAATTTTGTACACGTATATATTATAACGAGATCTGGAACTGGATTGTTTTATGAGGATATCCGGTGAAGGGTTGGGGGTTAAATAGGGAAAAATAAGTAAAGCAAGCTTGTAAGAGTACAGAAACTTGAAACTCGGTGTATGTACTAGAAGTTAAGGCCTCATATTTTTTTGTAATATTTTTCAACCCCCCACCACCCCTACCCCATTAATGGGGTTGATAAAATAAAGTTGAGATATTCATTTGAAATTTCGTACACGTATGTATTATAACGACGTCTGGAATTAGATTATATTTTGAGATGATTTCGTTGAAGGGTTGGGGGTTAATTTGGGGTAAATAGAATATAAGTAAAACAAGTTGGTAAGAGTAGAGAAACTTGAAATTCGGTGTATGTACTAGAAGCCAAAGCGTCAGATTTTTTTAATAATATTTTTCAACCCCCACCGGCCTACTCCAATATGAAAAGGGTTGATAAAATAAAATTGAGATATTCATTTGAAATTTGGTACATGTATGTATTATAACGAGATCTGGAAGTAGATTATAATTTGAGATGATTCCGTTGAAGGGTAGGGGGTTAAATAGGGGTAAATAGGGGAAAATAGGTAAAGCAAGCTGGTAATACTACAGAAACTTGAAATTCGCTGTATGTACTAGAAGCCAAAGCGTCAGGTTTTTTTTTAATGTTTTTCAATCCCCACCACCCCTACTCCAATATGAAAAGGGTTGATAAAATGAAATTGAGATATTCATTTGAAATTTGGTACACGTATGTATTATAACGACATCTGGAACTAGATTATATTTTGAGATGATTCCGTTGAAGGGTTGGGGGTTAAATAGGGGTAAATAGGGGAAAATACAGTAAAGCAAGCTGGTAAGACTACAGAAACTTGGAATTCGGTGTATGTACCAGAAGCCAAGGTCTCAGATTATTTATAATATTTTTCAACCCCCACCACCCCTACTTCATTATTAAAAGGGTTGATAAAATAAAATTGAGATATTCATTTGAAATTTGGTACACGTATGAATTATAACGCCATCTGGAACTAGATTATACTTTGAGATGATTCCTTTGAAGGGTTGGGGGTTATTTAGGGGTAGATAGGGGGAAATAAGTAAAGCAAGCTGGTATGAGTACAGAAACTTGAAATTCGGTGTATGTACTAGAAGCCAAGGCCTCAGATTTTTTAATAATATATTTCAGCCCCCCACCACCCCTACTCCATTATTCAAGGGGTTGATAAAATGAAATTGAGATATTCACATGAAATTTAGTACGCATATGTATTATTACGACATATGCAACTAGATTATATTTTGAGATGATTCCGTTGAAGGGTTGGGGGTTAAATAGGGGTATATAAGGGAAAATAAGTAAAGCAAGCTGGTAAAAGTACAGAAATTTGGGATTTGGTGTATATACTAGAAGCGAAGGTCTCAGGTTTTTTTATTAGTGACTTGGATGAAGAATCTGGATGTGGAAGTAGTGATTCCTTAGGCAGCGGTTTTTATATAACTGTTGCACATTCTGTAGAATGCTATTCCCAATTTTTTTGTTAATAAAAAAATATCTGCGAATAGTATAATAATGTTAGTTGTCTAGTTAGTTGTTAGTTAGTTGTCTAACTGCGAGATGAATGAACGTCGCCAAAGCTTGGTCCATAATCTTATCGCATTTGCGACAAATTTATTGCCGATAAGTTGATATATGATATATGAATAAGGACTATTACAGGTTTTGCAATGTAACAATATTATATAATATAAATATATGAATTTAAATCATTAATAACTTCTTTATTTATTGTTCGAAAATAATAGGGTTCGTTCTCTAGCTTACGCCAACTTACTGTCCAAATTTCACTATAATCCGACTTTTTGTTCTCAAGTTATTGTACTTACAAGAAACGTGATGTACGAACTGACAGACAGACAGATAGACAGACATACAGAGAGATAGATAGACAGACAGACGGACGAAAATTTTGAATATTGTTCAGAATTCGATCACACAGTGATGTGCCGATCGAATGAAATATACTCTTCGTTTTACACTTGCGAAGAGTATAATAATTTATTATTAGAAATTTGCAGATATTATTTATTAGGTATAGTTGTACAAGTAGAAGTAGGAGATGTTTACTGAAACTGGTGGATAAAAACACCAGACTTCGGCCACACATTGTAGCTGCAGCGTCGGTCTAATTGTTCCACCTAAAACTCGGCATTTTGACTAGCATACGCCACTTCAACTTTTTGTAAATGTAAACATTTCCTATATGTATTCTAAATTTAAAATGTTTTTATTTGTGCACATAATATAAGGCACCATAACAAAGTATTAACTGTGGAATCGAGGTAACAGATGACATATGTTTAAACGACTGTTTCAATGTTTTCAGAAACAAGATGAAGGAAAAATGGTCACAACTCTGGCAACAGTTTTGCTGTACATCTTCCACAAGATATTCATATATTCACCCTGAAATACCAACAAAGTTTTGGCATGATGACCTTCATATTCCCCGTAAATATATTAGCATTATTAACCGCCTGAAATTTGGACATGGAAGTTACCCAGCCCACCTTGCTAGACTCAAACTTATTAAATCTATTACATGTGTTATGTCTGAATAAAACCAATCTATTAAAATACATAGTTGCTTTTTTGAGTAAAACTGGTGCAAAAATTTAGAAATTTTATATTTTAATATATGTTACATTTTAATGTACAAATCCTATTGTCTAACCTCATGTTGTTCTCCCTATTTACCATGGCCTTACCCAGTTTATACAAGAAATTTTCAAAACGCCTTGATAGGCCTCTAGGCGAGAAGCGTGTGTCCCTGTCAACTTTCCCTTAATTATTATGTAATTTTCAAATATGACAAAGAACTTAAATGTGTTCTTCCCTTTGCGATATTTTAATTACACTATATAGATATCTGTGGTCTATGGGTTCATGGATTCAGCAAATTAAAGTTAAGTTCAAATGTTTATTAATCTTTAGTCAAGTATTGACCTTACCATTTATATTGTGTTTCTGGCTGATTGGACTAGTTCCATAGTGCCACATTAAAAAAAAAAAAAAAAAAAGGTACCACAACATAAGAAATTTTAAAGCCGATTCTGGTTTTTACGTCACAACTACCTCGGAGCCGGGGTATCATAATAATAGAAGTTTACAAAAGAAGTCGTGACCTATGCGTAGAAGTCATCATTTCCTATGTATTTTGACACGCCGAAGCCAGTAAAATTATAAGAAAAATTTTTCTACCGCGCTTTAATTGTCTAAATATTAGCACATTTAAATCACGATTTGTGTGACATCTACGTGGTAAAACATTTTGTAAATAATTTTATCGGCTTCAGCGCGTCAAGACACCTACGTGGGAAATGAAGACTTCTATGCATGATCAGGACTTTTCCTTTTTAAATTTGTGTAATTTATGGCAAACGTAAAGTTATATTTCAGATGTGGAATAAATTGTAATTACTGCTGTTGACATTCTGACAATTAATATAACAAAGAATTCGTTTATCTATTTTCTCATGCACTTCTTTCGTAGCTCACTTCACTAAGGTTTTAAATGCAATCAAGTTTCTCAGAATTCTATCGCTTAAAAATGTCAGTAAAATAAGAAAGAGTGTTATCCTTTGCGGCTTTATTGTTTCTGTAACTAAGTACAACTCATTATAAAAGTTTCTTAAAATCCAAGAGAAATGTACGATCTGAATAAGTTTTAAAGTTAAGGCTTGTTCCGCGCATTATAATTACATAAAGATCTTTAAAGCTTCCATAGTTTAAAACAAATCCGGAAGGATGGACTTGCCGTACCTTCTTCCTGCAGGAATTGATATATTCATTTCGTCAGTATGAGCGTGGATATCTTAAAATAGGGTAGAGGCGTATCTTATGAAATTTCACTTCCACATCCACGTAGTGGATTGGAAGCATAGTAGGTAATCGCAAAAAAAATTTCAAATTATTTTTTTCTTGAAATGAGTTTAGAATGTCATGAAACGTCGAGATTTTAAATTTGAGCGAAAAACAGTTTCCTTCTGTCTGTCTGTCTGTCTGTAACTTTTTTTTTGTTCGCACGTTTTCTCCGGAACGGTTTAAGATATTAACTTCAAATTTTGTACACGTATATATTATAACGAGATCTGGAACTGGATTGTTTTTTGACGATATCCGGTGAAGGGTTGGGGGGTAAATAGGGGGAAATATGTAAAGCAAGCTGGTAAGAGTACAGAAACTTGAAATTTGATGTGTCTGCCCTCAGAATTTTTTATAATATTTTTCATCCCCCCACCCCCTCCAAATCATTATTAAAGGGGTTGATAAAATAAAATTGAGATATTCGCTTGAAATTTGGTACACGTATATATAATAATGATATCAGGAACTAGATTTAATTTTGGGATTATTCTGATGAAGGGTCGGGGGTTACATAGGGGTAAATATGGAAAAATAAGTAAAGCAGCTGGTAAGAGTACAGAAACTTGAAATTCGGTGTATGTACTAGAAGCCAAGGCTTCAGATTTTTTAATAATCTCCCCCCCCACACCACCCCCACTCCATTATTGAAGGGGTTGGTAAAATTAAATTAAATATTTACTTCAAATTTGGTACACGTATGTATTATAAAGACACCTGGAACTAGACTATATTTGATATGTTTCCGTTGAAGGTTTGGGGGTTAAATAGGGGAAAATAAGTAAAGCAAGCTGGTAAGAGTACAGTAACTTGAAATTCGGTGCATGTACTAGAAGCCAAAGCCTCAGATTTTTCAATAATATTTTTCAACCCCCGACCACCCCTACTCCATTATTAAAGGGGTTGATAAAATAAAATTGAGATATTCATTTGAAATTTGATACACGTATGTATTATAACGACATCTGGAACAAGATTATATTTTGAGATGATTCAGTCGAAGGGTTGGGGGGTTAAATAGGGGTAAATGTGTCAAAATATGTAAAGCAAGCTGGTAAGAGTACAGAAACTTGAAATCCGGTGTATGTACTAGAAGCCAAGATATCAAATTATTTATAATATTTTTTCAACCCCCCACGAACCCTACGCCATTATTAAAGGGGTTGATAAGGTAAAATTGAGATATTTACTTGAAATTTGGTACACGTATGTATTATAATGACATCTGAAACTTGGTTATATTTTGAGATGATTCCATTGAAGGGTTGGGGGTTGAATAGGGGTGAATAGGGCAAAATAAGTAGCGCAAGCTGGTAAGAGTACAGAACCGTCAAATTCAGTATATGTACTAGAAGCCAAGATATCAAATTATTTATAATATTTTTCAACCCCCCCACCACCCCTATTCCATTATTAAGGGGATCGATAAAATAAAAATGAGATATTCACTTGAAATTTGGTACACGTGTGTACCATAACGTCATCTGGAACTAGATTATATTTTGAGATGATTCCGTTGGAGGTTAAATATGGGAAAATAAGTAAAGCAAGCTGGTAACAGTACAGAAACTTGAAATTCGCCTCAGATTTTTTTATAATATTTTTAACCCCCCAATACCCCTACTCTATTATTATAGAAGTTGATAAAATAAAATTGAGACATTCACTGGAAATTTGGTACACGTAAGTATTATAACGACATCTGGAACTTGATTATATTTTGAGATGATTCCGTTGAAGGGTTGGAGGGGGGTAGATAGGGGAAAATAAGTAAAGCAAGCTGGTAAGACTACAGAAATTTGGGACTTGGTGTATATACTATAGAAGCGAAGGTCTCAGGATTTTTATAATAGTTTCCACCCCCACCATCACCACTCCCTTATTAAAATAGCTGATAAAATTAAATTTAGATTTTCACTTGAAATTTGGTACACGTATGTATTATAACGACATCTGAAACTAAATTATATTTTGACCTGATTCCGTTGAAGGAGTAGGGGGTAAGTAAAGGTAAATAGGGAAAAAAGTAAAGCGAGCTGGTAAGAGTACAGAAACTTGATATTCGGTGTATGTCCTAGAAGCCAAGGTCTTAGATTTAATAATAATATTTTTCAACCACGCGCCACCCTTACTCCATTAATAAAGTGGTTGATAAAATAAAATTGAGATATTAACTTGAAATATGGTAGACGTATATATTATAACGACATCTGGAATTAGATTAAATTTTGAGATGATTCCGTTGAAGTGTTGGGGGTTAAATAGGAGTATATAGGGGAAAATAAGTAAATCAAGCTGGTAATAGTACAGAAATTTGGGATTTGGTGTATATACTAGAAACTAAGGCCTCAGATTTCTTTCTAATATTTTTCAAACCCCGCCATCTCCGCTCCATTATTAATGGGATTGATAACATAGAATTGATTGAGATATTCACTTGAAAGTTAGGACATATATTATGTATTGTAATGACATCAGACTGAGACAGGTTGTGAATAGGGGAAAATAAGTAGGGTAAAGTAGAAACGTAATTTTTATCGTATATAGTGGAAACCAACGCCTCAAATTCTCCTATTTCCTATTTGCTATTTTCCCCAAATATTATTAAAATTCTACGACCAATAATTTCCACGTACTAGAGTGCAAATCTAGTCAAGATATTTCTTTTAAAGTTACTTGAATGAAAAATCTGAATGTGGTAGTAGTGATTCCTTAGGCAGCGGTTTTTATATTTATATACATGGTGCGGCAGAAAGGATGGACCTTCTTGGGATGGGCGGTATACTCGAACGGAGAGGAGTAGAGCGTTGAGGATAAAGTCGTACAACTCGAGGAGATACGCCATTTGTTAGTCACAATGGTTATCTGCACGAGAAAATATTGTGCTGTCGCAGTCGAGGAGTATTTGAAATCGGGCGAATCTGTGATTGTTTTGTTGTGCAACGGCGTTTCCTGAGAGATTCTTATATCCGACACTATGGTATGGTCCCAAAACGTGACGCAATTATCAGATGGGTTCGGAATTTCAGAACGACTACATCAGTAATAGAATTCGGTGTGCTGCGATTTGTTTTCAGGCAGAGCGCTCTGGGCTGTGAAGGATCGCTTATGTCACTCTTTCAACGATCGGCAGTGTTCTTACACTTCGACTACGATCACGAGGTTTCGGATTCATTTCCAGTCAAATATTCCTCGACTGCGGACGCACAATGTTCTCTCGTCCAGATAACCATTGTGACCAACAAATGGCGTATCTCACCGAGTTGAGCGATTTTATCATATATCTATTAACTATATACTGGTAACACGCTATAAGCCACTATATACGGAATTGGAGCTACAGAAGGAGATAGTTTTCTCTGCGTGGAACTTGGTACCCAACGCGCACACTCTGACTACACGATCTGCTGAAGGAGTAAGGAAGCGCGCTATATGTAATAGGCCAGTGGCCAATTTCTCCGATTAGATTGTGACCATTTACTTTATATATTCAGTTGAACTGTCACAATCTCGCGTCACTAAGGCATGCGCACCATACCCAGAGTACTCTTAAAGGTTAGGTTAAGTTAGGCTTTCCGTGGCGTCAAGTTACGAGCGAAACTCACAGTATATAGTTAATATGTATATGGATTTTATCCACAACGTTCTACTTCTCTCCGTTCGAGTACGCCACCCGTTTAAAAAACACCCATCCTTTCTGCTGCACTTTGTATTTACGACATGAGAAAGGACACTACTTTATTTCCTATCACTGAATTTATTGTAACATACACGTTACTGCAGTTTCGGTACCTTAACGTACCATTTTCAAACGATGATTCAAATGAATGAAGAATTTACAAAGGTTTGTGCATATTTACACTAACTACTAATTACACTATTCTAGGTACTAATTGATCAGATCTTAGAACCAATCAACATTTAGGATTTTAAATAAGTAATTAGTATATTATGTAAATTAGGTAAGGTACTTAATGGAGGATTATTTTAATGCATTAAACAGAGTGGATTGATCCAACTGGTCATTTAGAAGATTGTTTTCGGGAATCTTGTTGGATTTAATAATTTCTATTGAATCTAGTAAATTCGATTTAAAGTCTTTGTCATTCACGTGTAATATCTTTAGGTCGTTTATAATTGGAAAATTGTGACTAGTTTCCAAAATATTATTTGCAAGAGTTGAGTCTGTTCTTTGAAAATTAAAACAACGTAAATGTTCTTGACAGAATCTAATTGATTAAAATAAAATAAAGTTCATATTTTTATAATTTATATTAAACAATGAAATCACTATGTTTAGCTCATTTGCTTTTTTATCTTACCAAAACGTAACTAAGAGTCGGGTTTTAAAAAATGTAAATTATTTCCATGATAAATGAAATAATCTGGCAACATTGATGCAGTAATACCTTGAAGGCTTCTCTATTAAACACGACAAGGACATCGAAACATCGACCGAGAGGGCTGTCACTGCCGCTGCCCATCTAGAAGACAGGCGGCGTAGGAGTTTAGTAATGCAGGAAAGGTAAAGTTGGATGCACGTCCCTTCGCGAAATCTAATAAATTGCGAAAACAATTGGTTTTAAAAACATTATAAATGTTGGTACTATTATGGAAAAATTTTATAATTTGGAAACTAAAAAAGTAATTCTCAACTCAAAAATAATTCTTAAAAATGGGTTAAACCAAATAACAATATTCTAAAAGTCTTTAAAAATGTATGGAGTTAAGGAAAATATTTATTACTTACACCTAACAAGTTTAATGTAATAAATGCTTAAATAGACTTCCCTGCTGAGCTGAGCAATATCCCAAACGATTATAAAATCCTTGGCGAACATTACCCAACATAACAGGGGTAACAGTTAAGCTGGCGTTTTCAATATTTAATTGAAATTCCTGCAAATTGTTGGGTCTGTTTTCCTGAAAACCATAAATTTTTTATTTTAAGTAGCCCCACAAGAAAAAATCACAGGGCGCAAGATCTGGTGACCTAGCTGGCCATAAGATATTACCATGCCCAGAAATAAGTCTATTCGGAAGTGTTTCCTCCAAATACTGCCGAACGACAACTCTATTATGGGGAGGGCAACCATCTTGTTGGAACCAAATTTCATTAAACCTAGCACCTACTAGTTCCTGAATCCTAGGGACAATTTGCTGTTCAAGCAAATCCAAATATTTTTGGCCATTTCAGATGCCATCGATATAAAATGGTCCAATAATATGTTCACCCAGTATACCGACCCAAACATTTAGTTTTTGAGGATACTGAGTGCGAAGTTCGTAAAACTTATGTAAATTTTCTCGCGACCAATATCGTGTCCGAGTAGAATTATGTTTACCAATTATGGAAAAGTTGATTCATCGGTAAAAACAATGTTTCTAAGAAAATTTTCATCCGCATTCGCCTTCCATTAATTGCTCACAAAATTCCATTCTTCTGATATTGTCCGTCTCAAAAATTTCATGAGTTTTCCGAACCTTGTATGATTTGCATCCATTTTTTTTTTAAACCGACCTAACCGTTGATGGTGTAGAACCTACTCCAGCAGCAAATTGGGAAGTAGTAAGCACCGGGTTGTTGGTTGCCAGTGCACAAATCATAATATCTCTTTCATCTCTGGCTTCATTGGGAGGAATCGATTTTTTTATGTTGTTTATGATCAACACAGCCATTTATTTCAAAATTGTGAATAATATTATGAATTGTGGATAATGCAGGTGAAGGTCGGCCGGGAAATGCACCATTAAATGCGTTTTTAATTTGACGCCTTGACTTTCCTTGATAGTACCGCTTAACCATCTGAACTTTTTCGGCCGTTTCAAACATTTTTAAGAATTAATTTAATGACAAGATCACTCTTTCAGTTCCCAAATAGTACTAGCTTGAGTACGAGTTTGATGTGACGTGAGATTGCGGCGAGTCGATTACTAGTTACGCATGCGTATGCATTTATAATATACGATTCGTTGGAAGTTGTAAATTCGCCTGGTAGATCCTATGATCGAAGAACTTTTGCGTCTACTGTATACTGAAACAAGCTAATTTGAATTATTTTCTGTTAATTAAGTTTACTATTGTTCTTTCTTGAAAATCCTTATTTAGGGCTATTGACTTTCTAGTCTAATTCTGTTCTTAAATTTTCTTCTGAAAGAGGTAATGATAAGGCTCTATGTATAATGGAATTATGTGTTGCTAATTTATGTGATTTGGGGTAACATGTATGTTACAATAAATGCAGTGATAGAAAACAAAGTGTCCTTTCTCATGTCGTCATGATTAACCATCACAAAGTTATGGCTTCCACAATCGATATTTTATATATTTATTATTTTTTTAGATACAACTACTCAATAGGTAACCAATTATAGGGTGGCAATATTACAGTGAATATACTATAAAACAGTATAACAGAATACAGCTGCAATAGAAGTACTACAGAATTAGTACAAAAAGCAAATAGTCAGGGAAGTTGATACCTCGGAATTCTCGTGCAGTGAATGGATTTTCACGAATCCTGCTGTAATTTAATGACAAAACTATGTAAAATCTTTCAATGTCAGCTTTTTATTTGGGGGTGGTTACTACTCTAGTCAAATTAATGAATTGTTTAACAAAAATTCTAGTCCCGATTTTAGCATATGGTTTTGATAGGTGGTGCTTCCTAAGTGTAAAGCCAAAAAGTTGATCTTGTAGGCCATGGGCGTTGGCCACCATGTTGGATAACAATTTTTTGCTATTACCTCGGAAACCGCTGATGCTACGATATACTTATTAGATCTTTTTTGTTTAGAACTAAATTTCCCAGTTCATTTTATCGTTTTTTTTTTGTAAAATCAATAGTATTTGAACTGCAGGGTGTTAAAGTTTTCTTGAAATGGTTTTTCAAAATATCATATCACAACTTTACTAAAAAAAAGTTATTATCAATCTTATATCGCGTTCAATTATCTATAAATTTTATGTAAAGTTTATTATTGTAGGATTAATAGTTTACAGTTTACAGGGCGACAAATGCACATACAGGGGCGCGTTGAATTACCGAATACAGTTGCTCATATTTCACATCACCCAGGAGATAGACATTTTCGTCTGATTACAGTGCCTTTTCTTTTTCCCGATTCATGATATTTTTGCGAATGATAGTGTTTTTACTAGTCTCCAATTATCATCCTTTTTTTACATAAGCTTTTCTGAGAAGGCAGTTCTCTAGATAATAGAACAATAAATGGAATTCCTAGGCAGAGATTTTTTTTAATCACGTTCTATTAGAATTTCATTTTAATATTTAGAGGTATTGTTCCAGTTCTAAAGCTGCAACATCCTTAAATTTTTTTGGACGAGTGCGTGTTCTGATTTACTGTACGGCACTTATAGATATTATATCTGGTATAGAGGTCAGACAGGACGATGTGTCATTCAAGTTCAACTTGTAATGACCTACTCTTAGTCGCTAAGTAAAATCTAAACTTGTAAATTCAATTCAAATCATACTATGTGTGGATGACCTAATTATTTATCATAATTAGAGATAATAGGATTCCATGATAACTAATTAATTAATTTATTGCAGGGTAATTATAGCGTAATATGGTAACATAATTGTTGTCCCATTAAGCATAATAACAATTCAATAGGTCACAGCATTGAGGAAGATTATTATACTCTTAGATCGGCCAATTTCTTAACCCGTAATAATCACTAGTAGTAGTCTGTCTTTCTGTCCGTCCGTTTATTCGCCTGTCTGCCCGTCCGTCGCGTTTCTTATACCGGATGTCCAGTTAGTTTTCCCTCGGAAGATTGTGCAAAAACGGCTAACTTTACAAAAAAACTTTCCTAACAAAACTTTCAATGTTTCATCTCTGCTACAACGAAAAATTATTGTCAATTATACAAGATGTCACAAAAACGAGTTACAGAAGAAAGCATGATTTTTTTTTAACGGAACACACCAATTAAGCCTCCAAGGGTCTTGTAGTATGCTGTACAATATTTTGCCAATCGGATGCAGCGTTGCCAAGGTATGATTTTTTTCCTGTCTATTTTGGCAAATTACAACTATTTTTCTTGACATATTTCGGCGATTTATTAATTGTTTTTTCTAAAAATGTAGGACGTTATTTGGTAATGATGTATTTACTGAAAAGTATTTTTGAAATAAATTACTATTGTATCGGATGTCCAAAATATTTCTTTATATTTGTTGAAAATTATTTATAATTTTTTTCATTTTTTTTTTAAATGGAATGCATATAATTTTTTTACATGGACAAATAAAGCATACAATTGCTCACATCCTAACATCATACATTTTCATTTATTTCGAACGTTTTTTGAGATATGATTATTTCAAATAATTTTGAGGTGCACTTTATTTTAGCATTAAAATCTAGCATAGCTTTGATCCTTTGTTTTGCTCTTGGTTTTCACTTTATGACATTTCTGTAAGATATTTAAGATTATTGTGATTAAGTGGAAGCGATGTTGTTAAGTAATATTCAAAAATATGAATTATAATTATTGTCAACAAGATTGGCCATCTATGGTGTACGTTATTGGTGAAACTGATGGAAATTGCTTATTGGCATCAAGAGTGTATGGTCTAAAATATTCCGGTAGAAGGTTTCCTGATGTGAGGTCTTTAGAAAATTTGAACGAACGTACTGGAAGTGTTGCATGTGAAAAGAAGGCGAGACGACGAAATGTGTTCGGGAGTTAAGTAGGTCTTTAAAGGTCAGTAAATCTAGTATTTCCCTATGCCTTCGTAAAAATAAGTTTCACCCCTATCGAGTACAGCTACAGAACTTTTCGATGTGGATTTAAATCGTGGATTAAATTTTTGCCAGTGGGCTCAACCAAATTGGAGAAAATGAGGAATTTTTCAAATTTGTATTCACGGATGAATCAACGTTTCATCGCAATGGATTTGTGAATAGGCACAATTTCCATTATTACAACAGAGATAACCCTCATGTTGTACAGAAAAATCATTACCAGCACAACTTGAGTTTAATTGTTTGGGGATGAATTGTACATGATTATGTTATTGGTCCTCACTTTTTTAGGGGAAATGTGAATGGAGCAGTGTTCTTGGATTTTATGCAAAATACGTCTCCACAAATAATCGAGCATATTCCTGATTATATTACAAATAATATGTGATTACAACTTGATGGTGCGCCACCACATTTTAGTAGAAATGTTCGTCAGGCCATTAGTAACCAGTTTCCTGAAAAGTGGATGGAAAGAGGAGGTCTGATATTTTAATAAACTGTTAAATTATATTTAATTCATTATTTTATTAAATTATGTTAAGTCTCATTGTATGGCCACCTAGATCACCAGACCTGACATTAATGCATTTCTTTCCTTGGGGATTTGTGAAGCCAGATGTTTATGAAGTAGAACCAATGACTCGAGGAGACATGATGGAAAGGATTCGTCAGTGTCTCAATCGTATACATGTTGATATAATGTAAGACGTTCATTTACCAAGAGACCTCACTGTTCAGTGGATCAAAATGGTGGACATTTTTAGGTTAGTTTCATTATCGTGAAAAAAATTCTCAAAAGCCCTTCATAATTATTAAAAGAAACTGTATGATATCCAAATGTGAGAAATTGTATTCGTTATTAACCTATGTAAAAAATTATAGGTATTTTATTAAAAAAATAAATATAAAGCAAAAGACCAAAAACGTACTAGATTTCAATGCTAAAATAAAGAGAACCTCAATTTATGCAAAAATTATTTGAAATAATCATATCTCAAAAACAGTTTGAAATAAAAACAAAGTATATGATAGGTATTAAAATGTGAGGAATTACATGCTTTATTTATCTATGTAAAAAATTACAGGCATTCCATTTTAAAAAATCGACAAAAATAATAGTTCAATATTTTGGATATCCGCTACAATAATAATATATTTCAAAAATATTTCAATACGTACGTCATTATTAAGTAACATCCAACATTTTTAGAAAAAACATTTCATAAATCGTGGAGACATGGCAGTCAAAAAAATTGTTGTAAATTGCCAAAAAAAAAAACAGGATAAAAATTATAACTTCCATCGCCAATCGAGACTTGGGCAAGCCACATGCAGAATTTATTAAGCGCTGCGACTTCTCGTCTGCTTAAGGCACGTGATTATAGAATATACAGCCACTAAATCGCAGGACAGGGGGTATTGCAAACGTTTTTTGGGTACTAAAGTGTTTGTTATTAGAGAAATACATTTCTTGTTTGATATATTTTACTACAAATTCTGATCTACATGTTTATAGAACTGAATATAATTATTACTTATGTAATTATGTGTTAAGGATCTCGTAAGTATATTTTTTGTTGGTCGAGAATACAATTTACAATTCGAGGTTCATTGAACCTAGATATTCAAATTTGAGGTACAGAAACCTCGCTGTATGATCCGCAGTGCATGTTATATATTATAGTTACATTTTTGAAAACCATGTCTGTAAAAATAGCAGGTGCAGCAAATAGAGGCTGGATTTACGTCCTACAAAATTCCAAAAGAGATATAAGCAGACTTACAAATCATTGACTAGTTGGTGTTACTATAAGGATGTAAGTACCATATCGGAAAAAGAATGTCTTGCCTATTTTGTGAAAAGAACTGCCAAGTTAAAATGTGTGTGAAATGTCTTTGGTGTGAATATTCAATGAGAAAAAGTCTTATACTGGTTGACAACCAAAATGTGTCACAATGTCCTAAACTAAAAAAAAAAATAATTGCCGACAACAGATGTTTTTAATTTCGTTGCTCTCGTAAGTTTAACACAGATTATTTAGTATAAGGATTAAAAACACTTGGTATTACTGTTTCACAATTATTATTCAGATTTCTATGACATATGTTTCGGCCTTTCGATCATTATCAAAGAGTTATAACAACTTGTTGTTAGTTGTTATAACTCTTTGATAATGGTCGAAAGGTCGAAACATATGTCAGAGAAATCTGAACAATAATTGTGAAACAGTAATACCAAGTGTTTTTAATCCTTATGCTATTTAGTATGTTTCACCAAGAACCTACCGCAGACAATTAATAGATTATTTGTTTAACGCTATTTCTTGTCTTAAAGAATATTATCAAGGCTAGCATGTCTCTGGAGCACAGTGCTCTGGAAATTTATATGGCTCTATTCATCAACAGTAGTCATCAACAAATGTGGGACAAATTTGTGCTACTCAATTTGAGTCAATTGTTTCTGTTTAAAAAAATATCCAAATGACATGCACAAAAGCAACCACATGTTTTTTAACGCGTGTTATTTCTCAAAATTTCGAAAAAAGTTAAAGAGAACGATTTCTTATTTCTTAATTTTACAATTTTTAATCCTGTACTAAAACCTTTAATTTTTTGCAAATGTTTCATCATAATACATTTTAATCTAAAGCGAATTTATCTAAACCTGCATAAAATGATTTATTATTAATATAGTCATCGCCTAAATGTGTTTTGTGGCTAAATGTTATTTTAACTAAAAAACATTTTACGAAGGGCATAAATGTGTTAATAAAAATTCATGAAACATGATTAGAAAAATGACGTTTTCTTATTATTTATTTTGTTATGTATCTATTTCCTTAATAAATATCCAGTTAAAGCTGGACGCACTTTGCACGCATTTATTTAGTCACATAGCGCATGTATGTGATGTCTTTACTAAAAATTGTTGATTTTATGCAGGATTGGTTAAATTAGGTTAAATCAATAATATATTAATTTGTAGAAAATACATCAACGTAAAATCATTATTAGAGGGTTGTAAATTGATATACGTTTGTTAAATTAAAAAGTAAACAACATCTTGAGAAATAGCCAATTTTTTGAATTTTTTAAAGAAAATGTTTACGTAAAGAATATCACGTCATTGCTATTTTGCAAGTCATTTGGCATTATTTTTTAAGCAAAATCTACTGACGAAATCAAAATTTACTTGAATCGGATAAAAAAATATTTCTCATATAGCAGCCTCTATTGGTGACACTGTATATGACAATTTGATACAAACAAATCGTCTTTTTATCATATCTATATTAGCATGATAAAGATAAAACTGTTGAAATTTATTTTACTTACCTCTTTTCCTAATCTGTTTTTCCACCTAACCCACTTGACAAATCCTGGCCTCCAATACTCAATCATATATTCCTCAGCGTACTCCTGACCCTGTCCGTTGCCAAACCGGCCCTGTGTGCGACATCCCGTTATCACATGAAGCTCCTCCAGGTTAATCTCCAAGTATTCTCTGGCATCTCGAGACACCATTTGTCTCGGACACCAGGCGCCTCCGTTCTTGTCGTTTCGAAGTCTGTAAACAAAAAATAATAGACATGTTATATGTGGTCACATGTGTGCTAGGAGTTTATTTGATTGTTAATTAATTTTTGGTCCGTGAGAAAATAAGGAATGATATAATTTACCGCAGATTTGGATTAACCTTTTGTGAGATACTTTTAATAACTCACTGGGCAAGGACAATGCTTTAAAAGAGAATTAAATGAAAGGAGGAGAATTTTTTCTGATTAAATAGTAGTTGGTCAAAGTAGTGAACATCGATAGTTTATGTAATGCATATACATATTATACAAGCTTTTATTATTGTACATTTTTTTTGTATTTATGTGTTTTATAAGTTTGTGTTCTTATGTGCCTTATTTTAACTTTTTAATACTATAACGAAAAATAAATTAATTATGTTTTTAATTTGTACGAATTAACTTAAGTAAATATCGTTTTATTGACGTGCCAAATGTACATATTTGTATCAAAAATTGGTAAAATAAATTCTATTCTATTAAAAATTCTATGCGGTCCCATATCCCAGAAAAATACGACGCTTTCATCTCTTGAATGGAATACATAAACTTAAATAAAAGTTTTCAACCCAGCTTTAATATAATACATCTCTAAAAAGGGACAAAGCACAAAATGAGCAGAAAAAATTGAAATTCTTATATTTTGCCATGATACGTAAATAATAGACCTTGTTTAATAAAGACAGTGACGCGACAATTTTTTTGCATTAATATCTATAAAGCTAGATTTTTTCCAAAGATAGTTTAGATAGTATCTATATTGCAGGTACAATTCTACCAAACTCTTAGTGGTGCATAAATGAGTAAAAAATTAAACATGTTGCAAAAAAATAGTTGGATCCTGCATGCCCCAATTTTAAATTTTCACCTCGCGATTCACGTTGTATGGTAACTGCTGACCTTCTCCTCGCCATTGAGACATAGAACGGGTCTCCGATCGCCGTATTTACGTTTGAAAAATTGACTTCCGGTTGTGCTAATCGGCGAGTATCTTTAAATGATTTCTCGAGTTCGAATCCCGTCCGAAGCTACTTTTTTTTTCGTTTCCAATTTTTGGCAAATATTTTTTATTCTATAACTGCTATTCGCTCCGTTCTATTACATTTTTCGGAGAAGTTTTGAAATTTCCGCCGCGAAATATTAATCTGCATTATTTCGATTAAAAATCACATTATACCTCCGCTATAGGGTAGCTAAATCTTTGGTAAACGTTACAAAAAGGCAATAGGTAGTCAAACCACGACAATTATATTTCTCATTAGTATTAATGAACAGACAATATTTTTATAGATTACCTACGGTCAAAAATAAATTAATTTTTTTCAGAATAATTTGTGGTTTTACTCGGCATAAATTCGACAAAAATTATCAGCTAAACTCAAAGAACAGTTATCCAGGCCACCAGAAAATATGTCCGATAAGCCTATACTGCTCTCGAGAAGCAGCGTTGTACCACGCACACCGATATTTCACTAACTTGTTAATAATGCCTGCAAGTAAAAAGATGTACTTTCGATTCGCTCAAAATAAGATTGCATTATCTCTGACATTTCTATCCACCACGTCTCTATATCATCTGAAATTTTCATACATGCCTTTTACTATCGAAAATTGAATAAAGAGAAAGAACTGAAATCACAGGAACTAAATTTTTTATGCAATCGGGAAATATATTCAGAACGTTGCAAATTGTTTTATTAAACTTTTTTATGCCATGTGATTTCAACAATGTCCACCAAAGATTTAGCCACCCTATAAGTAGAATATCATTTTTAATCGAAATAGTGTAGATTAATATTCCGCGACGGAAAATGCAAAATTTCTCCGAGAAATGCAATAGAACGGAGCGAATAGCAATTATAGAATCAGAAATATCTGCCAAAAAATTGAAAACGAAAAAAAAGTATCCCCAGGCGGGATTCGAACTCGGGAAACCACTTAGAAATAGTCACCGATTAGCGCGACCACAAGTCAATTTTTCAAATGTAATAACTGAATATACACGGCGATCGGAGACATGGAACGGATGTCTCGATCTCGAGGAGAATGTCGGCGATGACCGTACAATGTGAATCGCCAGGTGAAAATCGAAAATTGGGGCCAGCAGGAGCGAATGCGAATCGTCATTTTTTCTCACTTCGTGACAATTCGAAAAACCAAATTTTCATCCATCTGTTGTGGCGTTTTTTTGGAAGGTTTTATTCGATGTTAAAATATTGCCCAAGTAGTTCTTATGTGGGCCACCCTACGAGCGACGTGGTTAGCGTCACTGGTTTTACCTGGCTAGCACAGTAAAGATACGGAGAGCAAAAGGGCGTTGAGTTCAAGGCTTGGGCGCCATGGATTACTTGGTATAATCAAGGAAAATTAAAGATAAAGATAAGCAAAAGACAAAAGTTACATATATTACAATATACATACATTACATATATACAATAGTACTATATTACAAAAATATTATATTACAAAAAATCAACTATCACAGCATCAACGATACTGTATAGCAAAGTACCAGACAGAAATATATACAAAAGAAACTATATTACAAAATATACTATATTACAAGATACTCTATATTACAATTTGCTCAACAGCAAAATCAATTTGAGGCGTATACGAGAACCAAAAATATATTACAAAAGATACGTCTCGTAACTTTTACCTCAATACTAAAATTCATATATTACAACAAAACTAGGAACTGGAGATTCTTTACGAGAGACAAAATAACTATATTACAATAGATATGTCTCGTAACCTTATCTCAAAGTTCATAAACTTAAACACACTCGTTACAACAAAAATTGAACCACGACTTGCTGTATCACTAACAAAAATGCATTTTAATACCACAATAAAATATTGATTATGAGGAATCACGATAAAAGTAATTACGAAAACAATACTACGGCAAAGTATTTGCGGCAACGAATTCAAGATATAAGCAACTACGAATTAATTTACAACAATGGGTTTAATTGTCACAACGGATTTAAAATGCAAATAGCCAAAAATATAATAGATTTCACTTGAATCTGATATGTTAAATTTAGACACTTTTGGCTCTTATAGCTCAACAATCATGTGAAAATAATCCCTTTTACTGGTAACAATCAAAGGTACTTATCTTTTATTTTGTTATCCTGATGGATAGAACTCCTATTTAAACGTTATGTTTCACATGTGGCTGCCTTAATCCCAGTTTGAGGTTATGAAATCGTAGGAACGTTCGTACAACGTACAAGATTTGTCGCCAAGACAAAATGAAGAAAATCTCTTCGCCCAGAATGTTTTCGTATATTCCAATTCAAAATGTAGTATAAAAAAATTGACTTCATATGCTTGCTTAGTGAAAACGTAGTAGGTATCGCAAATTGAATGTAGATAATCTCAAATCTTGCTCAAAGCAAATAAGATAACATTGAAATACTTCTACGTTAAAATCATTAGACGTGAATAAATTTAATTATGAGTAAACTCTATGAGAAAATTACGTATATTTATAATTATGATTATGAGGAAAGCCTAAAACAATATTTCAAATGTTAGACGGAATTTACCGGTATAATAATTAAAACCTTACCTCATGTGATCATCACGAGGCTTTTCAAATTCTAACATCCCCATTACAGGTCAAACAAAATTATAAATACGTCTAATTAGTTCAATGGTTCACCGAGAAAGAGTTTCACCCGGCTTTATTTAGTTGAAATCTCATCCCTGGTGCGCTGTCTAGTATTCGCGAGCGTTAACTGCTGACAGATGACGTATGTTCATCATAGTCTAAAGAGTAAGTGCACTCTATTAGTACTAGAGTTTGTGGAAATAATATTTCCGATAACTTATAATTTTTCTAATACATATTAACAGTGTAACGAAGGATGCTATTGAGCATTCCGCATGTTACACTGTTTTTTGCAACATGGTGTTTAATTTTTTAATTATTTATGCACCACTAAGAGTTTGGTAGAATTGTACCTTCATTATAGATACTATCCAAACTCTCTTTGGAAAAAATCTAGCTTTATAGAAATGATTTCACTGAAACTGTGGCTGCCTCCCGGGCTAATAGTTTAATAGATCATTATTTGTGATATTCGGTTAAAATAATTTACTAATTAAATTATTTAATTATGTGTATATTTGAAATATTACAATAACAGTGCCAATATTTATTAGATATATTTCACTATTAATTTAATTATCATTTTAAATCAGAAATGTTTAATTATGCAGTGGACACTAATGGACACCAAAGTTTTAAATTAATTCGGTACCTATTTATTTTCGGCTAATAATGCTTTATATGGAAGTTATCTCTGACAGACACTCATACCATTAACGTTTAGGATTTAATTAAATATTATATTGATCAATCTTCTACTTATACAGGACGCCTCAAAGTTTACTATTTTTGTTAGTGAAGGCAAAACAAATTTCGGAAATCCTTTTAAGACAAATTGCTCGCAACTGAGGTGCATGCAGTTAGTACGTCAATTAATAAAATTTATGGTTTTGCGAACGTTTGCGATTAAAATAATAATAATGATATTTTATTCATCGCTTGGATACATTTAGTATAAAGGACAGATCAGAATATAGTATAATAGATATAATACAAACTTATTTAGTAACAAACAGCATAAACGTAAATATACAGGGTGATTCGTGAGGAGAGGGTCGTACTTCACCAAAAGATAGAAAACATTGAGGTGATCTTAAATCCACAAACAATAATGGCTAAAGCGGCCTAATTTTAGAAATACAGGGTGTTTTATATTTTTTGGAATAATATTCTGTTCGCCATATATCTGTAATGCGTAAGCGGAATCCAATAAAATTTTGTACTTCGATTACAGTTCATTCATCATCTAATGCCTGGGATATTAATAAAATGTCACGGCCGGACCCAGAATAAAAATATTTTTAAGATATTCCTAGAAAATAACCCTCCGTATACTGTTTATAAAATATTCGATATTCAAATATTAATTTATACCTAGAAAGATACAATATCCCATAAAAAATCTTTTGGCACCATTTCATTGTTTAAATAAAAAAATTAAATTGTTGAGGATTCAAATTTCTATTTTTCTTTAAATGAGAAATTGACAGAAAGGAGTCACTAACACTTACATATTATCTATTTTCATTTGTTCCCTATCTGCACTACCAAAACGTAGTGCAAATAGGAAGAATAAAAATTCATCACATATACCTAGTGAAATAAAAAAAAATTGTAATGACTGTGTAATTAATAAACTTAACAAAACGATAAATAATAAAAATTAACAATTTAACTAGAACATGAGAAATCAGTCAAACTTACTAAATCCAATTAAATTATTTTGAATCACAGTCTATTTTCAAAGTGACCACCTTCAAATTCAATACATTTTCTTGATCAATTTGTCATTTCATTTACGCTTTTTCTAACAATCTCTAAACTGTTTTTAATTTTATTGAAAAAATGCTCAATTCTTGCAATCAGCTGCTCGCGGGTATTTATTTCTTCTTTACATACTTCAGTTTTTAAATAGCACCACAAAAAATAGCCAAGGGGTGTGAGATCTGGTGATCTCGGAGGCCATACAACGGGACCACCCCGACCGATCCACCTATTTGGATATTGTTCATTCAGATAGTTTCTGACTCGTACCTAAAAATGCGGCGTGGCCCCATCATGTTGAAACCACATTCCTATTGTGTTTACATTATTTAATAAATTTGGCAGAGTATGTTGTAAAAATCTAAATAATTGTCACTATTTAAGCGACCTTCAAAAATATGAGGACCCATTAGATCATTATTGAACATTCCACACCACACATTTACAGAAAATCTATGTTGGGAATTGTTTTGGATTATTACACGGGGATTCTGGTGTCTCCAAATATGAAAATTTCGAGTATTATTTTTACCATCACGGGTAAATTGAGATTCATCGGTAAACAATATGATAAGGATGCATTTGTTCGCCTTTAATAGTTCTCCAAACTCTGGTTTGAGGAATATTTAATTGTTGACCAATTCTTCTTGTGCTGATTTTTGGGTTCTGGTCAACCATATTTAAAACCAAATCTTTTTCTTGCCGGATCTGCCTAATAGGACGTTCTATTTTCATGATTGAGGGAAGGGTTCCAGTTTCAGAAAGATGTCTAAACACTGTATAAAAGTTTTATAATCTGGTACACGTTGATTTCCAAACCGGCATCTGTATTCCCTTTCAGCAGCTTTTGCATTGCCATTGCAATATCCATAGACAAAACCATATTTGCGTATTCTCTACTCGTGTATGTAAACGGTATGATTTAGAATTATTACAAGACAATATTGTAACCAGTAAAAGCAACAGTGGTGACGTGACACTTCTTAATTCCAATATGACTTTTGACAGGTACCTACTTGATTATTAAAAAGTACGTAGCCATAACTTTTAAAACTAATATAATGGCAAAACTAGATGATTGTAACAATTAATTACTCTTGCAATGAATTAAATATTCATGAAACCAGAGTTTGGAGAACTACCTTTTGGTAGTGCAGATGGGGAACAAAAAATATAATATGTAGTTAATCCTTAGAGTGACTTTTTTTTTCTCAATTTCTCATTTATAGAACAAAAAATTTGAACCCTCAACAATTTAATTTAATTTAATTTTTTTCATTTAAGCAATGAAATGGTGCCAAAATATTTTTTATGTAATGTATGTTTTTAGGTGTAAATTAATATTTTAATGTGAAATATTTTATAAACAGTACACACAGTGTTATTTTCTAGGAATAACTTAAAAATATTTTTATTCTGGGTCCGGCCTTATATTTTATTAATATCCCAGGCATTAGGTGGTGAATGACTACTGTAATCAAAATACAAAATTTCATTGGATTCCACTTACGCATTACAGATATATGGCGAAAAGAATATTATTCCAAAAAATATAAAACACCCTGTATTTCGAAAACGGGGCCGCTTTAGCCATTACTCTTTGGGGATTTAAGATCACCTCAATGTTTTCTATCTTTTGGTAAAGTACGACCCTCTCCTCACGAATCACGCTGCATATAAATAAAAAATATATATTTACAAATTTAATATAATAAATACACAAACAAATACAAACAAAAATACAGCAACAATTTAATTTCTTTCTTCTTTCGAAACAGTAATTATATTTATGACTCCAATGTAGGTTCTGTATTTAAAAAGTCGCGTATACTGTAGAATGCTCCTTTCTGTAAAATTTCTTTTATTATTTTTTAATTATGGTAACTTTGAATATTCCTTATCTCACTGATAAACTATATTATAGTAAAATACAGTTATAGCGTGGGAATTTTTTAAAACACGATTTTATGTGTTTTGGTGTGCTTAGGAGGTCCCCATGTCTTGTGTCATGTGTATGTTTTTCTTTTAATTAAGATAATAAGCCCATATTTTTCTTTGTGTACATCAAACATTTGAATATAGATATGCACGGGGTCGTCCGGATTGTTTTGTCTTTAAACAAATCCTTACAGCATACTCTGGGGTCTAACTTAAAAATTAGTCGAATAAGTCTTTTTAACATATAATAACTATATTACTAGAGGTAGAGCTTCCCAACAAATTATGTTGTAGGATGTGTGCGAGTATGCACAGTATATGCTTATTTGCCTAGTTTTCCTACTACTACTACTTTTAATTTGTAATAGGCAAAGTAGGTCGAATTTAATTGGTTGCAATTATGTTCGATTTGGAGACTGAATGATAATTTACAATCGATATAGTTTCCAAGTAGTTTAACACTTTCCGACAGACCTATGTCATCGTAAAATGCTATATTGTGCGGTTGCGGTCTCTGCATATAATAATTTATAAACAACGCCTTCTTAGCACTTAACATTAATTTGTCCCTTTGTGAACATGTACTAACTCATTCAAGTTCCTCAGGTATGTTGATCGTCAAAGTTACTATAATGTCATCTGCAGACATAGCTAGATGTCCATTGCTTATGTGATTAGACAAGTTCTTCGCATACAGCATGAACAGCAATGGTCCCAAAACGGAACCTTGAGGAACTCCAAGTAGCAGTCCTTCTAAGTCCGATTATGTTCCATCTGCTTTCTTCTCTGCCATGCCACGGTTCTTCAGCAAAAATTTGCATTATTGTTGCACGATCGGAAATTGGATTTTTTTGAAATCTCAACTTTGGAGTGCTGGGATATATTACTGTTACGCATTTTTGCTGGAGAACCAGATGTGTGGGAAATGAAAAACCATAATGGCAGTTGTTTGCAAAATTATCGCAAATGATCGCAGACAGAATTTTTTCGAAATTTCAACATTGGTGCGTTACTGACTGCTACTAACTAACCGCAATTTGCACCCCTACCACAAACATATGCTCATATAACATTTAAATAGCATAATATTGCTAAAAACGTACATCCTTTCGAGAATCTATTGATGATTTCAGAAAAGAAACATTTTGCTGACAGTACACTTTAGAAACAAAAATTAAATCGCTGTTTACAATTCCATTAATCTTTATTCTAGATGAATTTAAAATGATAATTGATGCAAATAAATCCCATTTGTCAGTGTCAAAGTTAATAAATATTTGCGTTCACTAATTAATTTCCAACATATCGACAGAAAGATAAACACAAACTAAAAAAAATATATTAATTGCACAAACACAGTTTGCTACTTCATTGACAAATTACAAATTTAAACAACTAATGCTCTTTTAATTACACTTCGAGAGGATAAATTGCAAAAAACTCCACCAAGTACTGGTATATGCACAAGGTGATTAAATTAATGAATACTTAAAGAAGTTCATTAAAAGTTAAAAACTAATTAAAAAGTCTTAGGAGTATTATGAATATTTTAGAGAATAACTGTCACCCCTCTAACTTACTTCGATTCGTGTTATCCCACTTCTGAATTTATAAATAGAGAAAAGTACAAGACGTGCTATTAATTGAAATTCAGGAAAAAGAGCATGCCGCCGAAGATTAAAGGGATCGTCTTAGATTAATATAAAGCTTTAAAAATTTTCAAAAATCATCAAAACTAAAGAAGAAAATCAAAGTTCTTATTGACAGAGTGGTTTAGACATTGGGATAATAATTACGATATAGATTTTTCAAGTATAGGTAATAACAATTAAAATCATGTCTTATCCGAGGTCTGTGTCCCTCCTGTTGGTTTCATACATCAACGATATAGTGTATGACTTTATATGATAATCCTATTTTATTATGTGCTGATGAAGCAAACAATTTTTAACACAGTAGTCGGTTACAGAAAAATCTACTAACAATTAAAAAGTAGTGTAATGAAAATAGTCAGCTCTTCAATGTAGAAAAATGTAATGATATGTTATAGAACAGAAAAAAGATCCCGAATCTATCAAAGGCCTAGATGTCACTTCCGAAAGCAAATTGACATTTAACAAGCAAATCGTATATATTACCCGAATTTTAGAAACAAAAATTAAAGTTTTACCATTAAGAGAAAGCATTACCTTGGTAGCTTACCTGTGAAGCAGTTATGACTGTTTAGGAGCGTGCGTGGACTCCTACGCAGCGGATTGACTCGTGTGTTAGAAAACTCTTAAAACTTCATGAACTTTATTTAGGTCTTAAAAAAAACTGTACTTGTCAAGGGGAGAATGCCAGAGTACGCGAGGATATGTTCAAAAGTGACCTGGAAGAGTTGTTTGATATTGCTACAAAAGATGCTGATTTAAAAACAGCAGAAAAAGAAACTAGGAAGAGACGCCGGCATGAGAAAAATAAAAAGGCAAAGGAGAAGTATAAAGAAAGAGAATACCAATATATTTCCAAGGAAGTGAAGAGGAATATCAACCTCAACCTGTGGCCGTAGCATCAACATCACATGCACCTTCATTTACATTGCTATCAAAACGGCGTAAAAACATATTTAATTTGCCAGAAATCGTCGGAGCCTTGGATCAAGTCAATCTTTCAGATACAGGTGCAGTATTTATTGACGGAGCGTTGCAAAGATACTCGAACACGATATTTCATAAATCATCCTCTCCCGAAGCTCAATTAAGCGCTCTAGAAAAAAAGTAAGACAGAACGCCGCAACAGCCGAACAAGAGAACTGGTCTTTCAAGGGGCCATTTCTTTTACATTGGGATGGCAAACTTTTACTTGATATTGATACATTGAATGTAAAAGTGGACCGGATCGCTATACTTGTCACTGAAAATGACCACGATAGGTTTTGGGAATTCCCAAAATAGATAAAAGAACATGGAAAGAACAGGCATAAGCTTTCGTTGAAGCAATTAAGATATAGAACGCTGAGTCCTAAATTAAAGGGCTTGTATTTTACAAGACAGTGAGTAACAACCGGCCTTCACAAATAAGATTGTACTGAAATTGAAAAAATCCTGAAAAGGGAACTTGTCTGGATTGCATGTCGCCATCGTGTTATGGAAATAATTTTTTCAAATGTTTCCATTATCTGAGTTCGGTTCTACTGGAGGTCCAGAAACTGCACTTTTCAGCCATTTAAAGAAGGGATGGCCCATGGTTGGTAAATGTGTTTAGGTATAGTGCAGCAGTAAATAACCTCTTTCAATATCCTATATTAAGCAAGTTACTACAAAAAATGCTGGAGTATTTACCAGTGGGTATTACAAAAACAGCAAATAAGAGACGACTATCTAGAACTTTTGCGTCTGTCTCTTTTTTCTTTTGTTTCTGTAAGGACATATTCCTTCTTCGATGTCCTTCACCTTGACAGTAAAACTAAATTTGACGAATTACTAAAATCTATCCTAAACACTGGAAAGATGATCCAATTTTCGTTGAACTTCGTGAGTTTTGTTGTAAGACGAAGGTTGTCAATGACACTGTAGGAGGGGGCATTAGCTTGATTCAAAAATATAACCAGTCGCTTGACAAGGACGAAGTACAAAAGTAGTTTATTCTCCGTCACATGGCTAACTACAGAAAACAAGTTCCCGAACCAAAGAAGGCATATCTTATTTCATAATTATTACACAGCCACACAAAAAAAAATTATTGATGGCCTGGCGGTCTGACCATGTTTTCCATATGTTTTTGGGGTCACTGAATCCCAATCCTATTTAACTCCATCACATCAAGATTTTGCCATAACCTCAAAAAACCCATCATTTAAGCGATTTCGACATCTCTTCACATAAATCGCTGTAACTTTTTCTAGACAAAAATGACCCCCCTTTTTGTACTTTATCGATTGCAAATTAAATTTCCAATCTGACGATGTATGGCATGATATTTTCTCGGAACCTTTTAAATGATAGTTTCGCTGTAATTGCATGAAAATGGGCAGTTAACTATTTTCAGCGCAGCTAATACTGATTGTGATGTCAAAAGTTCAAAATTCAAAATAGAAAATTCATTGAGGCTGCTATAATTGCAAAAGTTTTGCAGATTTACATTAAATTTGGTACATCTAAGCACTACATGGTATGGAGTAATATTAGAGCTAAAAAACTGAAAACGATACATATTTCTAGATTCAATGAAAGAAAACTGAAAAAAAAAGAATTAATTTTTTTAAAACTTGTCGCGCTTCATTAAGCGGCAAAAGGCTGTTTGAATTGACCAGTCAATCTTTTCCCAGTCAAGTTGACAAAACTTTTGACCGCAATATTATATATTCCTTCCAATTATCAACATATGCAGGATCTGCGGAAACATGGAAAGTGAAACGCGCGAAAGTTTTTTCGTACTTGAAAAAATATTTTTTCATATATTACTTCGACATCTAAGTGGATTGGAAGTATAGTAATCGTAAAATATTTTCAAAAATGTTTTTTCTTGTAATAGATTTAGAATGTCATGACACGTCGAGATTTGAAATTTGAGCGAAAAAAAAAATTCTGTCTGTCTGTCGGTCGGTCTGTAACTCTTTTTTTTTTGTCCGCACGGTTTCTCCGGAATGGTTTAAGACATTGACTTAAAATCTTGTAGACATATATACCATAACGATATCTGGAACTGGATTGTCTTTTGAAGATATCCGGTGAAGGTTTGGGGGGTAAATAGGGGGAAATAAGTAAAGCAAGCAGGTAAGAGTACAGCAACTTGAAATTCGGTGTATGTACTAAAAGTCAAAGCCTCAAAATTTTTTATAATATTTTCCATCCCCCCACCACCATCCCTCCAATATTAAAGGGATTGTTAAAATAAAATAGTGATATTCGCTTGAAATTTGGTATACGTATATATTATAATGACATTAGGAACTAGATTATATTTTGGTATTACCTATTCCGTTGAAGGGTTGGGAGGTAAGTAAGGGAAAACAAGTAAAGCAAGCTGGTAAAAGCACAGAAACTTAAAATTCGGTGTATGTACCAGAAGTTAAGGCCTCAGATTTTTTTTTATAATATTTTTCAACCCCCCACCACCCCTACTCCATTATTAGAGGGGTTGATAAAATAAAACTAAGATACTCTCTTGAAATTTGGTACACATATGTATTATAACGACATCTGGAACTAGATTATATTTTAAGATGATTCCGTTGAAGTGTTGGGGTAAGGGTAAATAAGTAAAGCAAGCTAGTAAGAGTACAGAAGCTTGAAATTTGGTGTATGTACTAGAAGACAGGGCCTCAAAATTTTGTATAATATTTTCCGTTCTCCCCCTCCCCTACTCCATTATTAAAGGGGTTGATAAAATAAAATTGAGATATTCACTTGAAATTTGGTATACGTATATATTATAATGACATCAGGAACTAAATTACAGTTTGGTATTATTCCGAAGGTTGGGGGTTAAATAGGGGAAAATAAGTAAAGCAAGCTGGTAACAGTACAGAAACTTAAAATTCGGTATATGTACTAGAAGAACAGTCCTCAACTTTTTTATAATATTTTTCAACCTCTCACCACCTCTACTCCATTATTAAACGGGTTGATAAAATAAAATTGAGATATTAACTTGAAATTTGGTATACGTTTGTATTATAACGACATCTGGAACTAGATTATAATTTGAAATGATCGCGTTGAAGGGTTGGGGGTTAAATAGGAGTAAAAAAGGGGAAAATAAATAAAACATGTTGGTAGGAGTACAGAAATTTGGGATTTGGTGTATACACTAGAAGCTTAGGTTTTTTTATAAGAATTTACCATGCACTCACCACCCCCACTCCCTTATTAAAAGAGTTGATAAATTTAAATTGAAATTTTCACTTGATATTTGGTACACGTATGTATTATAACATCTGAAACTAGATTATATTTTGACACGATTCTGTTGAAGGAAAGGGGGGTGGTAAGTAGAAGTAAATGGGGAAAAAGTAGTAAAGCATGCTGTAAGAGTACAGAAACTTGGGATTTGGTGTATATACTAGAAACCAAGTTCTCAAATTTCTTTCTAATATTTTTCTGTGACATCTGCCCCAAATATTATTAAAATTCTATGACCAATAATTTCCACATACTAGAGTGAAAATACAGTCAAAATGTTTTCTTTAAACTCACTGGAATGAGAAATCTGTATGTGGAAGTAATGATCCCTTAGGCAGCGGTTTTTCTTAATAAATAGATACGGGTTTTGTCGATATTAATAGATTTCAAAGATTTTTGGAGAGATTACATTTTCTCATTTTATGTTTCTGAAAGAAGTTTTTTTGAAAGGAGTGTACATGATGCTATTTTTTTACAGAGAATCTATTATTCTTGCTATTAATTATTATTACACTAGAATTAAACATTTTTGGAGACATTACATTTTCTCATTCTATGTTTTTGTAGAGAGGAAAGAAATTTTTTTGAACAGAGCGCACTTGATATTTTTTACAGAGAATCTGTTTTTGTGGCTATTAATTATTATTGCACTAAAATAAACACATTTACGCCTTTCCCTAAAGTTAATGTTATGATGGAAATGATCTAATTTTAATACGCGACATTATTCAAGGTTGTATCCAAAAAGACGTTTACATAAGAAATCACAATGAAATCACATATCAAAATTCTAAATTTAACCGAAATCACTTTTTCATTACAAAAATACAGGGTACTATTATAGTAATTAGTACAGTAGTTTGGATGTTATAAGCCAAGATTTAACATTTTAGGGTAAATAATCTCAAAAATTTATACAGTTACGTTAAGTATTATTTTCACCTAAACAATAAGCTTCCGATATGTTTTGCCATACTTCTGGGATATCCTGTATTTTTAAGACATTATTATTATTATTGTTAAAAAACAAGATTTCTTATTCCACGTCTTTTAGTTTCACGCATTAAAATTTGTGTCGATTCCTGAGGTGTGACATGGATCAATTTGTGTGTGTTTTTCTTGTAAACGTTAGATTAGAGGTTCCACAACGTCTGCTGAACCACAAATTTATTGCGTTTACATATGTTCATCATGAACGGTCCATCGTTTTAACATGACATGGCGGCAAAATTTATATTCTAGGAAATTGAATAGCAGAGGCCATATCGACGGGCACTTTCCAGCCGGTGACGTTCGAAGTCGTCGCTGATCCGGAAATGCTTTTAGCTGAATGTTATTCCGGCCGATCTCCATCACCGTTATGACATTTTACGGGATACCTGAGAGACACGCAGAATTTTAGCAATTTGATCATTTGAGACGGACGATTGAAAATACATTGAATTTGACTGGAGCGAATGCCTAAAGTAAAATTCTCGCGAGGGACAATCCAATTTCTGATGCTAACAGGTGGATATTATGCCTAAATTGTTTATTACTGTGAAGTCCATGTGAATTTTATTTTCTCGATGAATTTGTACTCCCACTTCTGATATTCTGTTGAATAATGGAACTATCAGATAAAGTGCGTAAGGATTATATTTCTGAATGCAATTTAATATTATGGAATAAGATTGAAATGATTTTAGTTCGGGTGGATGCGTTTTATCGTCGTTTTAGTTAAATCTATGCGTTAATCTAGTTATCCTCAATTGTTGGTAAAACTTGTCATTTTTTCCATTAGTATACAAACTGATACTGAATTTATGTAGGCAGTATATCCAATGTGCAACCCCCGTCTAAAGTTGCATGCCTTCTGCGTATGCGCTAATATACCAGCCATTAGAAGATGGAGAGAGAACGCTGTATTTCTCTATATAGGAGTATAACTAGACTCATCAACGTTCCCTTCTTTATGTAGCAGGTTTCTTTGAAGTTTTATTGCGAACAATTTCGTTATTTCTTGTTACGGCAAGGATAGTAAACCTGAACATATTTAGAAAAAATTGTCTAAAATTAGGTTTAATCTTGTGAAGTCATAACCAGTTTTGTTTTAAAAATTGTATCTGATATTTTTTGCTACGTCGAAGCTAAATTTCAAGAATTAAATTGTTATTCCCAGACATTTTGTTGATGTGTTATTTAGATATATAATTATCGCCGTTAATCGTATATTTGAAGGGTATTAGAAGATCGGATTTTAGTGTTAATGTCCTACTTGCTGTATTAAAAATATTAGAGAAAATAACAGCTCCGCAAAAAAAAGTTCTGTACCAGAGACCAGAATACAGAGATCTTGTGTATTTTTTTATGCTGAATCTGAATCCGTAGCCCATAATCCAATTTACTGGGTAATTTTGTACCAGAACGCTCAAACATCTCCTAAATAGAGTGAAATAGTGAGGATAAGGTAAAGCTTTACAATGATGTGCAACCATTTGTAAATACTTTGAGAAAACATTTTAAAATAAAACTTTGATCATTAGAAAGAAATACATGCAAATTAAATCCACACCCACCCCTACGAGGGGGTTAATTCCACCCCTCACCTACATTTATATATTTGAAATTACAGACTACAAGGCTATGGTTTTTGACATTGCTTTGCACCACCATTCCTTATTTGATCTTAGGGGTGGAACTAACCACCTGGTAGGGGTGGATATGGATTTAATTTTAATATATTTCTTTGCTATAATAAAAATTTTGTTTTAAAATATTTTCTCAAAGCATTTACAAATTGTTGTAGTTCATTATAAAGCTTTATCCTCACTGTTTCACTGTTGTTGCGTTTTACTAAAATGTTACCTGGTAAATCGGTTATGGGGGTGCGGGTTCGGATTCAACATAAAAAAATACACAAAATCTATGTACTCATGTCTCTGGTACAGAGCTTTTTTTTGTGGGGCTGTGTAATGTATTCACAGAAATTTTCATATGTGTATAGATACGATGTACCAAATAAATATCAACCAGACTTTAGATCTGCATATAGTACTACCTCTGCGCTTTTGTTAAATTACAGATTGTATTATGAGGGGTAACGATACAAGTACGACTGCTTTGGTTTTATCAGATTATTCCAAAGCATATGACAAAATCAGTCATGACTTAATGTGTCTCATAACAAAATTTAATAGTTGACATCAAGTTTCGGTTAATTTTATTAAACCTTATTTACTCAATATGCTATAGACAGCTCGGCTAGGTGGCTAATACTCAACGACCACTTTCCTATTAATTGAAATCGCACAGGACTCCATTCGTGGGCCGTTCTTACTTGTATTCTATAGAACCAAAATTAATAGAACTTAGCTGTCCTAAAATTCATAATCAGATGATACTTAATTATGACAGCTTTTTTTGTACAGAATACGACAAATAATATTTATTTATGATACAAGTGTTAAAAATGACTTCTTATTTTGTGAGTGGAGAAGTTTGCGAAACGAGCGTAAGCGAGTGGAGCAACTCCACGAACAAAATAAAGTCATTTTTAACACGTGCATCATACAATGTTTTTTATGCAAACACCATTAAAAGAACAATAAAGTTTCTTTAAAAAGATTTCAAATCCTTTTAATGGTTACCTCATAATTCTAGTAGTTTATAGGATTTATGAAATAAATAAATCAAGTTTGCCCGTTGCCTGACATGCTTGTCAAATGTGAAAAACTATTGCAATATGGTGAGTTCCAATATTAATTACAGTCCAGAAGAAAGCGAATCGATTCCTCAAGAAATTGAAGAAACAGCTACAAGGGCAACTTTAGCTTTGTTGCCCACAAAATCCAAAAAACAATATGAATTAGCGTACAAACGCTTTTTGGAATGGTGCGATCGGAACAATGTTGCAGGCAAGTACAGTGAAAAGAAGAAGAGAGACGACGTCAAGAGGAAAAACAAGAGCAAGAGAAACGACATCAAGAAGAAGAGAAACGACGTCGGGAAGAATTGAGAAAAATTATGCAAGACTTGGACAGTAAACAACAAGAAGAAAGAGACGAACTAAGGAAAGCTATAGAGACGCAACAGAGTGCCATATTTTCAGTCGCCGAAGAACTTAAAAATAAAGTCGAGCAATAAGTAAGTGAAGTCAAAGAAAAAGTAGATAGGGTTGAAGGAAAAATGGACAAGGCCGAGGTAAAAGTAAATAAGGTCGAAAAAGAAGTTGGTGAAGTCAAAGCGAAGGTAAACAAGTTCGAAGAAGAGGTCAAAGGGGAAATAGACCAGTTTAAACGACAGTTGAGGGATAGAGGAAACCAGCAAGTGGTGTCATCAGGCCAGCGATTAAAAATTCCCTCCTTTGATGGTCAAAGTTTCTGGATGACTTACAAGACACAGTTTGAGGCAGCAGCGAGTGCAAACAACTGGAATGACGAAGAGAAGGCTTAGGCATTAATCGTGGCTTTAAGAGACCAAGCATTGGAATTGCTCCAAACAATTCCGGTAGACCAACAACGGAACTTTATAGTTTTAGAAGCTGCCTTAAATCTACGATATGGCGATCAACACCTTGCTCAAGTATACCAGACCCAGCTGAAATTGCGCGTTCAGAAATCTGGAGAGAGTCTGCAAGAATTTGAAGCTGCGGTGGAAAGACTGGCACACTTAGCATATCCTAATGCGCCAAGAGAATTTAAAGAGCAATTGGCAGTGGGGGCATTCCTAGACGGGATAAGGGACGAGGAGATCAGGCGAGTCCTCAGGCTATCCCGACATAAAAGTAGTAGTGAAGCCTTGGTGCATGCACTAGAAGTAGAAGCCGTCTATAGGGATACTCCAAAGTCAGGAGTGCGGGCTATGACACTCGAAGAATCGCAGTCAGAAAAGGAGAACCAGAACCCTGTGTTGGCCAATATACATAAAATGTTCAGTCAGTTACTGGCTCAATTGGTTGCTGCAGAAAGACAAGGCACGCCAAGCGGCGGTATTAAATGTTACAACTGCTGCAGAGCGGGGCATATCAAGCGAGACTGTCGATATCGGAACTCGAGGAAAGTGAATGCTAGAAAGATTGAAGAGACTCAGAATAAACAGATTAGTGGAAGGTCAAGTGGAAGGCGTATGAAATGTTACAGGTGTGGAGAACTAGGACATATCCAGCTTGAATGTCCACGGAGGAGATTGGAGAGAGTGAAGGCCGGAGAAGCTGTGAAGCTGAGGGGAAAATCAGAGGAAACTGGTACCAGAGCGACTGTGACAGATAGGGAACATGGCACCCCGAGAGAAGTAAAGATTTCCCAACTTCGAAGCATTCCGAGAAGTCTACTACTACCAGGACGTGAAAATAAAATGAAACCCCAGAAAATTGCAGATATTTCATCCGGAAGAAGGTACAAGGAAGATTGCAAGTACTACCACCAGGAGAAACTGCAGGTCACGGAAGCAGTCAACACTGTCAAGGTGGAGGTGCCGGATGATAGGGCAGATGAAGCGCTCAGAGAAGAACAATTGAATGATGTGGAAATTGGGCCTATATTGAGAGCCAAGGAAAGGGGAACTCGTCCAAAATGGAAGGATGTTTCGGACACAAGAGTGGGGCTGAAGGCACTATGGGCGCAGTGGGACTCACAGAAAGTCGTGAACGGACTGTTGTGTGTTGTGGTTGTGAAAGCAGGTGGTTATGCGTCTAGTGATTCCCAGGTGTCGAGTAGCGAAGGTGCTTCAGGAAGTGCACAATGGAACATCCGATGGACACTTCGGTGTTAACGACCCTGAAGAAAATACGAGAACGATTTTATTCGATAAGGAGTCGTCAGGATGTGGAGCCTTGGTGTTGTAAATGCCAGATTTGTGCAGCCAGTAAGGGACCACAGATTGGAAGCAAGGGTGAAAAGAAGCAGTTCAACGCCGGAGCTCCTTTCAAGAGGTTGGCTAACGATATAGCGAAGCCATCACCAGCCAGTGACCGAATGAAGGCTCGATACAACCGGAAGGGTAGTTCAGAAGGGTTCAAGGCAGGAGACCTGGTTGGGCTGTACAATAGGGTGGAGTGAAAAAAAAGAATGTTTATTTTCAAAAAGCTTGGGTGTGCAAAAGTTGCCACTTAGCATACGTAAACACATCATAATTTATTTTTTTAATTTTATTTATTTTTTAAGCCGCCGCAACGGCCATTTTTGTTTCCATTTTGGTGAATGACGCCATTTATGAACATATTGAAAAACTGGCGTTTTTTTTTCAAATTTAATTATACTTGTAATTTATTAGAGTAGATATATTCAAGATTACCTTGAAAAAAAAATACCACTTCCTACGGATTTAACCTTTAGGTGCCACAAGAGTACGTAAATATTACTAAAAAGCTGAAAATCGTCCTAATTTATAATTTTAATAAAATAAATCGTACGCGTAAAAAGTAGGTGATATATATTTATAAGCTTAATCAAGAACATAAGAACATAAAAATAAATAACATAACAATTCGCAACTTTAAGTGCAAAAAAATATATTATAGATAGAGGTAAATCAAATTTATAAGAGAATCCCAAAAACACAATCAACCACTAAAAGTTACTGTTCTATTTTGAACTCGGACTTTTTATTAAAACTGGGCATTATGGTTCTTGATTTTAATCTGCTTCTAATGTACCCATTCCTTTCAGTTTCGCAAACTGCTGCAGAAGCCTCAGTCACTAAGCGAATGCACCGCTCTACAGCTTGTGTGTGACATAAGAACCTTGGAAATGTTAGTTGGCAATGTTCCGTTATGCATCTTTGGATTTCTTCGCGATTAATCGTCTTAGTTATGGGCGGTTCAACATTAGAAAAGTCCTCGTAGCTTATTATCTCATAGTAGTTTAAAGCCTCAAAATTCAGCTCCGGAAGAACAAACTTTCTAACACTGATCGACAACTTTTTATTATTTCTAGCCTTTAAAATGCGTTGAAATGCTATTCTTCTGATGGTTCCGTTGTTATCTTTCAGCATAGCCAACATTACATTTTCAGGATGCGCAAAATATGAGTTCCTTTGTATCACCGGATCAACAACTTCTTTAAGTTTATCTGGTAAATATCTGCTATATGAAATCAACTTCCAAATATGACGTGCACCATTCCAGCATTCTGGCTCTGTCTTAATTGAAAACCAGATAGGGGCATACACTTTGACAATATAAGTGGCTAAAGTAATAAGACTTTCTGATGGGTCACTGGTACTTATATAGAGGCGAAGTATGCGACTTGCAGTCGTCATCCATCTTGAATGTGCTAATGGGCCCGGTTGAAGATCAGCAAAATTTTGAGGGCACGTGCCAGATGTAACAGCTTCAGTAATTTGATACAGATATTTTTGGTCATTACTCAACTCACGTAAATCAATTTTGGACAGCGCAATTCCTTCAATCGGTTCATAAATAACAATAGGCCGAACACAGTCCTTTAAAGAGATACCAATCGGCCCTGAGAAAGACTTAGGTCCATGTGTTGCTCCATCCAAGTGTATTAGCAAGTGTCTAAGTGGAAGCTCATTCATATGAAGGAGGCAAACGAACCAGTGAAGAGATTTATTGTAATGAATTTCAAGTTTGCGTATAACTCCATTTTCTGAGCCAGTATTCACGTTGGTTCCATCACATCCCACTGCAACTAAACTGTCCATATTGTATTCCCTTTCAGACAAGTAATCGATGATGGCATTGGAAATATTTAGGGAACTTCCCGAAGAAGGCGTGACATAGCCCAGATAACAAGAATCTGGTTCGTGGAGTAAAACTACATGCTCTTCTGTAACTGTCACTGGATGATTAACGCCATTCTTCACCAGTGTTTTTCGACTTTTATCTTTCCTCCCATCAAAATATACTGATTGTATGGTAAGCATCTCATCTTCGTATTGTGACCTGAGCTTTTGCCTCTCTCGTCTGATCTTACTACGGTCTATAATAGAGGATGTTTCTTGTGATGTCACAATGCCCAAGTCTTGCAGCAAGGCAGAAGATATGGCAGCTGCACCTCGATCTGACAACCCCCACCTATCGCATTCTCGGGCTAAAGTTGGTAGACTTTTTCGCATTTGGCTGGATTCTAAGTGGACCGAAGATGAAGTCGAAGGAATACTGCTTGGTTCTGCGGGATTTGGCACGTCTTCAGTTGATATCTGCTCCACACTTGTATTTGAACTTGAGTCGAAATTATTACTTTCTGATACTTTACGAACCTTTTGTAGGCGTTCTTCTTGATTTTCCTTTCTTTTCGTTCTGTTTTGAAGCTGTTTCGACATCTTGTAATCGACGTTTCCGATCATCATTTTCCTGGTGCTTCTTTGATCCAATAGAAATGGCCTCTCTTTTATTGGTACTTTTTTAAACTTATCACATGAACATTTTTCTAAAGAGATGCATTTACAAGCCGCAATATCAAATAAACTTTTTGATTTTATTTTAAACTGTTCTATTTGCCTTGTGAAGCTTGGTACAGCCGATCTTTGTTTGTAAGACTTCAAAAGACAGCGATATTTATTATGATATTCACGAGTTTTCACAATTATTCTCTCTTTGGAAATTATTGGTATGGAAGCTCTCTGCCAAATTTGTTCTAAACGCGGCAACATGATATCAATTACTTCGTTAAATGTTGGCTCCTTCTTTTGACCAGCCATTTTTAAATCACGTCGAATATTCAAATATTGTTTAATAATATCTTCGTGAGTCGGCAAAACGTTCATACTAAACGAAGCTCCAATTCCATATAACGGACAAGAATTATCATTTGCTCGTGTTGACACTTGAGTTTTAGTCGCCATTAGGTCCGAACACTTCAAAATTGCTATTTAAACACAACACAATATTTTACTTAGGTCTTAAAATGCTAAAAATTTGAATATTTAGCTGCATTGCGGCAACTCATAACTTTTTAATACATAACTGAGTTTTTTTTTAGAGACTGGCAAAAGTATTTTAATGGCTTTTTGTACCCAAGCTAAATTTTTGTACAAAAAAAATAAATAGATATGAAGATTATTTGCAAGCGGGTTTTTCCAAAACTTTAAGGTCTTTGCGGCACCTCAAAATAACATTAGATTTTAATAATATTTTATCCTGGTATTGCCTATCTGGTGTAGCAACTTTTGCAACCCCAAGCATTTGTAATTTCCAAAAAAGGTGAAAAAGTGTCCTTTTTCACTCCACCCTACTGTACAACTCACAGCGGAAGACAGGAAAGTCACCGAAACTTCAACCACCTTGGGATGGACCGTATACTGTTATTACCCGAATTAATGATGTCGTCTATCGGATTCAACGAAGCAAAAAGTCCAAGATGAAGATCGTGCGTTTGGACAGACTGGCGAAATACATCGATGATTCTGAATTGCCTAATCGGGACGATCAGGCTTAAGGAGGGGGCAGTGTTATGAATTACACCCCCTTGGAACTGGAGATGATACGCCTATGCCTACTAATAGTGACTGGAAAGACTCTAGAAAGGGCCATGGAGTTTTCTGGAGTGTGGTTGGAGAAGATTCTGGTTTAATCTAGAGGTAATTTCGGAGTATATAAGGCGCGATTACCAGCGCAGAAGGAGTAGTTTTTATTAATGGAGAAGTTTATTTTAGAAGTGACACGTTCGGTAAAAAGTGAGGTTAAATAAGAAGTAAATCAAGCGTAAAGGTTATTTTCAATGTTTGAAGTATTGTATAGTCAGTAAATTATTAAATAAAGTGTTAGTGGTGTTTATCTTTTGTTGAAATTATTTAGAACCCACGGATTTATACAGGGTGTTTCCTAAAAGGTGGAAATACACAACAATATAATTAAGCCAAAATAAGACCATTTACTAATCAAAAGAAGACTATCTCCAGGGCGAGTAAAAATAAAATGGATAAAATGGCATTAATAGGAACATTCTACTGACACAGAAAGTACCCAACCTCATCTGCGCCAAGATAATTCAGATGTTGATATTGAACATATGAAACATTCCTTCTCAGACTATACACGCGAAGAACCAAATTGGGTTTTAAGAATTGAATTATTTTAGCTGGTATATTTTTTAGGTGGTAAAATTGAAGCTGTATACCACAAATACGTATGATCCATTGAGAATATCAACGAGGAAACTAAATATATAACCCTCTTGGGTTATAGAGAGGATGGGAAAGTTTCCCACATAATTTGTATTAAAGACCAATGACACTTCATTGATCTTCATTTGAGATAATTCAAGCCGAAGCCAGTGACTACGAAAAGTCGATTTCCTATGTTTTTTCTGGAGCTTCGTTTTTGAAGAAAAATTAAATACGTCTTTATTATTCATGAACTACCGTTTGCTAAAAATAATGCATGTAGATATAATCATTATTGATATTATTTTACAGCCTATTATTTGATGGGGTTATTGTAAACGTGGTCAAAATTGCAATCAGTATATAGCTAGCTCAACAACAGATAAGATTTGTTTAAAATTACCAATGAAGTTTATATTCATTTACATATACCCTAATCATAGAGAGCAGTTGTAAACGATATGGTGTAACTGTAAATTGATGGTATTTAATTACATGATTTTCACTGATTTAGTTTATATATTTAAATTGACTATAAATAAATTAAGGATAGTATAGGCAAAAATTAACTGGTTTATATCTTGGAAAATAGAAATATTTGTGATAAGTTGCATGAAACAATCAAAATTGGTTTAAGATTACCCGAACTAGCTCTAAAATAATTATTACTGACTTAGGTTGCAATTTTATTCTGATTATATGAATTCTAAGAAGCACACTGAATTTATTGTTCCCTTTAGGTTAATCACAAAGAACCTAAATTTTTATTTTGCAGGAAGAGATAGCCCTTAATCTGAAATTACATCAAATCTCTTTCCTTGCTCACCCAATTTACTATCGGTAGCAATATTAGCTTAATTCAAAGAAATAAAACAAACTACTGCAAATACATTTGTCGGATATAAAACCGCTCCACATTCATTGGTGTGTTATGTTTTTTAGTTGTAAACATTTTATTGTCGGCAGTTTCCTCCCCAGTAAAGTGGATCATAAAATACATGTTGGATAGGTTAAGAACTTCAAGTAAGCCAACTTGCGAAATGAGTAACTTGACCAAATAAAACATCTATAAAATAAGCAATATGCTGTGGTAATCAACCGAACTAGGTAACAAAGTAATATATTTTTTCATTATTTTCAGGACAATGTTTCTGTATTGTGAGTATGGGCCTATAACCCAGTGAAATTAGATCTGATAACTGATCTAACAAAATGCATCCTTCATTTTTTATTTTAAATCGATTTATTCTGGTGTTTTAAAGAAAATGTTAAAAATCGAGAACAAGATATGTTCAGACAATACAACTGTGCATTCGCTTTTTTCCGTAACTAAGTTTTTTTTTCATAGCAACAATTATTATTATTAGAATAATATATAATTAAAATACTTCTTCAATATGGTAAAAAAATAGTAATTCAATTTATTAAAACCGCGAATAAGAACCTATAAAAGTGTTACATTCAAAATAAAATAGTATTTCTTCTTGTGAACTACCATTGGATATTGGTGGAGATTGTTGAGCCCAACCAGAAGAAAGCCAACATCAGTGAAGTTAAGGTAGTTCATTTCTATAATTTTTGCCGCTTAATTACTCTTTTTGTCAGTGCATTAGCTGACTGGTCCTTCATACATAATTCTTAGTCCGCGTACACGAACAAGATCAATATGGCATAAAAAATTATTGAAGGTCAAAGTTACAAAAACCGTTTTTTTGCGAATATCGCGCTTTTTATGTCTCGGAGGCCAATTCAGGTTATTATGAAAATGAAAGATAATGAAATTCCGCACAAAGATCGTCTCTTCTATGTTTTATCTACAAAGAACGGTTTAGGCAATAATGTGCTTCAAAGTTTCCGCGCGAGGCATAATATGCCCAATTTCATATAGTTCATGCATAGAATACGTGCTTGTTCTATGTATAGTATTTATTAGCTAATCGATATATAAAATAAAATACATATATATGTTAACTATCATACAGTATGTCTCAACTTTTATGACTCTTATATCACATCACTCTTATTTACAATGTGATTTTTCAAAATTTGAGTGGAAGCTACCTATACATCAGAAGATTATATCACGGCAAAATATTTTAAAATACACCAGTGGCGTCCGTCGTTATCGAGAAAAATATAACTAATTTTCCAAAAAAAGATATTAGGCAAAGTTTTAACTGTAAAAATATCTCATAATCTTATTCGTTGTTAACAAAAACTCACAGAAACCGAATTTTAATAATATAATGTAATTGATGTTCACGTAATAGGAAAATAGAACTTCCCTTGCGCTTAAACTAAGAAGCACATTTTTGCCTAAACCGTTCGTTGTACATAAAAAATGGAGAGATCATTTTCGTGAGGAGTTTCATTATCTTTCATTTTCATAATAACCTCAATTGGCCTCCGAGCCGTAGAGAAAAATTGGTTTTTATGAACTTTGACCTTGAATCATTTTTTATGCCATAGTGATCTCGTTCTCAATTTTTAATATTTTTATGAAAACGTCAAAATAAATCAGTTAACAGAAAAAAATTAAGGATATACTTCGTTAGATCAGAAGTCAAATTGTTGTCTAAAGTGACTGCAGCACTACACATACATAATATTAGCAATATATTATAAACTTGTATTTTTAAATTCTAGCGTGCAAAAATTTAAAAGTGCCATTATTAAGGGTAGTGAAAAATAACTGTTTCCTTATCAAGGCTGCCCGTATTCTATATTTATGTAATAGAGAAAATCCGTGACTCATTTTGGATCATTTAGGCTATATTTATGGGTCACAACCAAATGCAGATTTTATTAAATTTAACAACATAGGATAGAGAAGTCATTGAAAGTTTACAATATAATTATTTAATTTAAAATAATAAATTTTAGTTTTTTAAAATAATTCACAAGTTATACAGCCAAAATTAATATTGCTGTCACTTGAGCTAAGTTACCTTTGGTTAGATGCTCTGAAGGAGTACATTCTCTTATTGTGAGTTTCATCTGATGTGTGAACAAGTAGATCTTTAAGAATATCTCTAGGGATTCGTCTAGGGAGTCGTCTCTTGAAAATTAATGTTTCTTAACAGCATCGGTATACAATCCAATTATTTCAGTAAATTGATTTCCAAGAACATCGCTAAAAATATCATGTGACGAAAGAGTTAATATGCAAAAGATTGACCGAGTTGCAAAACCCTTTTTGCATATTAACCCTTTCGGCACGACACGGGAAAACGCTGGCAATAGCACCTTAGCTCTAGAGAAACCTCGATTCCGATATATCCCAAATATATTTATTGAAAAGTCTCACTATTGCACCATTTGCCGCCTTGTCTAAAGTAGGGTCAGTGGCCCAATCTGACGGCAGAAAATTCTGGCAGGGGTATTTTTGGATTGTTTTCGACGCGAAACGTCTGGAAACATATATCACAGTGCAAGTAAAAAGTTTCGACAAAGCATTGATGAGAAATTTCAAGAATTTACCAGATCACATGACTGTTCCACCACCCCGACATAGTAAGCCTATTCCCCTGCATCTACTGACAAAGAGCAAGCAAAAAGTTGAGACCGGTTATTTTTTTCAACGAATGGAGTATCTATGGGCATGGCAATGTCAATATTGATTACTTTAATACCTTACATACTATTTACATAATGAAATGTACTTTCAGACCTTCTCGTTCATATATTAGCAAGCTATATTTTTCTGCATCTTAAATAATTAACGTTGAGTTGTAACAATTGATATTATATCTTTTTTACTTCACAGCAAGAGAATAATCAATATTCAGCGCAGAAAAAATATTTGCCCCAAAATCTATTTCTTGGCATGCTGTACTGAAATACCAAATATAAAAAGCTATCTATGTATATGTATGTATGTGCTGGTATATGTTTTTAGACCGTTTCTTGTAAATGCGGTAACATTTGCTCGACTTAAAATTTCATTTCAAATTTGAAACATACATAAAACAAGGTAACGGTTATACACTTCGCTGATTTACTGCACTTTTTATATAATTGTTGAACATTCTATAGGATACTCTTCGCAATGTTTTCTGTAAATAATGCTAATTTTAAACGTTTTTTGCTTAATTACAAAATATTTATAAAAATAGTTTTTTAATTTAAATAATTAATAACTTTATTATTTATGGGTCGATTTTTATATAGGCCTCTTCCTCTAGCTAACAACGCTAACTTACTGTACAAATTTCAATATAATCGGAGCTTTCGTTCTTAAGTTATCGTGATTACAAGAAATGTGACGGACGAACAGACGGACAGATAGACAGACAGCCAGGCGGACAGACAGGCGGACTGAATTCTATCACCAACACAGTAATATGAATTTTTTTTCTCTAGGATCAATATTACCGGTTTTAGAAATGTGCCGATCGAATGCAATATACTCTTCCTTTTGTATTTGTAATAATATGGTAGAGATGTCTCTGTTGAAATTGGCAGAGATCACCAGATACGTGTAAGGTATCATGAAGGTAATAATTGCTTTTGCATAAATATGTCATTTTGATGTAATGTTTGACTCACCTACGCGGATCTGGCAGGTAAAAGAAGCAAAAGCCAACAGTGGAATACGAAAAAATTTTTTGGCCATTCTTTAGATTTATAAATGAATTATTATTTGTTTGCTTATAATTGTATTCAAACATATTCTTTATAGGATTTTGCAAACAGCAGAAAAAATAACTACCTATATCTAAAGGAATAACTATGTGTAAAAACATCAATGAAGTATTTGCATTCTTTCGATAACCTGAGTTCTGGTTATGCTAGCAAATAAAAATCCTAAAATGAATTTATCTAATTTCTTATTTGACAATTCTCATTCTAACACTAGCATCCACACAGTCCCCTACGGCTATGCAGATTAAACCAGTATCTACATAACCCCCTACGATTATGAAGATTCAGTTAAAAATGAGAAACAGAATGATAGATTTCATGAAAATGTAATCCATTAGAATGAAATTTTTTTAAGACTAGGTAGATAAATAAATTCATTTTAGGCCTTTGTTCTCATTTTTCACTGAATCTTCATGATCGTAGGGAGTTATGTAGATACCAGTTTAATCTGCATGGCCGTAGGGGACTATGTGGATGCTAGTGTTAGAATGAGAATTGTCAAATAAGAAATTAGACAAATTCATTTTAGGATTTTAATTTGCTAGCATAACCAGAAAAGCAGTTTTTACAAACTTTGTGTGCAAGTATCTTGCCCACCTCTCAAGTATGAGACTTGTGATTTTCAGAAAACAATTGCATGACACAAGCTTAAAGAAGTCCGAAAAAATAATTTTCAAATGCATTGTTTACTTCGAAATTCAGATCCACTCAACTACTAATGTTGTAACATCAACTATTTCCTAAAATACGTCAACTGAAGCACATTTTTCGTCACCGAATAAACATGAGTTGCAACTCCCTTTATTTTGTGCTGATGCAGCTTCCAATGTTGTCTTTTGTCCTATCTTTGAACATATGACAGCGTGGCTTACGGTGGTGAACTATAAAACACTTTCATAACAAATATGAAGAAGCAAAAGTGAAATGCAAAAAAATTGAAAATTTCATTTCTTTGTATACACAGCGGTATTTTTCAGTTCATACAGTTTACACATGGTGTGATTTCTCGTGCTATGGTGCGAATTAAGATTAATATCTAAATGATTAAAATTTAATTTTCAATTCTTGTTGGTTGCTACTGTAAGGGCACTTCCAAATTAGTACCTTCATCATAAGTACGTGGTAATTTATCAGATTTCTCATGAGATATAATTTTATTTCACAGCTGCCTTGATATATGAGATGCGAACGAATAAACTAAAATGAGAAGTTTTAATATTTAACATGGAGCTTTCCGCAAATAATATTTTATTAGTAAACAAAAACTGCAGCAAAATAATTTTATATTACTACAGAATAACTAGTAATTAACAAATATTTTTCATAGTTTTAAATTATAATTCCAAATTAGACTTGTTTTCTTTTCGTCTCCATGCTATTTTCCGTGGACTCTTTTATCACTTACTTTATTTTCATAATTTTGTTGCCAGATACGCTATGTTATTACCTCCACATCCACGTAGTGGATGGGAAGTATTATAGCAATCGTAAAAAAAAAATCGGTAATTTTTTATCTTGAAATAGGTTTAGAATGTCATGAAACTTTTCTTTTGTCCGCACGTTTTCACCGGAACGGTTTAAGATATTGAGTTGAAATTTTCTACACGTGTATATTATAATACTGGAACTGGATTGTTTTTTGAACATATCGGTGAAGGGTTGGGGAGTAAATAGGGGGATATAAGAGGAAATAAGTAAAGCAAGCAAATAAGAGTACAGAAACTTGAAATTTGGTGTATGTACTAGAAGCCAAGGCCTCAAATTTTTTTATAATATTTTTCATCCCCCCACTACCCCCATCACTTCATTATTAAAGGGTTGATATAATAAAATTGAGATATTCACTTGAAATTTGGTACACGCAAGTATTACAACGACATCTGGAACTAGGTTATATATTGAGATGATTCCATTGAAGGGTTGGGGATTAAGTAGGGGTAAGTAAGGGAAAATATGTAAAGCAAGCTGGCAAGAGTACAGAAACTTGAAATTTGGTATATGTACTAGAAGCCAAGGCCTCAAATTTTTTTATAATATTTTTTATCCCCCCACCACCCTCCCCACACTTCATTATTAAAGGGTCAGAAAAAATAAAATTTAAATATTCACTTGACTTTCGTATACGTATATATTATAGGGACTATATTATATTTTGGGATAATTTCATTGAAGGGATGGGGGTTAAATAGGGGAAAATAAGTAAAGCCAGCTGGTAATAGTACAGAAACTTAAAATTCGGTGTATGTAAGAAGACAAGGCCTCGGATGTTTTATAATATATTTCAACCCCCCACCACCCCTACTCCATTACTAAACGGGGTTGATAAATAAAATTGAGATATTCACTTGAAATCTGGTATACGAATATATATAATGGCATCAGGAACTATATTATATTTTGGGATTATTCCGTTGAAGGGTTGGCGGTTAAACAGGGATAAATAAAGGAAAATAAATAAAGCAAGTTGGTAAGAGTCCAAAAATTTGTGATTTGGTGTATGTACTAGAAGCGAAGGCCTCAGGTTTTTTTTCCTAAGATTTTCCATGCCCCCATCACCCCCACTCCCTTATTAAAAGAGTTGACAAAATTAAATGAGATTTTCACTTGAAATTTGGTACACGTATATATTATAACGACACCTGAAACTAGATTACATTTATACACGATACAGTTGAAGGAGTGGGAGGTAAGTAGAGGTAAATGGGAAAAAAGAAGTAAAGCATGCTGTAAGATTACAGAAACTTGGGATTTGGTGTATATACTAGAAATCAAGTTCTCAGATTTCTTTCCAGTATTTTTCTATGACATCTTCTCCAAATATTATTAAAATTCTATGAACAATAATTTCCAAATAGTAGAGTGCAAATGTAGTTAAAATGTTTTCTTTAAAGTGACGGATGAAAAATCTGGATGTGGAAGTAGTGATTCCTTAGGCAGCGGTTTTTTATATATGCGTGAGAATATTTTCTTTGTTATGTTGTCGTTTGTCTCATGCTTATTCATTTCTCTAATCTTTGTACAATGTATATGTATTCTGCTTATAAATCTTATTGTTCTTTCTTTGCCCTGCTTTTCTGTCGTTAGGTTTTATCTGTTGAACTGAATTCAATATAAAAACGTTTTAAATAGATGCGCAGAGGTATATTTCAATAAATTCATGGACATTATAAATAGAGTGGCAAAATACTCAACAATAAGGGAGAAAACATGAAATATACGTTACCTACCGTTATAATATAACATATTAGTTAATTAAATTAGAATAAGTATAATAGGTACTAATGAAGACTGAGAATATATTTCTTCTAAGAGGCAATAATCAAGTTAAATTACACTCCTTGATAACAGATAATTAAGAGTGCAGGAACCAGCGTGCCATTACTTGACACATTTGTCAGCTAGAAACATGATCAGTCCTTTACCTTAAACTACGGCAGACAGGAGAAGTGATATGAGATTTTTTCTTAGTGGTGGCCACTTAATTTACAAATGAAATGAATTATTAAAAATAAATCAGCTTAACATTTACTAATCATGACCTAAACGTAAAAACCTTTAAAATGTCTGCCTCTTCACCTCCCATAACTATAACGTATACATGCCTCTGGACCTCGACTAGAAGAGATGTATGGTGATCGCGGTAATCGTATTTATATAATAATCTATACCAAAAAAATCGACTTGATACTTCTTTGTCATGCCCAGTGACGTAGCATGCAGATTTAATTTGTCGTTGGATTTCCACTAACCGGGACGTATGCCAGTTACATTGTTGTACTAACTAAGTGGAAGGTAATCGAAAAAGAAAATCGCTTGATACAAATGTAACCTGTAACAACTATAAATGACATTTTGCGTTATTCAGTAAAGTTTTAACCAATAAGAAAGTTTCTCATACCACTTTTCTTGCTTGCTATGGTATAAGGCAAAGGATTGATCATGTCTCTAGCCGACATAAATTAGAGCTAGCTATGCTACTTGGTACATTCATTAAAAATCTGCAATGGAGTTCAATTCCTACTTCAGGGATGGCGCTACGAGTAGATTCTAAATGAAAAATCGGGATTATCTAGAGAAGTTTAGATTATTCGAGATTTGTATACCAGAATTGACTTGAATGTTCGAGAGACCGTCTGTAGGGTTAATAAAGACCAAATCAGCGATGGAGGAATTAATTTTAGCTCAGTAAAGTTCAGATAAGGTTGGAGTGTTCCCAAGTGAAATAAAAGTGAAATCTCCAGTAATAAATTGTTTCACATTATATTAGTGGCATATTACGTATTCTATATAGCATGTTAATAAATATTGTTAGCGGTTTCTCGTGTTATAATTTCCGAACCCATCGTTTTGGGGGTGCAAACACGTAACAGTATGTTGGCAAAATTCAAGAATTCGTCTCAATACAAAAAATTGGAATTTGGTGTATATATTAGAAGCCAGAGCCTCAGATTTTTCATAATATTTTCCATCCCCTCTCACCATCCCCTCTTCATTATTAAAGGGATTGATAAAATATAATTTAGATATTCACTTGAAATTTGGTACACGTATATATTACAACGACACGTGGAACTAAGTTATATTTGGAGATGATTTCATTGAAGGGTCGGTGGAAAATAAGAAAAGCAAGCTGGTAAGAGTACAAAAGTTTGGGATTTGGTGTATATACTAAAAGCCAAGGCCTCAGATTTTTCAACCCCTCCACCACCCCCATTTCATTGTTAAATGGGCTGATTAAATTAAATTGAGATATTCACTTGAAATTTGATACACGTATGTTTTGTAATGACATCCGTTTGAGGTTATTCCTTTGAAGACGGAGGGGAGGGGGGGGGGGGTAAATTAGAGTAAATAAGTAGAGCATGAAAATAGGAAAATAACACCTCAATTTTCTTATTATATCCATGATATCTAAAGTGCAAATATAATGAAGATGTTTTCCTTTAAAGAGACTAGGATGGAAAATCTGGATGTGGAATTAGTGATTTCTTAGGCAGCGATTTTTTGCTCATAGTATAGTTAATGTGTTCACCATATCAACTAAATAAATATAGTTACTTTTATTCTTGTAATTATTGTGATTGGTGTGCAAGTTTGCTTATGTAGCACCAACAAAAAAGTTGGGAAATATTCTGGAAACATTAGTAAGGATGTAAAATGGGGGGAGTCGATACAAAATTAAAATAAAATGCACAAAATGCATCGACGATTTATGTGGTAATATAAAATTCCGCATTCGTTCCATTACATTATTCGTTGACTTTATCAAGTCCCTCTCAAAACGAAGGAGGAACAAAACTACCTAAGAGAGCTCACTGTGTAATCTCTGTATGAAGTTGATGTAGACAGTGCGCACAGTAGGACTGAAAAATTATTTTTTGTATAAAAAATGTCTAAGCAGAACCCTATATATCATGAAATAATTTTAAATCAAATAATTAAACAGGCATAGACCAATAGTTTTATCATAACCCCGATCCATTTTTGGTGGGACTATATAATTAAATTTATGCACCAATGTTTTCTGCTGACGCTACGTATGTAGAATCTTTCAAACGCATTTGAACGTTTTATTCTACTACAGATAAAATGATACACAGTTTGAAATGAAATGCCACATTTTCCACAATCATCAAACAGTAATTATTAACTGTTATTGTGCTTTTGGTGTCCGATACAGTACTACATCCCAATGTCCAGATGGTGGGATTAATGGGGAAAAAGGTCAACGCGTAAATTATTCACTTTTTCATCACATCAGATTTTGGACATATATATAGTGCATTCTAAGTGCTTAAATTGAATTTGTTTTAATATGCATTGCATATAACACATACAATCATACTTAGTTAATATAGGTTTAATAACCGCAAATGATTAATCGCATAATATATAGAAGATACCATTTATATAAATTCAAGATTACAAATCATAATCTATAAATTGTATTCCGCGATTACAAATATCATTATTAAAACGGTATAGACAGACTATTCTTTGTTTCTAATCTAACGAGAGAAAAACTATATGTGTCATACAAATCTGCAGTTTATAAATAGAATTCTATTTTCTGATGAAGCGACGTTTTGTTTGAATGGTGTCGTTAATAGATAAAACTGCTGATTCTGAACTAGTGAAAATCCTCATTGGATGATGGAGACACACTAAATATTCCAGAAAAGTTAATTTTTGGTCTGAGATTATTTAAAATCGAACTATTTGTCCCTATTTCTTCGAGGGTTCATTAAATGGTGAACGTTACTAACATTTTCTACGTACTTTATTAGTTCCAACATTAACAAAATTATATCCAAATGAAATAAATGGGAACATTTGAAGCTCCACAGTGTTTCCTGTCAGATCGATTGGTAGGCGCGGCGCAATACAGTGGCCTGTCCGCTCTCCTGACATGATGCCACTAGATTACGTCTTATGTGGATCCATAAAGTCGAAAGTATATGAAGGGTATAGACTAAAAAGGATGAGGGTCCAACACTCGATTTTTAAGATATATAAGCTAAAATATATAGCCAGACACCTACAGTTTCCATACGGCAACCTCACTGTACAGAATAACAGATATAAAACTCACGAGTTATAATGACCTGAAAATATGTCGTACAGGTGAAAATAGATGACGGTACATCAGATTTACAGAAGAAAGATGAAGGTTCAGTGGTATGTCGCAATTCCACCTCCACACGTGCCTGCCTTTACGTAATCAATATTCGATAGCCAGTACATTCTTGTTAGTTGTTCATAGTTGTTCAAATTTTGGTTAATTTGTTTCTGTTCTGGGCTGTTCTATAACTTTCTTGTTAAGATATTTGGCAGTGGAAATCTGGATTACCAGCTGTCATCGTCCTAAAAAAGACCAAAGCATGGCCGTGTTACAAAAAAGCTAAAAATTCAATATCACGAAATCGGTGAGAGTTCGAGACATGCAATAAAACCAACCAAAGAAATGCAATCAGTAAATCCAGCCTAGGAAACATAGGAGAGATCAGGGAAGACACGACCTGTTGGTCAATTTATATTATCCGATTTTTTTTAAAATAACAGAATTCTCATAGATATTAAAAAATACTAAAACCAGCAAGAACTCAAACGTTTTTGTAAAAGTCCTGCTCAAGCGTATTTCGAGAACTTGCCTACTGCAGCTAATATACCGAAGAAAAAAAAACGAATAAGAAAGCCTCGAAGAAAGCTTAATGTTGATGAAGTCCTATGTCATTTTATGTTTATTTTGTTTAATTGTTTTGTTACTTACGACTTTGCTTTATAATTTTAAACTAATATTCCAGTTTCATAATTTAGGTTATTATTATTATTATTACTATAATGGTACTTTTATTTAAGAGCGTCTAAAACATAGCATATTATTATATTGTGAAAAAATTTGAAATATTGATGAAGTTAAGCAAGTCCCAATATACTTTTTCCCCTAACCCTTTTTCAATTCCTTTACGCACGCCTATGTCGAAATAATATAGATAATTAGTGGTTTGCCTCGAAATAAATACACATAATCTTCATTGAAAATTTGACCAAAGTCGGTAATACATATAGTTTAAGAAATATTGGGTTTTAAGTTTTAAAATTCGTTTTTATGGAGACTAACATTTTGTGACCATCACCCTTTTTAGCCCGTACCCCTCGTATGTTAATAGACCTGGTAATATTGAAGATTTAAAAAATGAGACAAGGCAAGAAATTGAAGAAAATCCACGGGTGATAATATTTCTGTTCACTGTTTTTTTCCTAATAACGAGTTATTTTATAATATTCGGATTTCCCTATTTCTCCTGTTGTGAATTTTCAAAATCGATTTTCTTGATAACTAGTGAACGAAATCGAAAAGAAATAGCTGAATAGAGAATGAATATATCTTTCAAATGAGATATCACAAGCACCCCCTTCCAATTTCAAACAAATAGAATTGTAAGTGTCACGGGAAGCGGGATGAAGCTGGGAGTGAAAATTCTTCGCCAAAAAGTGTAATTTCAAATTCAAAAAAACCGCTGCCTAAGGAATCACTACTTCCACATTCAGATTTTTCATCCAAGTCACTTAAAGGAAATACCTTGACTAGATTTGTAGTAGTATGTGGAAATTATTGGTCATAGAATTTTAATAATTTTTGGAGCAGATGTCATAGAAAAGTTTGAGGCGTTGGTTTCTACCATATACGTTAAACTGAAGTTTTTAGTTTACCATACTTATTTTCCCCTATTCACAACCTACCACGTCCCACCCCTTCAATGGAATCATCTCAATCAGATGTCATTACAATATATACGTGTACTAACTTTCAAGTAAATATATCAATTTTATGTTAACAAACCCATTAATATTGGAGCGAAGATGGCGGTGTTTGAAAAATATTGGAAAGAAATCTGAGGCCTTGGTTTCTAGTATATACACCAAATCCCACATTTCTGTAATATTACCAGCTTGATTTACTTATTTTCCCTTATTTACTCCTATTTAACCCTCAACCATTCAACGGAATCATCTCAAAATATAATCTAGTTCCAGATGTCGTTATAATACATGTGTCCCAAATTTCAAGTGAATATCTCAATTTCATTTTATCAACCCCATTAATAATGGATTCCCCGCAGGGGGTACTCCACAGGAGTATTTGGGGAGTGACGCCCCCACGGCCCCAGTCTCCCCACTGGCTTCGGGGTTAGAATAGATCCAGGGAACCTCCTGCCGGTCGTAAGAGGCGACCATTTGGAGCGACTGTCCTACTATACCTTCCTCCCCTTTACCACAACCCCTCCCTACCTTCCCTTTCCTTTTTTTCCTTCAACCCACTCCGTAGTATGACATAGTAACCGTGTTGTATAGGATTTGAATGGTTACCCACGTGTTTGCCGTGCGTGGCGACCCGTGTCGTCGGAAAGGGGGATCCTGGATACTGAGGGGACCCCATTCTACGGAATGGATGACCCAACACTTATCTTTGGCCTCTGCTTCGATTAGACGGGCGATTGGTCGAGAAAAGAGCCCTGTGATCAATCAACCGGCTTGGAATGACCATGGTTTCGTGGATTCCCGAGGGTGAGGAAGCGGCTGGTGGGGGATGGGGAAACTCATTTGGCCACCAGCAGCGGACTATATCTCTAATCAGGTCCTAACCCAGTACCCCCAACTGGGCTACTACTGGGTTCCATTTGAGAGTCCAAGGAGGCTGGGACAGATAAAGAGATGAAATTATTCTATAGTTCATGGCAGACCACGAAAAATCCTCGTTGGACATCCGAGGTGAAACAGTCCAAACAACAAATTGTGGCCCCGGAACATCCGGCAAAGCCACAATTCCTCACAACCAGGAAAAGGTGGGCATCGTCCCCCGGTTTCTGGTGATAAAGAGGATAGATGAGGGCAACTTTGATAAAGTTAGCCCTTTTGTTATTTCTAAGTCTCTATTTGGTCTCATTGGAAACTTGAAAAGTATAAAGAAAAACAAAGAAGGGTTATTAGTTGAGACAGTGTCAGCAGCGCAAGCAAGAAGATTACTGCAAGTAAAAAAGGTAGATACGTTTAACGTTTATGTGGAGGCTCATAGGTCTCTCAATTACTCAAAAGGAGTTGTTTCTTGTATAGATTTATTAAATTGCCCAGTTGAAGAAATATTAAAGGAAATGGAACCTGAAGGTGTTATTGAAGTTAGGAGAATGAAAAAAAGGGTAAATGGGGAGCTTATCGATACACCAAACCATATATTGACCTTTAATAGACCCAAACTCCCAAATAAAGTAAGAGCTGCTTTCTATTTGTTAGAAGTGCGGCCATATATCCCAAATCCGTTACGTTGTTTTAATTGTCAGAAATTTGGTCATATGACGACCAGTTGTAGCGAAGAACCACTTTGCGCCTGTGGAAAGCCACCTCATACTGGAGAAACATGCCAAGACCCCATTAAATGTGTAAACTGCGATGGTCCACACTCAGCGCGATCAAATAAATGTCCTAGAATGATCGAAGAAATGTCCATTCAGAGTATTAAAGTGTTGGAAAACTTAAGTTACGCAGAGGCTCGAAAGAAAGTTTGTGGCTCCAAAAGGACTAACCAAGCAACATACGCACAGGTAGCCAGTAAAGACACCCAGAATGCATTAATTGAACAACTACTGCCTAGCATTTCTAAAGTTATAGAAGATCAGATTAAAAATATAATTAAAGCATTTACAAATGAGCCGAACAAAGTCGCTCAACATCTACCGCATACTCCCCAAAAACCTTCTGTTATGAATCCACTAAGTTCTTCAAGACCAAATACATTTGTAAAACCTGGTTCAGTATCAAACACATCCCAAAGCGCTACCCGCGAAAAGAGAAAGAGGGGTGATGTTAACTACGTGGTAGAGGACTCGCTGGATTCAGATGATAGCATACTATCATCGCAGACTAGCGACACTCCTAATAAAGGAAAAAAGAAAAAAGGGTGGCCCAAGGGTAGAACAAGAAAACCTTTGGATGATCATCCTAATCCTTCTCAAAGCTCGATAGAGCACCCTGCAAGCTGTGATAACATTCTGTGATATTCGGTTATTTATTTATCTATTTATTATTTTAAGAATATATATTTACATATTTTATCTTTACTATTATCTATCTGTGATATTTTAACTTATATTTACTTTTGTAATAATATTTATCTGTCTATTTATTTACGTCTGTTTAACTACAGTTTCATCTTAATCTCCATAACATCCTACTATTCACATTCGCGTTGCAAAACATCCTTCAATGGAATTGTAATGGAATCAAATATCATTACGTAGATGTTAAGCAAGTTGTGATGGAGAAAGACCCCTTCTGCATTTGCCTACAAGAAACCCATCTAAAACCAGATGAGACTTTCAACCTAAGAGGCTATAAGCTCTATATGAAAAATGTACAACCTGAACACAGAGCAAGAGGTGGAGTTGCTACCTATATCCGAGATACAATTCCTGCTAAATCTGTTGTACTTCAAACGGATCTCCAAGCCATTGCAATTCAGATAGACTTCCCTTTCCCCTTAGTTATATGTAATATATACTTACCAGACTTTCGATGGAATCGAAATGATCTGGTAAATCTGATACAACAGCTTCCAACGCCGTTCATACTTTTAGGAGACTTTAATTCGCACAACCCAATTTGGGGTTCTACAAACTTGGATGCAAGAGGAAGAATTGTAGAAGACGTTGTTAGTGAATTCGATTTAATCATTTTAAACACGGGAGAAGGCACCTACTTAAACTCACGCTCTAGCACATTATCAGCTATAGACCTCACCATTTGTTCTGCAACTCTGGGTGCACAACTACAGTGGAACTGTTTGGATGATTATAATGCAACAGATCATTTCCCAATAACTATAAAATGTGCTGATCGTTTTATAGATAGCTACCTCCCAAGACGCTGGTTGTTGGACAAAGCTAACTGGACACTCTTCCAAGAAAAGACGGAATCACTTCGATTGCCTCTTATCGATATAGACAGTTCAGTAGATGTGTTGACTGAACAGATCTTAGAAGCAGCCAATAATTCAATCCCCCTCTCAAAAGGTCAGAGAAGATCCAAATACGTTCCTTGGTGGAATGATGAGGTTTTCACAGCAATTCGCGAGAAGAAGCGTGCATACAACATCTTCAAACGTTCGCCAACTCAAGAAAATTTGATTCTATTCAAACGCTCACGCGCAAATGTTAGACGAATCATTCTCAAAAGCAAAAAGTCCTCTTGGGAAAATTATATCTCCACCATTCGAGCAAATACCCCGATTACAGATGTATGGAACAAAATTCGTGCTATAAAAGGAAAAAAATTCCCAATTCCTTCTCAGGTGTTAGAGGTTAACGGGTTAGTAATTACCGATGTTGAAGAAATAACTGAAGCCCTTGCCGAACAATTTGAAGCTTCAAGCAGCTCAAGAAATTATGATATACAATTCCTTCAACACAAGGAGAACTCGGAGACCGCTTTCAACTTTGACGAAGATATTACATCAGTCTACAATAAACCATTCACGATCTTGGAACTTGAAAATGCTCTTTCTGAAGCTGATAACTCGGCACCAGGAGGAGATAATATCCCATACGAATTCATTAGACAACTTCCACTATCTGCAAAACAAACAATTCTTGATCTTTATAACAGAATCTGGTCTGTAGGGGTCTACCCTGATAAGTGGCGAGAGGCTATTATCATCCCAATACCAAAACAAAATAGGGACATAAAATTACCCACTAACTACCGTCCCATTTCATTAACATGCTGCTTAAGCAAGCTTATAGAAAAAATGGTTAGCGCACGACTTATGTGGTACTTAGAATCCAAGAAACTCCTCTCTTCGTCCCAGGCAGGTTTTCGATCCCATAGATCTACCACCGACCAGTTGGTACATCTGGAGACTGCAATTCAGGACAGTTTTGCAAAGAGAAGTCACCTTGTTGCTGTTTTCTTCGACCTCGAAAAGGCATATGACATGACTTGGCGTCATAATATCCTCAAAACTCTCTACGATTGGGGAGTCAGAGGTAATCTACCCAAATTTGTTGAAAGCTTCCTTCAAAATAGACGATTTCGTGTCCGAAATGGACAAATCCTTTCAAACCAACACCAACTAGAAAATGGAGTCCCACAAGGATCGACACTAAGTGTGGTACTATTTGCTGTTGCTGTAAACACCCTCGTTAAAAATCTTGACCCATCTATTGGTAGAAGCTTGTACGTAGATGACCTAACTATTTATTATTCAGCTCCAACAATGGAAAGTATTGAGGAAACACTCCAAGAAGCAATAGATGGACTCGTCAACCGGGCAATTCATTTGGGTTTCCGCTTCTCTTCAAATAAGACCTGTTGTATGCACTTCTGCCGTCTCAGATCAGATCATAATGAACCTCGACTGATACTCCAAAATCAGACTTTAGAATGCAAGGAAACAGTGAAATTTTTAGGCTTAACGTACGATAAAAAACTCTACTGGGGTCCGCATATAGAAGATCTAGCGATCAGATGTAAGAAAGCATTAAACCCAATACGTGCCATGTCTAGTATTAACTGGGGATGCGATAAGGAGGTATTATTGAGGTTGTATACAGCACTAGTTGTGTCCAAAATGGATTATGGTTGTGTAGTCTATGGCGCCGCACGACCTTCCAGACTGAAAGTATTGGATTCAATTCATGGAACCGCGTTAAGACTGATACTCGGTGCTTTTCGCACTAGCCCTTTTACAGCAATGTGCTGCGAGGCCGGCATTCCCCCGTTAAGGTATAGGAGAAATCAACTGCTAACAGGCTATGGCTCGGGAATCTGGGCTCAACCCAGTCATCGAAACCATATGCTTATGTTCGTTGAAAATCAAGATCTTTATGAAAACCGTCCGTCTATCACCCGCCCAACTGGAGTAAGATTGAAAGAACTTCTAGATTCTATTGATGTGTCGCTTCCTCGAGTTTATGAATTTGGTCCCAGCGAGATCCCCCCCTGGGAAATATCACCCCCATTGGCTCAGTTAGACCTATCAGCATATAAGAAAAATGAAACGTGCAATACACTTATATTATCAGAATTTAACAGAATCATTAACATGTACTCGGACTACCAAATCATCTATACAGATGGATCGAAAACAAATAGGTCTACAGGAAGTGCTTTCTCTCACAGGGGTACTCGTCATTCCTGGACGCTACCATACGAAACCAGTATCTACACAGCAGAAGTGTACGCCATATGGCAAGCTCTGCTATATGTAGAGTCAATTCCTGGTAGTAATTACCTTATTTGTTCCGACTCACTAAGCGCCATACAGTCCCTAATGAACCCCTATAATAAGGATCCATTGATACAAAAAAGTCTCTCCAGAATAACATGGTTAAGATCTCAGAGAAAGAGTATAAGACTGCTTTGGATACCAAGTCACATTGGAATACGAGGTAACGAACTAGTGGACCAAGCTGCCAGATGTGCTGCTGAAGTAGATACTCCCGAAGATATTCCTATTCAACCAAATGACCTTAAATATCATTTAAAGAATAAAATAATCCAGACATGGCAACGAGAATGGAATAACGCAATTACTCAATTAAGGTCTATAAAGACAAATGTGGGTATTTGGACATATCCAATCAATATGACAAGAAGGGAGCAAGTGGTCATCACACGATTAAGAATTGGTCATACAAATTGGACGTCCTTGTACATGCTTAGTGGCAGCAGACAACCTAGATGTGAAACCTGTCATATTCATCTAACGGTTGAACACTTTCTGCTACGATGTCCCCAATATAATCTAGCACGACAACAATTTCACCTACCTAATAATATCCAGGAATGCCTAGGAAATAACCCACGTACATTAAGAAGAGTAATCCAGTTCTTACGAGAAACAAGCATTTTCTTAAAACTCTAAGTAATGACCAGATAATAATAAACATTTGCAGACGGCCAATGACCTTAGCAGTCGACGCCGGAAAAAAAAAAAAAAAATAATGGATTAAGAAGAGTGGAGGGGGGTTGAAAAATATTACTAAAAAATCTGAGGCCTTGGCTTCTGGGACATTCACCGAATTCCAAGTTTCTGTACTCTTACCAGCTTGCTTTACTTATTTTTCCCTTTTTAACCCTCAACCCTCCAAGGGAAGCTTCTCAAAATATAATCTACTTCAAGATGTCGTTATAATACATACGTGTACCAAATTTCAAGTGAATATTTCAATTTTATTTTATCAATTCCTTTAATAATGGAGTAGGGGTGGTGGAGGTTGAAAAACACTATAAATAATCTGAGACCTTGGATACTAGTACATACACCGAATTTCAAATTTCTGTACTCTTACCAGCATGCTTTACTTATTTTCCCCTATTTACCCCTATTTAACCCCCAACCCTTCAACGGAATCATCTCAAAATATAATCTAGTTCCAGATGTCGTTATAATACATACGTGGACCAAATTTCAAACGAATATCTCAATTTTATTTTATCAACCACTTTAATAATTGAGTAGGGGTGGTGGGTAGTTGAAAAAAATTATAAAAAATTTTTGAGTCTTTAGCTTCTAGTATATACACCGAATTTCAAGTTTCTGTATTCGTACCAGCTGGCTTTACTTATTTTCCCCCATATTAACTCCTATTTTACCCCAATCCTTCAATGGAATCATCTCAAAATATAATCCAGTTCCAGATGCCGTTATAATACATACGTGTAGCAAATTTCAAATGTGTATCTCAATTTTATTTTATCAACCCCTTTAATTATGGACTAGCGCTGGTGGGGGGTTGAAAAATATCATAAAAAAATCTGAGGCCTTGGCTTGTAGTACATACATCAAATTTCAAGTTTCTGTACTCTTACCAGCTTGCTTTACATATTTTCCCCTATTTACCCCCCAACCCTTCACCTCATATCTTCAGAAAACAATCCAGTTCCAGATCTCGTTATAATATATACGTGTACAAAATTTCAAGTCAATATGTAAAACCTTCCGGAGTGAGCGTGCGGACAAAAAAGTTACAGACAGATCGACCGACAGACAGACCGACAGACAGACCGACAGACAGACAGAATTTTTTTTTTTTTTGCTCAAATTTAAAATTTCGACGTTTAATGACATTCTAAACCTATTTCAAGAAAAAAAATATTTTTTTACGATTACTATACTTCCAATTCACTACGTGGATGTGGAGGTAATTGACCTGTCTTTGGATTTTGTATGAATACTATTAACAACGTAGAAAATGAGTTTATTCACTACATATGGACCATACTGTATATTGTAAGCTGATCACATAAATTATCCTTTCAAAAGTTAATAGACGAGGGTCCTTAGAAAAACTTGTACTCGGTATTTCTTCATTTAATTTTCAGCACATTCTCCCTCTCTTGTCTCTTACTGTCAAGATTAAATTATAAAGATAAATAAAGTTGGAGTTATCCTGCTAAAGCATTCTATAAATATCAGAAAAACCCACCTGCCATGCTGAGGTCCAACGCTGCCGGAATCGTACGCCGAACTTGCAGATATAGCGGAGTCCTTAATTTGCCCGGATTCCATCCCTAACGGTGACACACACGACGCTGAAACACAAAAGAAGTCTTTAATAGGAGACCATTTATTTAATCCTGCAGAAAGCATCTGATTCAAGTCTCAATAGAGAGCGGCTTGCGAGCTCTGTTGTTTCGCAGCCTCAAGAGGCGCTTTCAGAATGAAAAGTGAAGTTTAAGAAACAGTTACTTTCTACATGAAGCAATTTAACTTAGGTATCTCTATGATGCTGGTTTAATCTTTATAAATGTTTATGTGTATAACGCGATAACAAATTCGCTTCTTGGTTCTTTCCAAGAGTGAAAATTACATTTACGTAAAATTATTAGAGCAATAGAAAACAACTACCATTTTTACGGCGTTATACGCTGCACATATGGTTTTAAATTTTTATGTTCGTTTCTTCGTTTCAAAAAATTTTAAAAATACTGGCTGTCATTGAAATGGGAAAGGATTAGATTACATACAGGGTGTTTGGTAAAGCGATGCTGACCTGGAACAGGGTGATATAGGGATCATCTGGCATCTACATAAGCCAAACATACCTATATGAAAAATGCTACTGTTTTTTTATATTGCCGATTTTGAACTTTTTAAAAATACCTCCTTTTCAAAAATAAAACGAAATTTATTAGAAAAAATCGGTAAAGGTATTTACACAGAACTTCCCTCTTTATTTGTGCATGGCGGTCACTCTAAAAAACTAATAATTACGAAATAACATTGAAAATAATAATCGAAATATAGTTATCACTATTATTACAAAGAAAACCTGATAAGTTTTGGTCAAAAAAATATACAGAGTGCTCATCCAACAGCAAAAGTTCAATACTAAATAACATGTGCCACATATGGAAGGCTTGCGCAAATATCTTCAATGTCCACCATGACTGAATTATTTCTTGGGGTGACCACCCTGCACATTTTTCAATAAAAGTATAATAGGTGCATATGCCAAATATTATTGCCATCTGTCACATGTTCAATACCACATTCACGTAGTGGAGTGGAAGTATAGGGTGGTTAAAAAATTTCATTTTTTTTTTAATTTTTCAAAAATGTTGGTAAAAATTTTTTCAAAATTTGCTTCTTCTAAAATGGGTTTAGAACGTCATGAAACGCGGAAATTTTAAATTTGAGCAAAAAGGAAAATTTCCTTCTATTCTATAGTAGGGGTATTTTTTTTTGAAATAGGATTAGAATGCCATGAAATGTGAAAATTTTAAATTTGAGCAAATAAAAAAAATGTTTTCATCTATTTTAGTGGAGAGAATTTTTCAATTTTTTTTTTCTGAAATGGATTTAAAATGTCATGACACGTGAAAATTTTAAATTTGAGCAAAAAGAAATTTTTCCGTCTATTCTAGTGGTAATTTTTTTTTCAAAATGGTAAAAATGTTACAATTTTTTTTTCCGAAATAGGTTTGGAATGTCATGAAACGTGGAAATTTTAAATTTGAGCAAAAACATTTTTTCCATCTATTCTATTAGTAGGTAAGTAGTGATAAATGGATTTTTGAAAAAAAATTTTTGAATAGGTTTAGAATGCCATGGAAACGTGGAAATTTTAAATTTAAACAAAAAAAAGTTTTCCGTCAATTTTCGTGTTAAAATTTTTTCAAAAATGGTAAAATTAAATTCAATTTTTTTTTAAATATGTTTAGAACGTTATGGAAACGTGTAAATTTTGAACAAAAAAAGAAAATCTTTCCATCTAATTTAGTGGTAAAACATTTTTCAAAAATGTTGGTAAAAAAATTTCAATTTTTTTTTTTAATAGGTTTAGAATGCCATGAAATGTGGAAATGTTAAATTTGAACAAAGAAAAAAAAAAATTTTTTCATCTGTGTTTGTGGTAAAAAAAATTTCAAAAATGTTGGTGAAAAAAATTTTCAAAATTTCTTTTTCTGAAATAGGTTTAGCGTGTCATGAAACGTGGAAATTTTAAATTTGAGCAAAATAATTTTGTTTTCATTATTTATTCCCTTTAGACGGTCCACCCTGTATATTTTCCAGTGACAGTAGCGTCAACTACCTACCAAATTTGACTGCTCTCCGTCAAGTAGTTTTTATGTCAATGCACCGACAGACACAGACAGACAGACACACAAACTTACGGAATTGAAAAACCAATTTTTTCGTAATCTACGTGATATGAAACGTCAAAATCCGAAAAAATCTCGGAGGGTAATTTTTTCTCGAATATAATACTTCCCTTCGGTATGCGAGGGAAGTAAAAATTGTAATGAAAATTAAAAGTGTCAAAGTCTTATAAGCCAATTGAACACGGCATTGTATTTCCACATTATATAGAAGTTGTTCCATCCTAGTAGTCCAGTGGCATTAAATTTGGGACCTTGCAGGCCACAGAATAGGTCCACTATGCCCCATTCACCGACCGTGATGTCCTATCTAAGAATTGGGGGATCGTCAAGCATTAGTGAGCTGGGTATCCGTCGTTTTGGAAAATTATACTAAGACGAAGGTTCAATGGCAAATCTTCCAGGAGCGGAAAGAGACCATTTTACAAAAAGTTCAGGTGAGAATCTCCATTCAGGTTACCTGGAAAGTAATGAGAACCAACGCAATGGAGGTCTTCAATATCAGCATTCAATAAAAAGCGAGAAAATGCTATTCTTCGTAAAGGGTCGTCCTCTTCTACACTCGGTATACAAGTATAATAGTAAGGATGTTTCTTCTCAGTATTCTGATACACTGACCAAATTTTTCAAATTGAAAGATCGAGTTGCTGAACAACTTTTTTACACTTGTAGTGGGATCTGCAGCAAATGCGTCTAGAATATTTTCGTCATCTTCGGGGCGATAGTGTGCTGGTCCTGCAGTAGGCTCAGGGTGATGTAAATTACAGGTTTCAGTCATTCGGCGATACGTGTTGCTGAATGCACGCGGATCCGAAACATTTCTATGTGGATGAAATTATACCGGGTACAATCTTTCAGCAAGATAAGCATTCCCATCTGCTTTGCCATAGCAATAAAGTATGAAATCAGTTTTACTGGATATGTCAAATAGTTAAAACAAATTATCAGTAGGGAACAACACAACACTAAGGATAGTTAAAAACTTCGTTAAAAACAAGAAATACAAAAGTGTGCGCGTTGACAGCTGTCAGCTATATACAAGTAGTCACTTGCATATAGCTGTCTTTGAAACGATAGCTTTTTTTTGTGTAGAAAACGGTATATTAATTATTGATTAAATGAAAAATTATTGCCTATTGCTAGTCTTTCATCTTTTTTTTACTGTCTCATGAAACTTTATGGTATGTATGATAAGGCCACAGAACGAAGATAAAATAAAGAAGTTTTTAAAGTGATTGTAATATCTAGATGACTTTTATAAAACATTTTACAAGACTTTGAAAATCGACACTTCTAAATTCCATTACAATTCTTTCCAATAAATATACTTTTTTTGTTGTTGTAGATTTATGTATTTCAGATAAAGAGAAAGAATATTTTCAGAACATCAAAAGTTTAATTTATTGCGTAATACTTACATAAATGATGAAAAAGGAGATTTGAGCGAGAAATGACGCCTCTACCACCCTGTTTCAGGTGGGCATCGCCTTGCCAAACACCCTGTATATTTTATTTTATAAATTAATTTAATTATAAAATTTAAAAAATCATGTTTAAGTCATCAGTAACTGGTGTAGTTTAAAGGTATTTCTCTTATTTCAAATATTAGAGTAATAAAATTCTATGAGCAATTAGTTCCACATATTGCAGTATAAATATAGTAAAAAGATGTTTACGATAAAGAGACTTAGAATGGAAAATCTGAATGTGGAAGTAGTGATTCCTCAGGCGGCGGTATCCTTTTAATATACGCGAGGAAAGGTAAAAGATACATCGAAGGATTTTATATACTTTCGAAGGTAGGTGGCTCAATGGCCAGCGCTTCTAGCTTGCCCCTTTCCAACACACCTAACGCTTCACCAATCTTCCCGACATACCGAAGTCAAATAACATAAAAACCCTAAAGTATGGCAGGAACTGGTACTGAAACAAGACTCCCTTCTTGGCTCGGACCCTGTTCACATAGACACTTAATACGGACAGATAATTTGACATTACAAAATAATTATAAGGAGGAGGCTTCTTACTTCATTTTTCCTACGTGTATTATTTCAATTTAGGTCATCACGTAACCAATTAAACATCCTCAACTCAATCAGGCAATAAACAATGACAACGCAGTTGTAAAGTATGTTAATTTTAAAATGAAACAAAAATATGCATGATATACAGGGTGTTTCCGGTATGCGGTCATTAATTTCTAGCGATGATTCTACATTAAAAAAAATGCGAAAAAAAGATTATATAAATTTGTTTCATATTTTTGTTTGTGTAGAATTTAATGACCGATACTTGAAACACCCTGTATGTAACCAATTTATTAGTAAAACGTGAATTCACGAGATGAATTATTTTAAAGCAGTTTAAATGTGTCTAGCGTGTACTTCAAAATATCTAATAAAACGGGTTATAACCAAACAGACAGCGAAATAATTTTTCATTGTAAATTATTCGCAAGAAGTGGTTCGGGCTCCACTACAAACTGTAGGGCTCCGTCTTCATTCTCAGATAAATCTTAGATCTAATACAATTAAAGTCAGTAAAATGACCTGGAAAGTGACTAAACATATTTTTATTATTTTCTTTTTCATTTATAATGATTTATTCAAAATGAAGCTCTTGCAATAAATAGAATGGAAGACCTACTTATTATTAAGGACATTTTGACAATCGTTTTGTAATTAATGTATCGTGGCCTCTCTTTGTTGAATGCCGCTTCTAACACCATTGTGTCATCTAGAGCTGTTGCCTGTTAGGCGCATGGCCTTACCAAATCTTTTTCTTATCTGTTTCCCTTAATTTTCAACCGTTATATATTGTTCTCTCTTCGCTTGATCTGGCCAGAAAATAATACCATGCTAGGGAGTCATTTTGGAAGATTAAAGTGTTAGCATGATGGGCTGTCCAGAAAATTCGTAATAAATGTCTACAGATTCGCATCTTGAAAGCATCAGTCTGTCACCTGCGTGACTCTCGAATGGTCTATGCCTCAGAGGTTCACAGTTCATAATCATAACATAGCCCCAGCGATGCCATAAGCGCCGACCGACATTTTTTAGAACCACTTTTAATTATTTTAAATATTGTTTTACTACGTTGTACTAATTGATAGGCACGATGTAAATTATTTATTTATAATACATTATACTTATATTTATAATAAATAACGTTAGTTCAATGAACAACTTCATATATGGTTCAATAAAAGTAAATAAATATCATTTAACCTACGGCTATGCTGCCAGCAATTATATGAGTAATCCAAATCAGGCAGCGGGCTTGTAATGGTAAGTCAGGTAAATAATCGACTACTTTCGTTTGAGGTAAACGCATAACATATCTGGTAAGCTATATTCGTAAACGGATATCGTCTACAATATTCAAGTACGCGATCTCGAATGTTATTCTATTACAAATAGGCTTTGTAATGAGTAGTAATGACATCCTGGTAGCAACGCTTTAGATTGAATTCCCGAATTAATAGTAGAAATACTATACGAAGCAAAGGTACATCAGCTACAAAATGTTCTCTTGTGCTTTCGTTAAAGAGTCACAAATTCGGTGTTTTCACTTTAGCACCGTATCCTTTACCAAATCCTGTCTGCTCGTGAGACATTTGCCAAGACAGAAAAAGTTATAAAGCTGGATTGAAAAATACACAGAATTATTTTGTCAGCGTGTAACTAGTTGAGAAACGTGGAATTCAGTATCAATTATATTTGAGCGCCTTGTATTTCAGTTTTAGCTTTTCTACTTTTCAGTTTTACACCACATTTTTAGTTTTGTTTTTCAATTTTTCGTTTTACAGTTTTATAGTTTTTAGATGTTCAATATTTTATTATGTTAATTTTTAGTTTTCAGTTTTTCAGTTTTTCGTTTTTCAATTTTTCAGTATTCGGTTTTTCAGTTTTCAGTCTTTCAATCTTTCAGTTTTATGTGTTTTATTTTTTTAGTTTTTCAATTTTCAATTTTCCAGTTGTTAGGTTTTCAGTTCTTCAATTTTTCAGTTTTTCGTAAAAAATTGCTGTTTTCAGTTTTTGAGTGTTTCAATTCTTCACTTCTTAATTTCTTAAATTTTTTAGTTTTAAATATTTTGGTGTTTAGTTTTTCAATTTTTAGTTTTACAGTTTTTCAATTTTCCAATTTTCAATTTTTCAGATTTTCAGATTTTCATGTTTTTAGTTTTCAGTATGTTGGTTGTTCAGTTTTTCAATTTTTTAGAGTGTCGAACACATATTTGTAATTTGTGACCTTTAGCATGTAATATTAATGTTAGAAATTCGAAGTTATCAGAGACATCTATCGTTCCTCTTTCGATTTCTTCCGTTTAGATACACTTTTTCAAAAATTAGGCCTTTCTTCTCCACAAAATTGAAATTTCCATCCTACTGTTTCTAATATTAATATAGGTACCATTTAAAATTTGTAAATGCTATTAGTAAATGACATATTTAAAATTTACCAGTACATGTTGAACAAATGTTAATATTTTGCTAAATTAATAAATTAATAAAACTTAGTAACAGAAATAGCTAATATAACTTACATTTGTAATCGATTTTGAAATTGCTAAAAATCAAGATGTTCTCGTTCTCAATTCGACCCGTATGTATGTTTCTTTATGTTTGTTCACACATTTAACTGAAATGAGGTAAGCGATTTTTATAGAAATTATTTGTAAATTGTGAAGTATGGCTCGGCCGTGGTGCTACGTTAGTTTTATCAAGCTATGTCTAGTTTAAGTGGAACAGGGTGTGCATATTATATACCTTCTAAAAATATTGAGACCAAAATCAAACTTATGCACGAGTGCTCTATTTTTACAGCTGAAGCGACAGCCATTTGTGAATCCATCAAGTTTATACAAACCTCAGAATTTTCGAAAACTGTTATCCTTTCCGATTCATTATCGGTTCTACAGGCATTACGAAACACCACTACTTTTAGAATTAATGATAATCCCCTTATTATACACATTAAGAACTTAGTTCAAAATGTCTTTGACGAAGGAAGAGAGGTATATTTTGTGTGGGTAAAAGCGCACATAGGACGGAAGGACAACGAACATGTTGATTATCTAGCCAAGAACAGCATAGATGTAGGAATTACTTCCAATTATAAATTATGTTTCCCGGATGCAACGAATATACTTAGATCTAAATTAAGAAATCATTGGGATTATATGTGGAAGGAATCAACCTTTATGAAACCAACTAAATATTCGTTAATTCACTCTGAACTGCCTCATGACTTTTGGCACAAAAAATATAAGTGTTCAAGAAAGTATGTTACAACGATTATACGTTTAAAATTTGGTCATGCATGCTACCCTGCACATTTGTTTAGAATAAACGTTTACAATTCTGATGTTTGTGAATATGGCAACATTACGGGCGACCTAGATCATATATTTTTTGAGTGTAAAAAGCACACAGAAGCATCTGATAAGCTGTATAATAACATAATAAAAAATGGTAAAATCTCGACACGCTTTAATATACTTCATCTGTTGTCCTTAAATAAGAAAAATATTTTTGATTGTCTAATTGATTTATTGGAAGAGACGAAAATTAAGTTATAGGTCAGTAGGTTAGCTTTGTTCCTTATGTTCTACATCCTCGTGTTATATATACCTTCCTAACCGTGGTCTTGTGTTGTGCGTCAGAAAAATGTCCTGATAGACCCCTGGACGAGAAGCTTGTGACCCATGTACATCCTTTGTTTTGTGACTGTGTGGCTGACACACATGTCATGCTTGTTGTTGGTTAGGTTAGTATTTTAGTTATTAATTTTTATTTATTAAATTGTAGCTGGCTGTATGGCTATAAGCCTTTATGCCAAGAAAAAAAAAATGTCTAGTTTAAGATAAGCAAAAATAGAAAAATATTTTTTTCCCATAATTTTTTGAGATATTGGCGGAGTCGCCGGGAAAAAGCAAATGTCTTAAAAGGGTACCTCGGAATAAAATGGGTGAAATGCCCCTTGACACGAATTTTGGAATAAACCCGATAGGCTCGCGATCAACAGAGTCTGTATATGAAAATTGCCCCCCTGCCCAAGAGAGGGCCCACTTTAGTTTTTATTTTTTTTACAAAAACGAAATCAATTCAAAATTCTGAAAAAATTCAGGCGTGTAGTAATCCCAAAGACATCTTGCTCAAATTTTTTGGGAATCTATTGGGCCCACTAAGGCCCTTAAAAATATTTTAAAATTTTTTAAAGTCGAATAGTCTTTTTATGATAATGAATTGCGGATAATTTTATTTGCGCACATTATTTGCGACCTAATAAAGCAATTTTTAAGGTAGTTTAAAAATGTCCGAACCCCGTGCGTCGCGTCGGTCCCAAAATTCAATTATTTTATTTCTTTAAACTAAAACTCAACTTAATTAGATAGGAGAAATTGCTTTTAAAGCTTGGGTAATGAATCAACCCCTGACGTAAAAGACACTCCCCTGGGATCAATATTCACCCCTGTGGGTTGACCCCTGGAGCACTAAGACCACCTTTTTTTACTATAAAGTTTCCCTCTTGGGATCAAAAGTCATCCGGAATGAGTAAATAGTCTCCTAAAGAGCAAGAAGGCACGCACTGGGCAAATACCCCCCGACGTAAGTATTCATTGTGATGTACAAGAAATTAAAAGTAAGAAACAATTTTTGCCAAAAATAAATTTTATTATAAAAAATATTTAAACATTAAAATATTTCAACACTAAAAATAATAAATAGCTAAATATTCAAAGACATATGTACATTTTTTACGCATACATTTATAACTTAATTTCATTTGATTATTAGTTCTTGCCGCATCATAAATATGAAATTAATATTTAAAAAAATTAAAATACAATAAGTATTGCGGTGATATATGGCAATACAACCTACAATATTGTAAAGTTAGCCTGCTTGCTACACATGCTATATGAATATTGACCCCAATTCTGGAGGACTTCTTACCTTGCGGGGAGGCTTCTTTGATGATGACCTTTGACACCAACCTTTTGACCTCTGCTTACCTTTTTGCTCCCTGGGAGACTATTGAACCATGCCACGTGACGATTGACCCCAACAGGATAACATTTTACGAGAGAAGGTGGTCTTTTACCCCAAAGGAGTGACTTTTTGGTTCCAGGGGAGTGTCTCTTACCCCAGGGGTTGATTCATTACCCTAGCTTTCAAAGCCACTCCTTCTTTATAATTAACATGAGTTTTCGTTAGAAAAATGAAAAAATTTTATTTTGGGCCTGACGCACAGGGTTTGGAAATTTTTAAACTACCTTAAAAATTACTTTATTTGGTCGCAAATAATGTGATGAAATAAAACATTCCGCACGTCTTTATTATAACAAAAATATTAGACTTTAGATAATTTTAAAATATTTTAAAAGGCCTTAGTGGGGCCCAATAGAGCCCAAAAAATTAAGGCTATATGAACGATTTTTTTTATAATTTTAAATTGATTCCATTTTTGTAAAAAATAAATAAAACTGAAGTGGGTCCTCTCTTGGGCAGTGGGGTCAGTTTTAAAAGGCGGACCTTATCGACCTTATTTTTTAGGCCCAAGAAAAGATCCCATCAGGTTCATTTTACCTATCTTATCCCGAGGTACTCTTTGCAAGTAGAATTCTTAGAGTAGCTAATACTGAAGCTGATGTTATAAGTTAACTGAAATAACAAATTTAATACAGCTGCCATAATAGCATAGCTTTTGGAGACATACAAGAAATTTGCTATTAAATAATGTGAAGGAAGTGTGAAAAAAAATAGAATCTCCTAAAACGCTCACATAATATCTACATTGAGGTCGGTGTAAAACTGAATAATTAGCAAATTCGAAAGTATTTTCGACATTAGGCAATGAGGTGAAATTAATCGAAAGACGCGACTGTGGAATTTTATTTCATAATGTTTAGTGACAGTTTTCTTAAAGGCGGCGCACAGTGATTCAAAAATGAATTTTTCTAGACAAAATTCGATCTACACCTGAGCTTTGCTAGAAAAGATAATTTTTTTTTAATGCGTTCTCAAAACAATACTTTACAACGCCTAACTGCCAAATTGAGGCAAATTGGCTAGAAATCTTGATTTTCTTTATTTTTTGACTCACTTTTTGAGAAATAGAATATGTACAGTGAAATGGCGAGGACGGACCTTGCTACATTTAAGATATCTGGTTTTTTGATGGTTGTACATTATATTTTTGGGTCGTTGATTACGAATATGATATTCGTTTTACCCAAAAGTGGTCCAATTTTGAGAAATTGACCATTTTTGGGGTTTTTAGTACATAATTTATTAAATTACATTATACAAGTTTTTTAAGTCAATAATTATAAACATAACATTCATGTAGCACAAAAACAGTCGAATTTTTATAATCGACCAATTTTTGGAGCACACTTCGATAATTTATTGTGCGTTTCTTGTTACCGTTTTTTCCCATTCGGGAAATTTAGATCATGTGGAATTGAAATTTGTTTTGGATGCGTGAGTGATCTTCGAGAAATATAGGGAAAAACAAACAAAACCCTACTATAAACAATGTCGACTCGATAAAAACTGGGGCATATTTGCCATTTTTGTGTATAGCCGTCATGTCAGCGGAGTCTGGGGTAAAGAAAAGTATCAGGAAAATGAAATAAAAAGTAGAAGAGAATGGGAAATGATGGGTAGTGGCTGGTGTAGAAAGTTATGTGTATGTGTAGGGTGGTCGTGTATTCGTACGTCTGTAATGTCGGCTGTAATTTCCGATAACTGAATTTTGCGGGAAAAAAAGGCCTGAGCCGTCTCGTTTGTGAAGTCCCTAATTCCGGAGAACTTCAAAAAAAGGCCAATTGTTACAAATTGGACCACATTGGGGCCAAATGAATGTCTTGTTCATAACTATCAATCTAGAAAGCTTATAATAATTTAATAATATTTCAGTTTAATAAATTATGTAATAAAAACCTTGAAAATTTTCTAAAAACCTCCAAAAAATTGCCAATATTCATAAATTTGACTGCTTTTGCGCTACATGAATGTCATGGCAGAAAACTTATAGCAATATGATAATATTGTAATTTGATTAATTATGCACTAAAGCCCCCAAAAAATCTTAAAAATCACAAAAAATTGTCAATTTCTTAAAACTGGACCACTTTAGGGTAAAACAAATATCATATGCGTAATGAACGATACATAAATGTAATATATAACCATTAAAAAACCAGAGATCTTAAATGAAGGAAGGTCCATCCTCGCCATTTCACTGTAAATATTCTATTTTTCAAAAAATGAGTCAAAAACAAAAAAAAAAAAAAGTTTCTAGCCAATTTGCCTCAATTTGGGTAGTTAGGCGTTATAAGCTATGGTTCTGAGAATAGTTAAAAAAAAAATTGGTCATTTCAAGCAAAACTCAGGTGTTGATTGAATTTTGTCTACAAAAAATAATTTTTGAATCACTATGCGGCGGTTATTTTTTTGGTAAACTTGTATTTTTTAACTACTTATTATGTAATTATTTCGTAAGGGGCCAGGTAATTAAATTATGCATTGAAAAGTTTTACTATACCTTCATCCATACAGCATAAAATAATGCTGACAGATTTCTAAAAGCCCATTAGTTCGCCTACTGAACCCGAAAATTTCCCTGGTATGTCTTTGATTGACATGTTTGTTTGTCGCTGATTTCCCGTGGAACGTAGTCCCGCCGACCGTGAATTACTAAAGTAACCTGCAGTAGAAACTTTGATGAATGGTTTATACAGGAACTTAATAAATGCTCCTTGAAGTTTGCTTTACATTTACGGCATATCTCGCGGCTATTTGTCTAGGAACGTGAGCCATATTTAGGTTGGAGAAGGGCAATACCGGTAAAGCCAAATTATTCTGATTTAATTTCATGCGACTTTTTAACAGAAATTAGGACAGTCATAGATATAAACTGTATTTAAGCAAGTGAGCTTTAATTTTGAAATATAGCAGTCATATTTTCATACTGTTGGCTAACCAAAAATTGTTTTTGGGAACGTGTTAAACTGAATTTCAATAAATTTGAATAAGTCGTTAAAAACGGTCCATAGAGCAACAATAGATTTCAAATATTAACATACTGTAATTTAGCTCAACTTACTTACTTAACCCAAAGATATTAAGAAAGATACGGGTGTTAAAATTTATTATATTTTTAAATTTATCACATAATGTTTGACATTTCTCATATACTGGTAAATACTGGTATGAAAATTTGCTTGCATTATGATGTAAATTCTAGAGGGCGCCACATTAGCAATGCTTATGATGTAACTGTATGTTTAACTATTTTACCAGTTATGTTACCGTTTTTTTTTTAAACAATCCTAAGCTAATCTCATTTTTGCCGCTACAAAGTACACTTGTCATTACCTTACAAACTGACAGATTATAAGATAATCGCATTTTATTAATCGGCTGCATAATTTATTATAAAAAATTTCAACGTAGTCAATGATAACAATACTTTTGACAAATTGCCACGACCTGGGGGAGCCTAGGGAGAAGAGGTTGCTCTTTTAAATAAATAAATTATTACAACTTTTACATATATTTATTTAACACACTAAATCACGGTAAAAATCAAAGAGAAATAAAATGGAACTGGCGAATAAAATAATTAAAAACAAGACATAATAAAATTGATCAAAGATAATACATATAATAAAAGTGTTCTTACCCAATCATCCTAGTAGAGGAGATGTGCCTGGACGCCAATGGACTGACTATCATTAAATGATTCGAGTATTTATATAAATGCTACTTGCTTAGTCGGCATATTCCATATAGGTAGAACATAATTTATAGTTAAGTGAACTCTATTAATTATTATGTGTTTGAAATATGACACTAAGCTTCCTTTAAATATTGTAACATGCTATAAGTTAAATAAAATACATAAAATTAATTTGGGAAAAATACGAAAATTATTTTACTAGATTTAGGAATCAATTAAGCCTACCTACAGAGAACATGCCAATAAGTAATTTTGAAAATTTAACGGTCCTTGTGGCACGTTTCCCCCACCTGACATAGCTGGACTCCAGATTTTAAAACAAAAAAAAACATTGTATATACATTTAGTAAAAAAAGAAAAAAAAAGAAAAACATCAATACGATACAATACAAAAAGACAAATAAATAAATATACACATTAGTACACTTTCTACAACAAACACAGAGTAAGTTCATGTAAATAATTTATAGTTTATTGACACACGTTTTGAAACACTGATTTCACTTGAGTCCGGTCCTGCGTAAACCGCACACCACCAAATAGCAATTTGTTGACCTAGTTACTTTCGGTTCTCCGACGTTGCGATTGGCAATTCTTCGGTCAGGCGGAACGGTTTTGTTCCTTAACTTGAAGTTGTCACATAAGGGAATGTCATATGTCATTTGTCAATTAATTTAGTACCGTTTGCATTTAGTACAACTGCAACTGTTCTTAATATAATACTGAATAAGCAACGCGGTCTTTCGTTTGATCCCTTGGATGGAAATATTACTTGTGTGCTGTAATAAGTGTAAGCCACGTCCAATGGAGATTATCATGCCAAGTATTTGTTGTGTTGCTTGTAACTGGGAGCCCTCGGTGAAGTTTTGGTCTGGTAAGGGGGTGAGTACTTATTTACTTGGTTTGCTTCAACTGAGTAGCTAACAATTGTATAAAGCTTTATCACCTGTTTTCTAGGTAACGTTTACGAAGACCAGGGTAAACTTTTCAATAGGTGACAATTTTGCTTCTCGATTAAAATTTGGTTCCACTCTATCTCGGGTGAAATGTGCTCCTGTTAGAAAAGGACGTACGAAAATATGGCGAAATTGATTTGCAGAATGTGCAAAATTAGCAAAAAGGCCAAGAATTTTGTCCCTTTACAGTTGCCTAACAGAGAGCGAAGCTCGTACTGAATTTACTGGAAACTGGCTCGTCCTCCGTGTGTACATCGGAACTCCATTTTATGCTTTGGGCTTCGGTATCTATGACAGAATTATGATCACTATTATGGGTTTGTGAGGCCCTTCCTAGGTCGATTTGTTGTGTGGTGATGTTTGGCTCTGGTCAGTGCTCCGCGTGCCTCGGAGCAACAAAAAACAATGTTTTAATTAATAAACTAACATCCCTTGATGTTTTTATTAGACATGATATAATGCATACAATTAGTACAATTATGTCCCCAATTCTTAACATTAGGTTATAAGTTATTTTGTCTATTTGTCCCTCTTCTTTTTCCTATTAACACTTATATTTTCGAAAAGTAAAATGTATAAAACTTATATTTGTCTCTCCCTGTTCCTTGAAACAAGTCTTTCTATTGTTGGTTTAAATATATTTATCAATACTCACAGGAGAAAAAATTGATGTTCCTTTTACTTGGAACGACATATTAATTTCATTTTAGAAAATTACTTGCATCTTGCATGATTTATTTATTTCTTTTTGTTTCTTATTAAATAAATAGTATAGCACGGTTAAGCATCTGGCATACCTATTCTGGGTGATGCATGACCTCTTTTTATAAAAATTATTTTACTTTAGTAAAACACACATAAAACAGAAATTTTATTCTTTTATCTACTTCATTGTATGTACTAGTACTTTCTTAAGCTATGCTAATATAGCAAAAATTCCAAAGTTACCAATTGTGTAGGATATTTATTTAATAATGTACGAAATTATTAACTTAAATAACCCAACGATGTGGTATTTTAGAATTTGAAATGGGCCCTATTTTGGTAGCTCAGTTTTAATCATATTGAGTATTTTACTCAATTCTCATTTTAACGTATGGTACGTACCTATTAAAAAAAAATCAACTTTAATATATTATTCATTGACTACTTATCATCATTCACTACATCGTACAAAATGCAGTTAATTTAATCACCTGGTGCGAGGGTTGAAATATCTTCTTCAACCTCTATAATATACCATTATGAGTTTCCTGCAAGTGTGATTATTTCATTATATATTTTTTTCTATTCTAGATTTTTTAACGCGATTGCACCAATAAAGGAAATATTTAACCAGAAAATATGCAATGAATAATACCAATGGGGTGCATATACTACCAAAGAAAACATCATGATGATTAGGAGTATTGTTTTTTACTGTTGGTTGGCGTGACTACTACCCCTGGAGGAGTACCAGGCCTCTTCTTCCTTTAAAAATGAATTATTATTTGTTTGCTTATAATTGTATTGAAACATTCTTTATAGGATTTTGCAAACAGCAGAAAAATTAACTATCTATAAAAGAAAAACCTTGTGTAGAAATATTAATGAAATCATTGCTTTCTTTCGATAACCTGAATTCTGGTTATGCTAGCAAGTTAAAATCCTAAAATGAATTTGTCTAATTTCTTATTTGACAATTCTCATTCTAACACTAGCATCCACACAGTCCCCTACGGCCATGCAGATTAAACTAGTAGGGGGTTATGTGAATACTAGTTTAATCTGCATGGCCGTAGGGGACTGTGTGGATGCTAGTGTTAGAATGAGAATTGTCAAATAAGAAATTAGACAAATTCATTTTAGGATTTTAACTTGCTAGCATAACCAGAATTCAGGTTATCGAAAGAAAGCAATGATTTCATTAATATTTCTACACAAGGTTTTTCTTTTATAGATAGTTAATTTTTCTGCTGTTTGCAAAATCCTATAAAGAACTCTTCTTCCTTGAACCAACTCGACTCATAAATCAATGGGATATAGTATCTGGCTTCCTATCCCACCGTGGCTGGGAGAGCTTTCCAGAAATATCCTGATGTTATTTCTCAATAATGAAAATCGTAGGGACAAGACAATGTACCTGTACTAAATATTAATATTATTAAAAATATTTACTGCTTGTGCTTTGCATTGCAGAAAATTGCTAAAACTTAATCTCCTGTATAAACTCTATACATACATGCCCATGCATATGGGGGTTCATGTATACTGGGGTCCAGGCACAACTCCTCTTTTGGCGATCTCTCCTCCCAGGCTTTATTCGTGGCGTTTAAAAGTATACTTTAAATTACTGAGAGAAATGAGGTACAAAAAAAAAATAAAATAAATTAAAAGGGTGCTATTAGGGTTAAGTCAAGGGAACAAAAAAATACTATCCTGTACCAACCAGTTGACACGGGCTGAAATATGAATAATATTTCTTATTTTTGTTCTATCGCTTTATTTCTAGCCAGTTCCCACGGGCGATAGAAATACCACAATTGGAGGATAAATTAGTACCACCTACTAACCAGTTTACACGGGCTAAAATAAAAGTACCAATTTTTAATAAATATTTTTCATCATATTTCCAGCCAGTTGGCACGGGCAATGGAAATACCATAAAAAAACATTGATTTTATTATGGAGAATAAAACCCTAGGAACGAAGCTAGACGCCTCCACTATGTGCCACGACCTGGGGGAGCCTAGGGAGAAGAGGTTGCTCTTTTAATTAAATAAATTATTATGACTTTTACATATATTTATTTAACACACTAAATCACGGTAAAAATCAAAGAGAAATAAAATGGAACTGGCGAATAAAATAATTAAAAACAAGACATAATAAAATTGATCAAACATAATACATATAATAAAAGTGTTCTTACCCAATCATCCTAGTAGAGGAGATGTGCCTGGACGCCAATGGACTGACTATCATTAAACGATTCGAGTATTTATATAAATGCTACTTGCTTAGTCGGCATATTCCATATAGGTAGAATATAATTTATAGTTAAGTGAACTATTAATTATTATGTGTTTGAAATATGACACTAAGCTTCCTTTAAATATTGTAACATGCTATAAGTTAAATAAAATAGATAAAATTAATTTGGGAAAGATACGAAAATTATTTTACTAGATTTAGGAATCAATTAAGCCTACCTACAGAGAACATGCCAATAAGTAATTTTGAAAATTTAACGGTCCTCATGGCAAAATATTGAACGTTCTTTTTCTGACAGTTACTAATTTTTTCAATTTTGCTTAGCCATTGTTGATTAATATCAGTTAATTAACGAAAATCAGAGTACGCTGAAGCATAATAATTTTTCAAACTCAATTCTCGACAGTGGGTCAATTTCAGACATTTCTGGCCAAAACTCAAATCAACCGATTTTAACAGATTTCCGAGAAGTTGGTAATAAACAGCCTTATTGGTAAGGGTGATTGCTGTACTTAGGGGAATAGAAGGCTCCGAAATATGCGTTATGTGTTAAATTTGTGCAGTGAATATTTAGTGATTTTCAAACAGTGAACAGTTTCTTTGTCTTCAATTGAATGAATCGGTAATGTTTGACACAGAACAAGGTGAGAGCTTTATTGTAATCAGTTAGTTGATTTTGTATGGTGCCTAAGTTATAACCTTTTAGCGAGTAAGCGGTTTTTGCCGTAAATTTTGATGGAAATGAAACTTTATGTTTCTGTTACTCTTTACTTCCCTAAGCTTCCGCATTGTAGTTTCTTTATGATATTGAATGCAGTGTCCATCACATATCCTGTAAATTGCAAGTGGCTTTAGCTGCCATGTTTTGAGTTAAGGCATTTTGAATATGTTGGTACAGGCGAAAAATATTAAACTTCAAATGTAATAATTATTATTACTGATATTGCAGCAGTCCCTGATTTCATTCAATTTGTTCACTAACCACTACTTCAAAGAGAAATTTACTTACAATAAACAACATCTCTAATGTATACCATCCTATACTTTTCAACCGCTATTTTAGATAAGTAAGCAGATGAAATTGGCAAACATTTATAATACCTCCTCTTTTGCGTTTCCTTCAGATCCTAGCGCCCGCCTTATAAACCAAAGCGTCTTAATTTATTCAAGATTTGGAGAAAAAATCTGAAAATTCCGAAAAGAAATGTCAATAAGGAATTGTGGTCAACGAGAATTTTTTGCATATACATTTTTGGTTTCATCGGATCCTTTTATAAATGGAAATCTCAGCTGATTGTGAAAAGTCACATACATCTCAAATCCAAAGCAGTTCGAGTGAACCACAAAGTAACCACGAAAGTGAGTATTAATCAACGATTAAATTTATTTTTAACATTGTAATCCTTTGATTTTGTAAAATAATACATTATTAATAGGTTTTATTTTGAGGTGAAATTCTATTAGTATAGTACGTTTCCACATTTTATCAATGAGTTTCAATTTGCACCACCTGAAACCAAGCCCTATTTATCAGTGAAAGTTTTTTACAGTTCTTCCTTCAATTTGGAGGTAATATTCTACTCGAATCCTAAACTTCACAATTTCATACGAGTATTTCAATTTCCACCTAATGAAACCCACCACCTCCCCCCCCCATTTATCGATGGATTTTTAAAATTATTTATCCTGTAATTGCCAGCTGATACTGCGTTTCCATGAGTTTCAGAATTGTGGCAACAATTTTTAAATCTGACCCTCTGTAGCTATACAAAAGAGACGGCGAATCTATTTGTTACCAATTACGGATGGTCATACATTCCGGCATCTGCGCACAATATCTTTACACATGGAGCTGAAATTGTTGAGTCTGCGATGTTACCAATCGGCCAGCTCTCAGAAGAAGCTCGGGAGTCTAGGAATAAAGACCTTAAGGCAAAGCCACATAAGAAAATCGTCTAGACAACTAACGAACGAGGATCCTTTTCATTGCCTGTTAATTTCGTCCGACCCGTTCATCACAGAATTGCCCCAAAAGAGGTCAACAACATTACCTTCCGAAGTGTTAAGTCTACTAGCAATACCAGAAGCACCCAAACCTTCAGCGACATCGATGACATAAACACCACAGAAAAGCACCTCTGAAATCAGTAGTGGATAGGACAGTAGTGATTAGGTAGACAAGTGTGTATTTTTGATAGGTCTTACTTTATTTATTCTTTCTGTTCAAGAATCTCTAACACATTTAACTCTTGAATGTCTATTGTTTCTTTTTATTCCACAATGTTAACAATACATAATTTTTCATTCATCCAATACCATTTTCTAAAAACACTGATTAAACAATTTTTTAACTTTTACATATCACTCCCAGGATGAGAAGGTATTTTAAAAATAATTTTCTCATAAATACCTAAGTGCAATCTTAAAACTCACCGCCAGGGGTCGTCAATTTTCCTCCTCATTTTTAACATAGAAATTTAGGTGTCAAGAGTACGTAAACTAAGTTTCAAAAATATTGAAGGTCGTTTATATCTTCAACCCGTATATCTCACCCCCAGACAGTGTAAATTTTTTTTCTCTATTTTTCCCTTAATGACCTATGCACACTAAGTACATTTACAGAGTTTCAGAATTTTGGACAGAAATTTTAGATTCTGACCGACTGTACCCTTCTATGAATCCCTATTTTTATAAGGATAATAATCGGATTGGTTAAGCGATAGCTTACGCACTGCAAGGTGTAAAAATTACGTTTTGCCATAAAACTCTTGCTTTCAACATATCGTCCGGAGAATAGTTGATGATTTGTAATCCGGTAATGAAAATTCTTATGGAAATAAGGATCCATAGCGGGAGCTTAACAGAAACATTATTATATTATTATATTATGGTTATAATATTTATTTGACCAAAAATACAAAATAGTTTTAGGCAAGTCAGTAGTACAAAACAAGTAATTATTTATTTATTTATTTATTTAGATACAACCACCCAACAGAAAACCAATTAAAGGGTGGGAATGTTACACTAGTAAGCACCAACAGTATAAATATTATATATACCAAATTCACAGTACGTGTCGTACTGTGAAGAAACAAAATACAAATGTAATACTAAGAAAAAGCTGACTTAAAATAATATATACATATAACATAACTCTAAAAAACATGTAAACGGCAATAAGGGAAATGGGGTTATACGCATAGTAATCTTTTAATTGATGCAGGACTACAATTAAATATATCAAGCTCATTTTGCACTGAATTATAATATAATATAATTTTTACACATAAAATGTATAGGTGAAAGTTTTAGTAAATTTGTTCGGGGAGTAGCAAGATAGAATGTTTCACGATTTCTGCTTCCTATACGAGGTACACGAAAACACAGTTGCTCCAAAATTGACGGGCAATCAGATATATTGTGAATAATTTTATGCAGAAATATTACAGAGTGTGCTAGTCTCCTATTTTCTACACTCGACATATCAAATCTTTCTAACATGAGGTTTTGTGAATAACCAGTTGTGGGATAATTGCCATCTTCAATAAAACACAAATACTTAACAAAACGACGCTGAATGTTTTCAATACTTTTTATATACGTAGCATAGCCCGGGGACCATACCAGTGAGCAATATTCTAATTTTGATCGCACAAAGGAGTAGTATAATAATTTCATAATGTCCGTATTATTAAAACCCTTACAATTCCATATTACAAATCCTAGGCTTTTTAAAGCTGATGATACAGTTAAATTTATATGTTCATTGAAACTTAGACTTCTGTCAAAGGTCACCCCCAGATCTTTAATTGTATCAGGTCTTTGTAACTCCTGGTTATTTAAATGATAATTAAAATTAATATAATTGCGTGCTCTACAAAATGTAAATGCGCTACATTTGGATGCATTGAGAGGTAGTTGCTTTAGTAGACACCAATCATTTATCTTATTCAAGTTATTTTGAAGCTTGTCACAATTTTCATCAGTTTCAATTACACAATAGATTTTTAGATCGTCCGCATATAACAGGCTTTCAACGTCAATATTTGTGACAATGTCATTAATAAAGATATTAAAGAAAAGTGGTCCCAGTACAGATCCCTGAGGGACACCTGAGCTAGCCAAGACGTCGAATGACCTGAAACCATGGTATTCTACATACTGCCGCCTATTTCCTAAATACGAGGTAATTAAATCTAATAGTGACGCTGATAGTCCGAATTTGCTAAGCTTTTGTATCAGAATACCATGATCCAGACGATCAAACGCCTTGGAAAAATCCGTATAGATAATATCAACCTGTTTGTTATTATCCAATTTTTCAGAAAGGTATTGCGTGACACAGGTGAGGTTAGTCTCAGTGGATCTGCCGGATACAAATCCATGTTGGTTTGTTACAATTTGACCTTGCACGTGCCTTGTTAGTGGCATACTCAAGGTAAACTCAAAAACTTTCGCAAAATTGCAAATGATTGTTATTGGCCTATAATTCTCCGCGTTATTTTTGTTGTCTTTTTTGTACACGGGACATAAACGAGAATATTTCCACACATCAGGAAATATCTGACATTTTAGGGATAAATTAAAAATTATTGTAAGCGGACGAGCAAAGATGTGTGCACAGTCTTTTACTATAAAGGCAGGTATATTATCAGGGCCTTTGGTAAATTTAGGTTTAATTTTCTTGAGAGATTTCAGCACGTCCAATTCCGAAAAGGTTGTTACACATAAATTACTACTATTTACCTCACCGCAGGGGGAATTTTATTACTATTTGTATTAGGATTTAAATAAGCTGCTTGAAAGACGGTCGCAAATGCATTAACAATATCTTGAGGATTTGTATGTTGAACATTATTATATAGAATATTGTCTGGAATTGAGGAACATCTTTTTTTACTATTTACATACGACCAAAATCTTTTGGGATCATTTTTTATGTTACCCTGTATATTAAGTAAATAATTGTCATATGCTTGTTTCACATCCTGTTGAGAGAAAATTATTCTCTCTTATATTCCTAAATTCGTTATAATAATCATAGTTTTTTGTTTGCTTATATTTTTTTCTAATAGTATTTTTCTTCTTTATGTCTCTTACAATATTATTTGTATACCATGGTGGATATTTGGTCTGTTTAGGAAGAGTTTTGGGTACAAATTTATCAAAAATCTCTGTTAATTTTGAATAAAAAGCGGTACATGCTAAGTTAACATCATTTAGTTCAGTTAAAAATGACCAGTCTGTATGAAATAAACAATTGTACAAAAGGGGATAATTGGCTTTTTTTAAATTATATACTTCAGTTAAATTAAACGGGAAATTTTCAGGTTGAAAATTATTTATTTTCAGAGATATATCTAATGGCGGATGATGTAAATCTTCCATAAGCAGGCATTCTAATGATCTACTGACATCGCAATTTGCACTTGATAATACCAAATCAAGAACACTATCATTAATATTTAACACAGTATTAAATTGTTTCAAGTCAAAAAATTCTGAAAAACGTTGCAAAGTAATGACACGATTGCTTGGAACAACATTTACCTTGTTAAACTCTGGGATATTAAAATCTCCTATAAAATAAATATTCTCGTCAGTTAAGTAGTCCATGGATTCAATACACTCAAACAGGACTTCATAAGTAATATACGGTGTATTTGGAGGTACGTAAATTATGAAAATGAAAATATTTTGAAAATTAATAGTCATCTTAATACCAACGATATCTATTTGGGGTAGAGTTTCACGTATAAGGTCTACATTAAGTTCGTCATATATATACTTACTTTTTAAAGCCACAAGTACACCGCCACCTTTACTTTTATTAATTTCCGCAAAGTTTCGGTCACATCGGATAATATTATAATTGGGGGACAGGATTTCAGTATTCAGAACATGCGAATTCAACCAGGCCTCTGTGAAAGCATATATATCATAATGACATGTTATGGAGGCTATAAATAAGTCTTCCAATTTAGTGTTTAACCCGCGGACATTTTGATAATAGATATTTATATTATGAGTTGGTGAAAGGGCAGTTGCGGGTAGAGTTGGCGGTGTACACTGATTATAGTCGTTGGGGTTATTGTGTGATGTACTTGTTTTTACTTCTAGCTATGCCGAGAATGACATATTTGCCTTAAACTCTGCAATTTTTTGCTTATAAACCAAACAGTTATGGTCCCATGCAGCATGTTCGACATTCAGCTCGATTTTGCCAGTATTTGAGTATTCCACACAATTGGTACATTTTAACAAATTAGTATTGCAATCTTTTACACAATGTTCCCCCGCACATCTTGGGCAGCGTATTTCAGATTTACACTGGTCTGATACATGGTTAAATCCGCTACATTTAAAACACCTTCGTATATCGATAGAATCGTAAACATTACATAAATCAAATCCGACAAATAACTTACCTACTCCGACCGACATGACATTGTTATAGAAATTTGTGTCGACTTGCAAAATGGCTTGATAAATTTTTACATTTTTTTTTTGGTTGGCTATAACTTTAAAACTTTACATTCAAAATTTTCACTGACTAACTGTTTGTTTTGAAACTTTATATACTCGATTAAATCAGTTTCTTCGTGCTTCTCAGACATGCCCACTATTCGTACCCGCGGATTTAGATTTTTCACATCTTTGATATCATAACTCCGATCAAGTTTATTTTTCGCAATATTCCTAAGTTTAGAGACTTCTTCAACAGTAGAACATTCTACCAGAATTCCACCATCTTTGATATTTTTCACCCTTGAGATGCTAATGTTGTTATCAATGGGGTTCACATTATTGAGAATATCAGATCTGGTTGTTGTATTTTTCTGTGTTTGATCTTTCGGCTTAATTATTATCGCAGCTTCGGTTTTTAATGCAGAGGAATAGGTCTTTTTTATTTCTACTTTTTTTTCCGTATTAATATCAGAAATAACTTTAGCAGCGGAGTGGGTTATCTCGTTTTTTAGAGAACTAAACTTTTCGGATATTTCATGCTGCAGTGCCCTAAACTTTTCCTCCAGCACGGTTTCGAGACACTTCAGATCACAGGTGGACACTTTTTTTACCATTTTTTTAAACAATTTTCACACCTCCAGGACAGTGCGGGATACTTTAAAACTGCCGCTAATATATCATCCGGTATTTTGATACATTGGATATGGTAAGATGCGTCGCAAGACCTGCTGCAAGAGACTTATGGCTTCCTCATGGTTATCGCACCACTGCAACTTCCACACTTGTCACTCATATTTATACAAATTTTATTAATTGTTTATATACATTTCAATATGTGTTAGTCTTGGTGTAGCACTAATTAAACACACTAAACACTTAACAGAAAGGTAACATATTAAACCTTTACGCATTCTCGCACAGGAATTCCCAGTCCTTAATAAAAGTGACAATAAAAGTATTTGTCCACGACTATTAAATAATGTACTCAATATGTATGTGTTTCCTTAAGGATAATGCTATCCATTATTCTCTGCAGTGAATAATGATTTCATTATTCACTGATTGCAGTGAATAATGAGGACAGTCAATTGTTTGCAAGAAATTACATTAGTGGCTTTTTACTAAAAATTTAAAATGTCAAAATTGTAGTAACCAAAAGAGAAGTGTTGTCTCTCTAAGTTTTCTAAGAAGCACTCAAATGACGAAGAGGTATTTTAATAAACACTCAAGAACTACATTAGTAAGTTCTTTTCAAAGCATCATATATTTCTATTAGCAACACGCGGAAATCCCCAACATTCTTTTTGAAATCATTTACCTACTTGTCTACAAACTGTATTATTTTATTAGTAAGCCATGACAATGTGTCAAAGCGTAAATTGATTTGAAACGTCAAAATTTGTGCGATTTCAACGCCAACGTTATATACAATAATTTTACATTTTAGGTACTCAAAAAGGGTAATATAATTAAATAAATCGGTACTGACAGTGAAAACTAGATTTCAAAGATACCGCCAGAGATAATGGAAGCTGCAGAAATCGCCTCATTAAACTGTGGCCCGAAAAATCGAGAAAATTATATATGATGTCTGATGACATATGAATTTTTCCTAAATAGGAGACATTGAATGAAGATGAATTAAATAAATATTAATTATTTAATAGTCGTGGACAAAGTATAGTATTCTACTCGCATATAATGGCTATTATTCACTCTGGTGATTTACGACACTCGTCTGCGGCTCGTGTCTTAAACTTCACCCTCGTGAATAATAGCCATCATTATATGCTCGTTGAATAATATACTATTATTATCCAAGAATGCTGGTAAGAGCGCTCTGCTCTGCATCCGAATTCTACGAAGGTCTAACTGTTATAAGCAGTATAAGTAAATATATAGCTTAAACAGAAAGCTATAAACAGACAGAATTATGCAGATCAAATCTCAGCGAACAAGACAAAATAAAACAACAAACTAAGAACTTAGTTTAAAAGCAAAATTGCAAAAATGCAGACTATTTAAAGAGAAAGGTGGAGCAATGCTCATAACATGAAACGAGGGTCAGTGGACCTCAAGTAGTAGTTTGAAAAGAGACTATAAGTTACGGTGTTATGAAAAAATGTTGACCGATGAATATTTTTGACTAAAATGGGGTGCTAAAGGAATCCTTGAAGGAATAAAAACAGTATCTTAGAAAATGTCGGTTAATCTTAAGCTTAAAAGAATTAAAAGTAAGAGATTGTAAGTCATTGAGGATATAGTTATATAGCTGGAGATTTAGCGTGTTTTTAATTGATTTAGTTAATCTAAGTCGAGGTGTCGGAGTTGCGGGGCAGCTCTGGTACCACAATTATGAAAATCAGAATTTCTTTATTATTTTTGTGGAATTAGTATACATATGCAAACCAGGAACTGACATTATGCCTTGCTTTTTGAAAATTCGTAGTTTGTTTAGTAAATTTTCTTCACGCTAGAAGCATACCTTTGAACTAACATGCCAATGTGACGCTATTGCTTCGATCGCGATGAACGTCGACCGCTAGATGGAGCTTCCTTCCATTTCGTAGTCCTATGACTTGGAAATATTTATAGATTGGAGGTGTCAGGTCAGTCGTTATAGATTTACCATGCACCGACGAGAGCTATCCGCTCGAAACTGCGGTCTGCAAATGGTCTGGAACGGCTGACAAACTAAGCATCTTGTGGTAAAATGTAATTTTTACACCTAATGCGTCGGGATTGCAGTTCGTAATCCAGAGCACGGCGGGACCTATAGTATGTAGAATAGCTGTCTCATCTAGTAAATATTCTGCCATCTAGAAGCATACTTTTGAACTAATTTTGTCTACTGGCAGAGTAACATTTTTAAACAACAAAGGCTTCCAAATTTTAATTTCTAATTTTTAAAAAAATTGTCTGCATGAAAAGTATCGATTATAAATCATTTTGATGTGCTAATTTCAGATTAGGTATTCATTTTCATCAATCATGTAAGCTTTTTGAGATTATTTAAAAAACTAATATTTTCCAAGGATGAATGTTATAATTAAAAAAAACATGTTTTACTTAACTAACTAACAAACAAATTGTTTTTTAAAAGATTACAAAAAACTTATTTAACTAGTTAAATAAATTACAAATCCTTGTAGCACTGCTTTTGTATTCCTCCTTCTTAACTATTTTCGTTTGTGTCCGTTATATTATATCTTTTCACGCCAACATCAAGGAATGGAACAAAATCGTGCTGACATCCCAATTGCCCACGTTACCTACATATCTTGGTGGTAGCTCTTCTCCTGTTCCTGATTGAAGTCCCCAAAATTTCCTGAGAAATGTGAGTTCAAGAGTGAACCTTTAGACGCAAAATACATATTTTTCACTAATTGGACCTAATAAATTTCTTTATTGCTAAGAAAATTTTTCACCACAATTCTAAAAGAAATCCAACCTTCTTTCCTTCTACGCTCAATGTGGCTTCAAAGTCTTTATCTTTCATTAACCTTCGAATATCTGGGCCGACAAAAATTCCTTTCAGCTTGGCCCCTGATAGCAACGAAAGTTTTTGAGAGGTATTTCAAGCACTGCTTTGACAGTCTTCACAAATTGCTTCATCAACCCCAACTCAATGTGAAATGGTGGAAGGAGATTTTTTTCTTCGGCCCTAACCAGGTTCCCTTTCACGATGTTTTGATCCTGATGTGAAAGATATTCTTGAAGGCCAATCTTTTCTTGTCCAGTGAAAATCTTTATTTTGGCTATCCTACTCACATTAAAAGCAGAGAAATTTGGTACAGCTCCCATAGCCGAATTGTTAAAACCTCTTGAACTTGAAGCGATTTTCCAACTTAAAAATGGGAATTAATTTTTCACAAAACAGAAATGACAGTTCTTTCAGCAAGCTTAATGTTGAATGATATTTCTAATGACAAGGCTTGACCGCATTTTTTTTAGATTTTGAGGGTAGTTGATTAAGTAGTACTAAGAATTTCTAGCCTAATTAATAGGTAGTAGTAGTTAATTTTCAAAACTAGTGGTTTTTTAATTTAAACTCACATTTTGGTAAGTACTTATTAGATCAATCTGTTGAGCTAGTAAGTTATAAATATCAATTATTGTAGCGTGTCTGAAGAAGGGACGATAGAGATTCGAAATCTTTAACAGAATTAATGAGAGTTCTATATTTTTTGTACCTCTGATTACTTACCCGACTTAAATAAAATTTTATATAAAGTAAACGTATATAGATACATACTCATTACCCTCTTTTGCATAGAGCAGCCAGGTAAAAAAAATCAACGGTTCATTAATCATTTCCGCATAACTAAAAATAAAATTTTCGAACATATTATATAGAAAATTGGCTATTTATCACCATCAAGTTAGTATACTGCAAAAATACTTTATTTTAGAGCCATTACTCGATTCGTATTTCCTGTGAAGCCTTTAAAATCGACGCGCATGAACGTCAATCAAATAGTTAGAAACACGGCGTTTGAAGTCAAGTTTGTACTCGCCACAGCTCCCAAAGAGACACGACTTAAAACGATTTATCTTTCTTTTAAAAAAGGTTCCCTGTTACACTAACTAAAATAAGAGTAAGGCAGTCCAGCAAAGTGAAGGCCTGAATATCTAGCTAATTAGTTGAAAATAATTAGTTTCAAAGGGTTATTCGTTCGGATTGATACACATTTTTCAATTTTTAAAATAGTTTCTGGAACAGTGAATACTTGACGTGACTTTTAAATTTAATACAATTACGTTAAAGCTCTATATTAATTACTCTTGTTGGTCTTATTCAAGGAAGAATATATTGTTTTGAAAGTTATATTATAAATGAGGAGAAATTTAAGCTGCTGATTCTAATTTATTGTAGAACAGGATTGTTTTATACCTATTTAAATTTTAATTGTTATTTAGGCCACAGTTTACATATTATTGCAATATTATTACATGAACAGCTTCTTTTAACGTGTAGGCGTTATTAAGTAATTTTTATAAATTAAGAGTGCATTAAGTTCGATAATATAATGCTTTCTGGGATATTAAATGACCACACATCTCGTGCTCAGTTAGTTCCTTTGTTTAGATACTCAGATAAGAAAAAAGGAAATTATTAGAAAATTGTATTGTATACTTGTACCATAAATGAAATTTTTCAATACTTCTTCTGTAAGCTATACTTTTTTAGAACTTTTAACATATGTTTCGTTGTAAAGAATGATTTTGAAAATGTTATAAATCGAAAAAATTGTCTTATTTAACTCACGGTTTATTTCGTTTAAATGCGCGCCCAATATTTTTCAAATGAGTTGTAATTTTGAGTCAAATAAAAAACAAAACAAGAAACGATTTACATATATATTGTATCTAGCACCTAAAGTGATTTTGAACAATGGATGTCTAGACTGGAAAATAAATATATTAGGCTATTTTTGAGGAAAATACATGCTGAATTTTATGTGTGATTTTGTCAAAAAACTTCCAATCTAGATGCATTAAGAAGGAAATTAAAGGAATTTTTTTCTTCATCAAGTAAGAATTAATAACCTATATTTTGAAAATGTGTAGTTTGAAGATATTTGACACAAATTTTACAAAATTAGCCAAATATTTCCAGAAAAGGTGATTTGCAAGCATGTGTAGCAAAAAACTAAACGAATGAATAAGAAATTCTTTCATGATCGCTTAAGTCTAACAACATAATTAAAAAAAAACATTACTTGGGTATTTTGTCGATAACTTGTGGACACAAATATTATAAACAAAGAGTTATCGATATGTAATATATACGGGGAATATTATGAATAAATATGAGACCCTGGTCTCTAATATAAACAGCAAACTTCAAGTTTCTGTACTCTTAGAAGCATGCTTTACTCATTTTCCTCTATTTACCCCTACTTACTCCCCACCCTTTCAATGTAATCCGCTCAAAATATAATCTAGTTCCAGATATCCTTATAATTTATACGTGTAGCAAATTTGAAGTGAATATCTCAATTTCGTTTTATCAACCACTTTAATAATAGAGTGGGGGTTGTGGGGGGTGGTGGTGAGGGGGAATGGAAACTATTATAATAAATCTAAGGCCTTGGCTTCTAATATCTACACCAAATCTTAAATTTCTGTACTTTTACCAGCTTGTTTTACTTATGTTATCTTATTTACCCCTATTTAACCCCCAACCCCTCAACGGAATCATATCAATATATAATCTAATTATAGATGTCGTTATCATTTGTACGTGTATCTAATTTCAAGTGAGTATCTTAATTTCATTTTATCAACCCCTTAAATAATGGAGTGATAGGATGGAAATGAATGGAAATTATTATACAAAAATAATTCGCCATGGCTTCTAATGTATAGTTCAAATCCCAAGTTTTTGTACTCTTACCAGCTTGCTTTACTTATGTTTTCCTATTTAACCCCCAACCCTTCAAGGGAATCGTCTCAAAATATAATCTAATTACAGAGTCGTTAAAATACATGCATTTACCAAATTTCTAGTAAAACAAATTAATTTAATTTTATCAACTCTTAACTCTTTTAGTAATGGAGTGGGTGTGCTGGGGGAGTTGAAAATATTATAAAAAATCTGAAGCTCTGGCTTCTAGTATATACACCAAATCAAAAGTTCTTGTACTCTTACCAACTTGCTTTACTTATTTCAACTATTTAACCCTGCTTAACACCATCCTTTCAGCGGAATCATGTAAAAATATAATCAAGTTCCGTTATAATCTATACGTGTACCAAATTTCAAATTAATGTCCTTTAATGATCGAGTGGGGGTATGGGGGGATGGAAATTACTATGACAAAAACTGAGGCCTTGTCTTCTAGTATATACATACACCAAAGCTAAGTTTCTGTAGTCCTACCTGTAAATCTGAGGCCTTCGTGTCTAGTATCTATCACAAGTCTCAAGTTTCGGTATTTTTACCAGCTTGCTTTACTTATTTTCCCCTATTTACCCCCAAACCCTTCACCGGATATATTTAAAAGACAGTCCAGTTCCAGATCTCTATTTACCCCTACTTAACCCCATCCATTCACCGGAATCATCTCAATATATAATCAAGTTCCGTTTTAATATATACGTCTACCAAATTTCAAGTGAATATCTTTAATGATCGAGTGGGGGTAATGGGGGGGATGGAAATTACTCTAAAAAAATTTAAGGCCTTATCCTCTAGTATATACACCAAATCTAAGTTTCTGTAGTCTTACTCCCAAACCCTTCACCGGATATATTTAGAGGACAACCCAATTCCAGATCTGGTTATAGTACATACGTGTACAAAATTTCAAGTAAGTATCTTAACACGTTCCAGAGAAAACGTGCGTACAAAAAAAAGTTACAGGCCGGCAGACAGAGAGACAGAAAATTTTTTGGCTCAAATTTAAAATATCGACGTTTCATTACACTCTAAACTTATTTCAACAAAAAAAAAAATTGAAATTTTTTTGACGATTACTTTACTTCCAATCCAGTACGTGGATATGGAAGTAATAAACTCACCCACATCTTCAGAATATTTCGCATTGTCAGTCTCGTATTTCTTATGAAATAATTTTATGTGAAAAATGCTTACAAACTTTTACTAGAACAGCTCTAACAGTGTATAAACCTCGTAGATACTAGTACCAAGTCTTGTATAGTTATTATAAAGGAATTTAAAATTATGTACCTTTTATAAATCCGCAATTTGATATGGTTCTTTAAAGTTCGGAAGAAAAGAATTTAAATTAGTTTTCAACATGTTGTTCATATCTCGGTAAATTTATACACCAGGAAGGAAGTGTACTATAAAACATTATTTTCTACTTGCTTGTTTTTCTTTGCTAATATATTTCCAGGCAGGTCACGACAGATATTAATTATGGTACAGCCCTTTCATAATAATAATTAAACAAAACTGAAGAAGTCGAGTAATAAGAAGGGTGTAAAAACTTCTTTAGAACTACTCCGAACTTTTTATCTTATACAGATTAAGTCTTTAAAACAAATCGTGATTGCAGAACTTTAAGCTCTAGGTCTGGACGGCAGCGGCTGCACAATTTATTTGCTCACTATTGTGTAAACAAAAGCAGTACGCGATAACTTTATTTTGTCTTATCCAGACTTAATCTGATTGTATAAAAGTAAAATATTATTCATTCACGTGAAATAAGCACCTCATGTGCTAGTATTTGCAGTAAATATCGTAAGTTTCTAGGCTTATAAGAACAACATTTTTAGTGTAAAAACTAAATTTTCTGCTCTTTTAATTACGTCCAAGAATAAATATGGTGTAGAAAACGTGTGGACAGCAGGCGGAAATATCTGAATGAACAAGGGCAAGAAAAACAAGTTAAATGTGTATAATTCTCTGGCAAAATCTATTAATAACAACAAGCAATTAGGCGTGAAAAAAAGACTTAGCGAAACTCTGTCCAAAATTCAAAAACTGCAAAAACCTTATGGCAGATTTTAGAAAACATGAATATTACTAAAACAAAAAACGCATCAGAAATTCCTCCATACCTTGCAAGTAATAATGAGCTAAACGAATATTTTACGCCAACATGTAAATACAATCCTGCTTGCAATAAATTGCTAAACTATTTTGATCAGAATGTCTTTAAAATTTGTGACAAATTTTCTTTTGAGGAGGTATCAAAAGACCAAGTATATAAAGCACTTAATTCAGTCAAGATAAATGCTTCTGATACTGACTCTATATAAAAAAAAGCTTTTATTATGTTTTCCAGATTTACTGGTGTATTTAACTTATATAATAAATCAATGCATTGTGAAAGGTGTATTTCCCGACGTCTGGAAAGAAGCGCGCTTGTAAAACCCCTCAACAAAGTTAAATCTCCCACTGATTTCACTGCCTTGCGTCCCATTAGTTTGTTACCAATAATGTCCAAAATAATAGAAAAGCTCATGTACGATATAATTATTAATTACGCCACAAAACATCAAATAATATCAAGAAATCAATCTAGAGTTGGTCAATTGGTCATAGGACCACAAGTGCTCTTCTCAAAGTCTCTGATGATATAATTAAACGCTAGGATATAGAAAAAACTACAGCTTTTGTGTTGCTTGACTATTCTAAAGCGTTTGATACGATTAATCACAACTTATTGCTCTCCGAACTAAAATATTATAACTTTTGTAACAGTGCTTTAAAAATACTTAAATCTTACTTTACTAATCGCAAACAGAAAGTTGTAGTCAATAATACTTCCTTTTCTGAGTCAAAGATGCTTGAATCTGATGTACCGCAAGGATCCATTTTGGGCGCGCTGTTATTTATCTTATATACTGCTGATTTTTTCAGTGTCTTAAAAACCTGTAGATCACACTTCTATGTTGACAATACCCAGATTTATTGCACCTTTAATTCATCGCAGATTATGCAGTCCATTGAGCACATAAATCAAGATATTAAAAATCTTGTGCATTATTCTTGCCGGCATTGCCTAAAAATTAATGCAGCTAAATCTGCTGTTATCGTATTTTACTCATAAATTAGTACAATCAGCAAATCCCCCATACCTAAAAGAACTTTTGATTCCTAGGTCCTCCATTCTAATCATTCATCTTGAATGCCGCCATAATTCTCTAATTTCTGCAAAAGTGAATTGTGATCAACGAGATCAAAGGCTTTACCGAGATCTAAAAATATTCATATACATTTGTTTTTGTTGTCTAAGTTGTCATATAACTAGCCGTGGAGCGGCCTCTCCGAAAACAAAATTGATTATTATTGAATACATTTATCGAAAAAACTTATTAATCTGTTAGTTGTTGAGTTATTAAAGCATATCCATACTTTTGGAACACTGTATATATTGTAATGATAGTAATGATCTATCAAATTGTATGTCATCAAATAAATGCATTAATGACACTACGTTAATATGTGCGACCAAAAACTGAAACGATTGAATTCTGAATTTCTCCTAAATCGTGACCAAAGCAAACAATTCGTTATACTTAATAAATTAAAGTTTGAAGAAAATAAAAATCTCTATTAACACAGTGATTTAGGGTAACTCATCTAATTCCGTAAAAGCTTTTGGAATCCAGAAAAAATCCGAATTCTAGCTAATATAAATCACAGCATCATGGTCGTCCATTATTTGTTGGTTATCGTATTATATATTTATCTTCAATATTTATTTATTATGTGTTATTGAAAATACAGAAAAGCATTGAAAAACACATTGAATAGGTCAGCCAAAGATCGTAGGAGTTTGTTATTTTTTCATTTTTATCCCAGTCTTAACAACGATATTAGGTAATAAGATTAAGTTAACAGAACAAGGCCGATGCACAGCAGAGAGAGGACCAGGTAAAGGCAAACCCTGAAAAAATAGTGAGTCGCGGTAAATGTTGTATTACTTTTGGAGGCTTCAGTTTAAAGTCCTGTGCATTATACCGTGTTAGAAAAAAGACAGGAGCAGCACGCCATTCCGCGCCGCACTACTCGAAACTGGTACGTCTTAAATTAATCTCTCGTTGTAGAATGTGCTTCGAGTTACTATAGTTTATAGTATGATCTGTTTGTGAATTGTTTCTATTACGGATATGCTACCTACAAGTTAGTACATTACATTATTAGTAGGTTTATATTAATAGAAATACTTAAGATCAATACAAGTACACTAAGTAATAAAATTTCATTATCGTTATACATCTACCAAGATATAACAGTTATCTAACCAAGTTAGCTTTGGAGCACTATGAAACTAATATTTTATTTATTTTGGTAACAAAACTGATTGTTTCTAAGATTCTTATAAGTTTACGCATTTATGCGTCAATTTAAAATATTGGTGAATTTTTATCATTTGGGTAGACTAATTAATTTTACTTAAATAAATAAGTTGTTTACTGTATTCTCAAATATAAAGCATTTATTTTGAAAGTTTAAATTATTTAAATATTTCCTTAAAAAATTATATAAAAACTATTTTTCATTATTTTCTATCGTTACAATCAATTGTGTAAATTAGATTTTTGAAAATATTTCTCCCATTATTAACGTGCTTGAATTAATCAAAATGTAAACTTCAGTAATTTTTTGTTGCTACCCTTCCCCCCCCCCACCTATCCTTCCTTAAGATTTTTTTTTTCTCCAGAGGAGGGGAAATCTTCAGCAAGACACCTCGCCATTGGTGTTCTGGCGGCGAGGTAGTGTGGGATTTTTACCCACTAAAACCCCTCCTCTTTTCCACCAGTTCCGCCCCGGAACCACTTACGTATTACTTCAGGGCTTCCTTAAGATTTGATTTTGTTAATCTTAAACCTGCGCCTACTTGCCGCTCATTGCCAAATTTTAGAATTTTTGCGTGATAAAGGAAAAAGTTTTTTTCGTTCAAAATTGACTAGAGCTCTTATTTTGCAATCGAATGGGATACTTTTTTTTTCTAATATTCGTGATTTAATTACAAAAAAATCTGTCAAGGCCGATTTTTGAAATATGAAAACCTGAACACGGTTAATGTTTTTAAATGACCATTCTTATAAAAATCTTACAGAAAAACATTTTTTTAAACCAATTTACACAAATGTTGCTACTCGGAGGTTTTCGAGGTTGCTGATCACTAATCTGATGTCCAAATTTTCGCAAACCAACCTACAAGATGGTGCTAATATTGACCAGTTTCAAATATTACCGATTAAGTACTATTTTTAAATTCAAACTGCCTCAGTTTTAAGATTCAGTGAGAACTTCAAGATGGGGATCCAAAATGGAAATCAAAAAATTATTTAAATGCATAATTCTAAATAAGCTACATTTAGGCATGATTGTAAATTTTGAAAAGCGAAAGTGGCTGCTATTTTTTGTTAATTATATCGATCATAAATATGCCATTCAGTTTTTCATTAATTTTGTTCATTACATAACCTAATAACACAAATGTTTAAAGTTTTTTGCGTTAGATACTTATTGTATTATTAGCTCATGAAAAAATATTAATATTGCTTATATTAATTTGTGTATTGCACAAAATTAATGAAGGATTGAATCGCATATTTATGATCGATATTAATCAATAATAAATAGCAGCCATTTTTGCTTTTCAAATTATACAATCATGCTTAAAAGTAATAAATACTGCAACTTAAAATTGAGACAAGTAGAATTTAAAACAGTAATCAGTAATATTTGAAACTTGTTAGTATTAAATTTAACGAAAATATTTCTTTAAACATTTCTTAGCATTTTATAGCCGCCATATTGGTTCACCATCTTGCAGGTTGGTTTGTGACAATTTGGATATCAGATTCGTAAATTGGTTAAAAGAAATATTTTTTTGTAAGATTTTTATAAAAAATGCTATTTATACACACTAACCGTCTTCAGGTTTTCATATTACAAAAATAGGCAAGGATAGATCTTTTCGTAACTAAATCACGAATTAAAAAAAAAAATCGATTGCAAAATAAGAGCTCTAGACAACGTTGAACGAAAAACTTTTTCCTGGACCACTGTTCGACAGTGAAACTTTATTTCATAGCATTTGTTTACCGCTTTTTACGACGATTTTTATTTTTATAAAAAAATGCCATTATTCTTGTATTATCTCAAAGAAAGAAGTTACATACGTTCGACATATTCGCAATTGAATGACTCAGCTGTGAAAAATAAATTAAAAAATGTTTTAGAAGGTGAAAGTTCTCAATTCAACCAGTATATTTGTTTGATTTAGTTCATTGATCTGGAATAATTTAATCGATTTCTATAGAAATCATTTGTGAACTCTAGAATGTGACTCGGATCAAAAATCGAAAAAAGGTTTTTCTATTCGAGAATAATCGAGAATGTGGCGAACGTATAAATAAAATTGTATTAAAATTGGTAGTTAGCTATATTTGGAACAGCTGATATTAAATCTGGTGTCAAATGTTGAAAATTGAAAAGGTGGAAGGGCTGCCACAAACTGCGTAACTTTTGCAGATTTATGTGACATTTGGCATATGGCGATATTACTTTTATTTTATAAGAACACTAAAATGGAAAATGTTGAGAAGATTTGAACCGCATTTACAAAATCTCGAACCAAATATCAAATATAATATCACCCTGGGTTAGTTAATTAACCCTTATTACTTAATATCGACACGTTAGGCCTTACTCAAGTAATTGATAAACCAACTCGAATATCCAGATCTTCAATATCGTTGTTAGACTTAACTTCAAATAATAGCACAATTTTAAATAAGGATGTAATAGACTGTGATATATTTGATCATAATTTAATTTATTGCATATCCTCTTTGAATAGTTTTAATAAAACAGCAAATATTAATTTTGGTCGGGACTTCTCGCTTGTCGACCATAATATGTTTCTCAGAGATTTGTATTCGGTACCATGGTTCTTAATATTTGATATGGATGATATTAATGATAAGATAACTTTTGATAATAACAACTTATATATTTTGTTTGACACTCATGCACCATTAAAACAATTTAGAATATCAAAGGGGAAAAAACCGTGGATAACCGATAATATTAAATTCATGATAAAACTCAAAGACAACGCCCTTAAAAAATTCAAAAAAAGCAAGATTCCAGGACACTGGGATTATTACAAATCTTTGAGAAATGTAGTTACAAGTAGTATAAATAGAGCGTACTTGGATTATCAGATTTCAACTTGCGGTAGGTCAGGTCAAATCTGGAAGGATATTTATAAACTGAAAATAATAAATAGAACAAAAAATAATAATATTCCAGATAACTTACAAGATGTAAATCGAATAAACAACTACTTTTTAAACTCCTGTACAGATAATAATTTTTCAGTTGATGCAGAACTACTTAATTATTATATAAATAACAAGAAAACAAACTTAACTCAGCTATTTACATTCAAAGAGGTAAATGAATCGGACGTAGAAAAAATTATAAACAATATCAAAACAAATGCCACTGGATATGATAATATAAACATAAAACTCTTAAAACTATGCTGCCCTCATTTGATACTCTATATTACACACATTGTAAACTTTTGTTTAAAAAATAGCGTTTTCCCTGAAATATGGAAGAAAGCATTAGTGACACCACTTCCTAAAGTAACAGATCCTAAAGAACTAAAGGATCATCGCCTCATAAGTATACTGTGCACTATGTCCAAGATTTTAGAAAGAATTATGGAAAATCAAATTAAAGATTTTTTAAAAGAACATGATATTTTACCCATAACGCAATTTGACTTTCGATCCGGATATAGCTGCAATACTGCACTTCTCGACATGACAGATGATATATTTAGAGCTGCAGATGATCGTAACTTAACTGCACTGATTCTTTTAGATTTTTTCACAAAGCTTTCGATACCGTTAATCACAAAACATTACTTTCAATTCTTTCATTTGTTGGATTTGATATCAAAACTATTAAACTAATAGAGAATTACCTTTTAAATAGATCACAAATAGTTACTTATAAAAGAAGATCCTCTAATTCCATAGATGTAAAGCAAGGAGCTCCACTAGGGTCTATATTAGGT